>JAACJL010000046.1:1200000-1724794 GCA_013053245.1 Agrocybe pediades | reverse complement strand
GGCATGTTCTGCCAAATGAACCCAAGTGCCATCACCAAAAAGCATGCTTGCAGTGTGAACTTGAAAAGAGATACATAGATGGAAACTTGGGCACTGGGAGCATGCCTGATTTTGGGCTCATCATTGACCATAGTCGCAGGGTTTGTTGGGGCCTGAGTCTTCTGCCAGACGGAGATAACACACTCATCCTCCATCCAGCCACTGCGGCATACAGCAGAGAAGATAAGTGGTTTCTCCAGGTGCTCCATTGCCTGTCGAATAGGTAAATGGCGTATCACTTGAATGTACCGTTAGAGCCTGGACACGGCCTGTCCCAATTCTGAGTTCGTCCACCATGTTCCCTGATCTATGGCCAAACAAGTATATGGCTCCATGGTCGCTACCACTAAGAATAAACTTGCAATCTTCAATGAAGCTGATTTGACGAGGCCGCATCGATTTCTCTATCGCAACAGCGTAGATTCATACTCAATCCCATGAGCTGTATTGATACAGAGCCATGCCCTGGGCCAGATCATCCAAGCAGAATACGCCTCTGCGAAGATTGGCAGAGACATTGCCGCTGTGAATCAATGTTGAGTATATTTCTGAGTTAGACCATCCAAGCACTTACATTCTGCATCTGGTTTGCTGCTGATCCTCAATCTTGCCATCTCTGCCGCTCAAAGTGTAGCTGGGGCATTATCAGCGTATAATCAAGGGTATGACTGAACAGTGAACTCACATAACTCCGTCGTAAAGCCCAAAAGTGTACACTGCTTGAACCTCTCCTGACTGGCTAAAAGCAAGAGCCTTTGGGATATGGTCTTTAAGAACGACGGTGAAAATGGGATGCAAATCGAGCTTGGGTCCAACGCATAAGAGTGAAACAACTGAGTTTCGATTCAAAATTGCAAGCCGGTTGGATGCCGAGTCGAAAGCAATCGCGGTTATCTCACCTGGGTTGGCCAAGCGTGCACTATATGTCTCCTCGTAAGCCTATATGGATGTTAGTCAATGTATCGAGATGATAGTAAGACACTTATGGTCTCCCGATTAGACCCGGACACCTCTCTCCAGCAAGCAATCATGCTGCTGGCCGTTCCATATACCAACACATCCTCTGGCTCGTCTTCTCTTCTGATCCACACAAGAGTGGTAGTCGGACCGTGGTCTCCTGCACCACAAGGCCTAGAAAGCTGCAGCACCTTCCATGCGGGAGGCACATGTTTGCCAACAATGCTGCGCATGTCCCAGATCCGTACGCCATCTATGCCTGGTCTGACTCTGAGCAAAGTGATACATGCCACATTAAATTGGAAACCATACCTCCACTGGCCAGTTTGCCATCTTCAGTAATGCTCATACAGAGAACCAGTCCCGTATGACCTTTTAATTGCATTTGCAGTGTGAAACCGTGGTTCTTCGAGGTCACAGTAGGGAGTTCAAAGTATGCAACTCAGGGTGACATGCTGGGTTCAATGTGTAGGGTAACTGTTGGTTTCGATGATAGTATGGTCACTTTATCTTGTAAGAATGTGGATTATATAGTAAAATGAACAATAGCAATCGATTTAGTACTAATGTCTGCTGCATATGTCGTCCGTAACTATTCTTAGATGCAGCACTTATTGTCTCTGTTGGTGGCATCAGACACGACGTCATACTAAGATTAGATAACGCAGACGACAAGAACAACATTTCTAGGACGATGGTGAGGCGTCTTGTCCTCCTTGTCCTCTTTTTGTTAATAATATCATTAGGCGGGTGCAGCAATGCCGCACCTTTTGTACTTCATGCAAGTACTAAGGTATCCTGGTGATGCTTGACATTGCATTCTCAGGCTGGACTACTTTAATAGCGTCCCAAGCTCAAGTACTCTGTATATCCCCTACCATGGATGCAATCGCTACTCATGGCATCCATCATTTCACTCCAGTATCCCCACCACCTCCTCCAGTAGTAGTGCCTCTTGACTGCACGGACCTGCATGATATTTGAGGTCGACCTCTTCTCGACCGCGAAGACCTGGATCCAGGGCGAGGACCACGCAGTACGGCTCTGGGTCGTTCAGCCACTCCAGGTCTTTGCTTTAATCCATATACCAACCCTTGTCATAGCCCAAGGAGTGCATCCGATGCCATGAGAGGCAATCGGAGCTCGTTCCCCCCGAGCCCTTCCCCATTACCATCTGCTAGGACAAGTCCGTCTCTGAGCATCATCATGGTGCATTCTGATAACAGCCCTCCACTTCCTCCCAATGCTAGGAACCTGGAGGCTGTAGTTGAAACTCTAGTGCCCAAGATAGCACGTCCTACCAATGCTAGCAGACAGAACCTGGTGGGCTTGCTTCATTGGGACCCTGAACAGTACAAGAACTTCAAGATATGTCTCTTATTATTCAATTTTACAGGTTCTTACTATTTCATGTAGACCGCAGTGGCTTTAAAATGCCGCACCCTCCTCGACTCCAAGAAATCATTCCTTTCTCAGGATGTGGAGAAATTGAGCCAACTCAGATACCAGGTATGTTATCTCAACTTTCTATGACAATCCTGGTATTTTAACAGAACCAGGTCATCGAACAATATCCTGAACTTTGTATGTACGAGTCCGCCTGGCCCCTTGAAATTGCCATCCAATCGGCTTTGAAGAATTCTTCTGCTGCCACAAAGTGACATGTGAGTGCGAAATAGCAGCGTGCTCGGTACCTCAACTCTCGGACCGCCCGGCCTGTATCGTAGGATGATCGTCAGTCGTACGCTCATCGTACAATAAGTTTCAGTAAGAAGAATTTTCCAATTTTATCTCATGGTTTTGTACATACCAAAAATATGTAAAATAACAATGTCTTCAGTGAGGGGGAAACTATGTATGTAAACAAGGGTTTCTTAGGTATTTTTTGACAGCATGTATACCTCAGTCTACGCCAGCACGAAATGGCTACTTTAACTTCCATTTTATTATCCGGTTTGATGGAGATTAAAATTCTCATAATAAGTGCAGTTTTGAGTGGGGCAAACAATGAAAATGATACTTTTTACTTCACCTTCATCAGCAAAACTACAAATAGCTTGTCGGGTTTTGCCGGTTTTTTAGCTTATTGGAGTCAGCAAAAAGCTGCCGCAAGCTAAATAACGCATTTTCAGGGCCAAAATAGCCTAGCAAAACCTCCTTTGGGTTAGCTTTTCTTGAAATGGAGCCTGGCTTTTTTAGCTTGCTCCTTTCGCAGTTAAATGCGGTTTTTCCGGTTGCACAACCGGAAAAAAGCAATATGTAAGACTTCTGATGTTGTTAATCACGTTGATTGAAACTTAAGATATAAATGACAATTTATAACATATATAAGTTCTGCGAGAAAGCTTTGTTATCTCTGAGGTTTTTGTGTAACCAGAAAGCATCAGGTTCCCGGGGTGATTCCATATGATGTCATCATTTGTTCTTTGACCTTTCTTATGATGTAATAGTGGAGTAGCTGTAGAGTATAAATACCGGTCATGTAGGTAGCTGTAGCCCATCAGCAAAAGGGCCAGGACCTTGTACTGCCATAAAAGGTCTACAAGGTGTCACAAGGTTGACCAGAATTGTGGCCGTCTTATCCCGTATTTTATGAATATGATTTATTTTCAAGGTTCACAATTATTTACTTGTACACAATTCTTGTAAACTAAGTATACCCATAGAATCATTGTATAGAATTAAATTGGTATGCAGTTTCGAGCGGCACAAACTAGTAGTGCCTATGCGGCACTGGTATCAGTGGTATGCACGACGGTGTCATACAAAATAAATATTATTGATATTTTCTAATTACTCACCCACTTAACTTGCCATTTCAGGGAATTGAACCCAAGGCCCAATGCCTCTAGGCAATAGGTGCTACACGCAATAACCACTGCGCCAGCGCTTCTTGATAATATGTCTACATAGCAGTATGTCAATGTAGAGGCTGCGATGCAGATGTCATTTTTCAAAATTTCGTCTAAGTCCTTTCGGCACCCAGGTAGTACAAGATAAAACTATATTTAAACTAAATTACGACTATGTTAAATTGAATTTGCCATCTTAAAAGGTATATAATTCTTGCCGGTGCCTTAAAAGGTTCTTTCAAAGATTTCGGAGACGTGACAAGGGGCTTACAAGGTTGTCCAATTATTTTAAACCTCATACAAGGTTGCACAATCAATGGGCACACATTATATTCGGACTGAAATTATGGTGAGCATCTTACAAACACTTGCAATTATTATTCCCCCTTTTAATCCCCTTTCAAGGTCGGCCAAATGTGGTCCAAGCTTACCAAGACCACAAGGCATGGCAAGGTTTTTGCCCTTTTGCTGATGCCTCAGCTTCAATCTCTTAGGATATCCACTATCATTGGTGTGATCTCTTAGAATCATTGAGTCTCTTCTCTCTTGCTCTCTCTCTCTCTCTCTCCTCTCTCTCTTTTGCTCTCTCTCTCTTCCTCTTGCTTGATCTTTGTTGGTGGTCTTGTCACACTGATTTTAGTGTTGCCCTGACAATGGCCATTCCCCAAGCTTGTACTTGGGATTGGTTCGCTTCTTGGAGCAGAACAACGAGGCGTTCTCCTTCAGACGGCCCCAAGGGGTCAGATGAGTGGCCTGGGCAGACGCCCGGACTGCGGCTCTCTCAGTGAGGTTCAGAGTCACAGGCCGTAGATGCCACAAATGCAAACTGATTGGAACTCCTTTGGGAGAGATGAGGACGAGCGATCTGGCCTTTCCCTTACTGTAAACCTTTCAGGAACGATGGCTAAGCGGCGTGGAGGAGCTTTGGCTTTTGACTCCAACCCTTCTCTACAAAAGGCTAGGCTTAGAGAGGTGTTCACGGACTGGGCTGATGCCTGTCAACTGTTTTATCAATTGCAACAATCTCTGTTGGTTGTCGATCTATCAACATTCCGGCTGCATAGGTGGCCTACTTTTTTGGCAAGCATTGCACATGCCCTCTCTAGACATAGTGTAGTATAAATCCTGCTTTTGTATTATTGTAGGGACCGGATTGCTAACGCGCACCGGAATACAAATTGGGCCTTCAGGCTCATGATTTTTTTTTTTAAAAAAAAAGGTCGGCGCCGTTTTGCTGATGATGTGTGTACTCTAGGGGAGGTGACACTTTATCATGTGACCGCAATGTGGCAGTACTGCCTATCTAATCTAGCTATAAAGTAATTGATAAATATAAGATAACAAGTGCTAGGATTAATCTATACTATATAGAGTGTCCATAGATGAAGGAATAATAAAAGAAAAGAGGAAGTGGAAGATATAAACATATATACAAGGTGCTGACTTGACGTTGACAAATGTCCAGTGGTGGCTGTGCATGGCTGCACATCTGTGAGGTGGTACTGTACCAATCAAATCAATTCGGAACGGCATGTTACGCATTACATGCGTATCAAAATTTTGAATTCGGTACCCACAGAAAATGCCCGTTACAACCTCAAATTTTCGGTGTAATATAAGGAAAAAATACTGTAAATACACACACAGTAGTCCAAATGTAATATTATCACTGCGGAAAGTGCAGGAAAAGCCAAAATCGAGGCTCAGGAGATATTTACAACAAGGGTGCTCCGGCATTGGAATGGCAGACCGGGGGTATAGGTAGTTAGTTGGGCCAAAGGCCTGCTAAAAAATAAAATTAATTCAGCAGCCAACTGCTTTCGAACATGTTTTCATGCATTCTAGTACAGTAATAACATGCTTTTACATATGTTTTGCTACCTTTAATCACTGTAAAGTCACTAGAATACACTATAAGTACTCGAGAGTAACATTTGTGCCCATTTTGAGAATGGAATAGGGGGTGTGGCAGTGCATACACATCATGTGACCTGCTCTTATTTTCTAATCTTATCTTTATCATCAGCAATTAAAAACAGTCTTGATCTTGGACACTACAATTTGGGCCTGCAAACATGTAAATCTATCTCAAGCAAAGCTAGGAGGCAAATATGCACCTCAGAAATATTTATATTTGATATCAATTTGACTATTTATGGTAAATAAGTCACATGTTTAGTCATGTGATGCTTACATTAGTTAGTTAGTTGGACCCAGAGTGCCTCTAACAGAAAAATCGACCTTAGGTCACTTTTTTCAATTCTAGAGCACCCTTGATTTACAAAATTCTTACATAATTTCTTACTTAAATCAATTCGGTAAGCAGCCATTTTGAGCGTTACATGTGTTACAATTCGGTACAATTTTGGCCACTGTTATGTGTTACTACCAAATTGATTTGATTGGTATAGTACATAGAGTGGACTGTTGGATGGACTGTTGGGCATGGAATTGGTGCAGAGTTTGGGTGGTCTCCTTACAGAGTGAGTAACTGCATCACAAAATTAGATTGATGCATTGAGTCTATTTATATCAACCTGGGTAGCTCAGACATGTGTTGGGTAGAGTCAGGACTAAAAATGATATAATTCAACTAATTCAGCCCAGGTAAACCTGAACGCAAGGTGCACACGGTCCAAATGAGTTAACGCTACCTAAGATGACTTAATTCAACTCAAGTATGCCATAAATCCTATGAACAATGTTCTAATGCTCAAACAATTCTTGAATAACACCAGCTTATATGGACGCAATCATGTGTAGAAGTTCAAAGATATATATTACTATAATAATCTACAATACAATAATACAACACAGTACTACATCAGGAAAACGGATTGTTGAATTGAGTCTATTTATATCAGCCTGGGGAGCTTTGACAGGCGTTGGATAGCGTCAGGACTAATAATGATGTAATTCAACTAATTCAGCCCAGGTAAACCTGGGAGAAAGGTGCACATGGTCCAAATGAGTTAACGCTACCTAAGATGAATTAATTCAACTCAAGTATGCCATAAATCCTATGAACAATATTCTAATGCTCAAACAATTCTTGAATAACACCAGCTTATATGGATGCAATCATGTGTAGAAGTTCAAAGATATATATTGCTATAATAATCTACAATAATACAACACAGTACCATCTACTACAGCTTACCAGACCCATGCCCATGGATAAGACAGCCTACAGCCAAATACCTCCCCAGATGACCATACAGCTTCTCCCCCATCCCACCACATTAATCCTTCCAGCACCATCCAGCCCTTATTTGTTGATGAGTTGGCGTGGGTTTGACGTGGGTCATTGGTGTGTGACGTGGCAGAGTGGGTCAATGTTGGGTAATGTGGCAGCAGCAGTGGCAAGCACCATCGTTATTATGATGTTGGCAGAGGGTGACAGGTGTGGTAGTTGAAAGAAGGGTGTATGGGGTATGGGGAGGTGGTTGTCACGCCATGTGGTGGTGACTAGAGATGCCGACACCGTTGTGGTGGTGGTATGAGGGAAGAGCTGCTGGGCCGGTTATTAGCATATAGGTGGGTGGTTGTTACTTGTTCTTACCTGTTGAGACTGGCAGTGGTGGGTGTGGTGTTTGTTCAGTGTGAGATGGCAAGGGAATGTGGGCATTGTTGAGTGGACGAAGCAAGGATTCAAAGTTGACACAATGTTTGTCAGCAATGTCATGTGACATACACGTCGCATCGCGTCTTTGTTGATACTGCTCTGTGGGAATTGTATGCCCCCTGGGCATACAATTCCCACACTCTGAACCTCACATCCAAGTGTCTGTACAACCTTACCAAACCTCTAACTGCTTCAACCATAATCATCTGCACTATCTATGGCAGACATATAGAGGTAATACCTAAGTAGTTCGCATTTTCAGTATTTCGATTCGCTTTCTCTGGGATTATGTGCAATCTTCTTGATATTTAAGAGTCTTGTTTATATAATATAAATACATATCCATGCAGATTTTTGAAATGATTGGGGATGAACTGAGTCCGGTAGAGAAAAAATGCGGTCAAAGAGGAGGAGGAGAGGGTTGCATGGTGACAACCTAGTGAGAACTTGGTCAATTACTCTGAAAACTTGCATATATGTTCATTCATTATGGGGAGCACAGAATCTACAAAGACTTTGATACGCTCACTCAAGGCCATGTTCCTAGATAAAGAATATCAATTGTGACCGCATTTTGAGTATTTAGCTTACGCGTTGACGGAATTTTGAGCGATTGCTTAGATATTTGGCATAAATGGACTATCATAGTAAGGCTACCTGCTGTCCAAAATTGAAAGCAAACGAATGAGAACACCGGTTAAGGGAGCCAAATGATGGTGGGGGAAGAGGAGGAGAGAGGGGTAGTTGGTGGAATGAATACCTAGTGGCCAGCTATGACTCTGGGACACTCAGGATACTATTTTATCATTATGAAGAGCTAATTGAAACATCTAATTTCACTGAAAACCATCCAGAACAAGCCCTTGAATAAATAATCCGAATTTTTGAATGAATTTCGATGAATTTACAGCGCAAGACAACGAGTCATATGCCCGGAGGTGGAAAGTATGCTGGCGGACACCAGTGGACGCTGGTGGATATCGGTGCACGGTGACGGACGGTGACGGACGGTGACGGACGGCGATGATCACTAGAATCTGGTGATTTCGCCGGATTGTGTTCAAGTCCGGTGGAGTCCGGTGGGGTGTTGATGTATCGCCCAGTCACTCGCACTGGGTTACACTGGTTTTGAGGCATTCTCCATTAAATTCCACTGTAGTTTACCATACTTCACGAGTGATATTCAGTGTACCTGCCTGGATATGTCCTGCGCAGTCAGTGAGCTCCTGTAGAATGCACTGCGCATGACCTCACACTAATTATCATCAAAGTTCAGACTTACTTACCGTTTGCTTACCGTACACGGTACACTGAGATCTACTTTACTTTTTTTGAAGAATAATAATAGCTCTTGCGATATATTTTATGCTCCCTGGAATTTTCTGTATAATATTAGTTGTATAATACTTATAGGCTTGTCAAAGGCTTGTGCTGAGAGACAACTAGATTCAGCTATAAAATATGCTGGACGCGAGAACAACACAGGGCTAGACTGGATGTGATCCGGCAGCGCCGTATAATAGCAAGATAACATGTTTATGCCTGCTGGACTACAGTGTTGTCCGCTGGATTCCACTTTATCTCACTGCATCCTGGTGAGGTGCGGTCCTAAGTCCAGCCGTTTCCACTGCAATCCAGTGGTCGGACCACTGTGATCCAGTGAAAATAGCTGGCATTCCACCGCCGGGCGTATTACTGAAGACAACCGGTCCACTAGACCTTACAGTACATCTCACATATAGTCAAATTGAAAAAGTAAATTCGTTCTCTCAATACAGTATACTTAACTAGAAACAGGCAGGGAGCAAGCTGACATGGGCAATTTACAAGTTAATGTAGGCTAAGTTGACCAACTTGGTTGATCTAAAGCGCTGCCCAAGTCTCTGGCAACTCCATCTAATTCAACGTAAAGATTATGAACGCAACCTGGGCCAATTGAAGTATATTTAGTCTGCCCTATGATGACTAAAGCGCGTGTGAGATACCTAACGACAGCTGGATCAAAAAGTCGATTTCGTGATGTATCTACTACAGCTTACCAGACCCATGCCCATAGATATGACAGCCTACAACCAAATACCTCCCAAGATGACTACCCAGCTTCTTGTTGGAATTATGTAATCTGCCACTCGCGAGAAATTGCTATGAAAACTCGCATTTGGGAGTTGCTGTGTCATCACTTGGTTAGTCAGCCTGTGGGCATGACATTTGGGAACTGCGGTTCAATTTGGATGACCAGTAACATTGGGGTGGAGATTGCATAAATATCATATAGTGGATTGACCCAGTAAGACCTGATAGCTCAGTGGTTAGAGCATCTGGTATATGTCCAGGAGGGCCTGGGTTCAATCCCCAGTCTGGTCACTTCTTTTAATACTTCTCTCCTATCCCACCACATTAATCCTTCCAGCACCATCCAGTCTTTATTTGTTGATGAGTTGGTGTGGGTTTGACGTGGGTCATTGTTGTGTGACGTGGCAGAGTGGGTTGTTGGGTAATGTAGCAGCAGCAGTGGCAAGCACTGTCGTTATTATGATATTCAAGGCAGAGGGTGATAGCTGTGGCAGTTAAAAGAATAGTGTATGGGGAGGTGGTTGGAATAACGCCTGCTAACATGACTGTAATGTGTAGAAGCTCAAATATATATATTGCTATAATAATCTATAATAATACAACACAGTACTATCTACTACAACTTACCAAACCCATCCCTATGGATAAGACAACCTACAACCAGATGCCTCCCAAGATGACCATCCAGCCTCTTCCCCATCCTACCACATTAATCCTTCCAGCACAGCATCTAGCCCTTATTTGTTGACGAGTTGGCATGGGTTGTTGTGTGACGTGGCAGAGTGAGCCAATGTTGGGTAATGTGGCGGCAGCAATGGCAGGCATTGTTGTTATTGTGATATTGGCAGAGGGTGACAGCTGTGGCAGTTGAAAGGATGGCATATAGGGAGGTGGTTGTTGTGTCATGTGGTGGTGGCTAGAGATGTCGTTGCAGTGGTGGTATAAGAGAACAGCTGCTGGGCTGGTTATTAGCATGTAGAGAATTTCAAGGGTCAGGCTGACCCGCACGGGTCACGGGTAAGGGTAAGCGTGGGTACAGGTGGGGGTCAAGATTCTCTGACCCGTGACCTTTCAAACGAGCCCAAGAACGTCCCAAATAGATGAAAACTGATTGAGTTATGCTTGATTTTATTAAATCAGCTATAACCCGGTCAAATCTCCACCATTTTTGACGTTCTTGGGCTTGTTTGGTGCGGAAAACCCGCGGGTTGATGGGTAATGGTTAGCGTGGGTCCGGGTCCGGGTCAGGGTCGCGGGAGCCGTGGGATACCCGTGACAAACCCGTGATATTCCTTATTAGCATGTAGGAGGATGGTTGGTACTTGTTCTTACCTGTTGAGACTGGTAGCGGTGGGGAGGTGGTTGTCGCACCATGTGGTGGTGGCTAGAGATGTCGGTGGTGATATGAGGGAATTTGGAGGGAATAGCTGCTGGGTTGGTTATTAGCATGTAGGAGGGTGGTTGGTACTTGTTCTTACCTGTTGAGACTGGTAGCGGTGGGTGTGGTGCTTGTTCAGTGTGAGATGGCAAGGGAATGTGGGTGTTGGTGAGTGGACGAAGCAAGTTGGATTCAAAGTTGACACAATATTTGTCAGCAATGTCATGTGACATACATGTCACGTCGCGTCTCTGTTGATACTCCTCTGTGGGAATTATGTGCCCAGGAGCACACAATTCCCACACTCTGGGCACCCTCACTCTGAAAACTTGTATATATGTTTATTCATTATGGAGAACATAGAATCTACAAAGACTTTGATGCACTCACTCAAGGCCATTTTCCTAGATAAAGAATATCAGGTGTGACTGCATTTTGAGTATTTAGCTTGCACATTGACAGAATTTTCAGCAATTGCTCAGATATTGGGCATGGGTGGAGTATCATAATAATACTACCAGCTGTTCAAAAATGAAAGAAAATGAATGAGAACACCGGTGAAGGGAGCCAGATGATGGTGGGGGAGGAGGAGGAGGAGAGAGGAGTAGTTGGTGGAATGAATACCTAGTGATAAGCTATGACTCTGGGACACTCAGGATACTATTTTATCATTAGAAAGCGCTAATTGAAACATCTAATTTCACTGAAAACCATCCAGAACAAGTCCTTGATTAAATAATCCGGATTTTTGAATGAATTTCGATGAATTTACAGTGCAAGACAACGAGGCTACTAGACCTTTCGATATTTGAGATTTGGTATTGATTAATAGATGAATTAAAAACCTCTAAATATCTAAGGAAACGAATAAGAATTGATTACAGGACGACAAAATCTTTCTTTTGAGGGGAAGAAGAGGGAGGGAAGTGGCAGATCTCTGTCAGAACTCAATGAGATCGCACTAAACTTTCAGAATAGTCTCTTTCAATCCAGAAAACGTAATTTGTCCAAAAATCGTGAAGGAAAACGATGAACAACTGATGTGAATAATAAATAATACGAATCATTGTCGAATTTCGACAGTATTTAATACGGGACAACGAGGCAACCTAGAGTTTTGATATTTAGGAATCTGTATTTAGTATTAAATGTGTATCTACTTTCAAAGAATCAAAGTAAAATAATGAAAATTAAGTTGAGAATGTTGAAATCTACTTAGAGACTGATATAGAGGAAGGAAATACTTGGAGGATGACAAATATTTGACGGATTTGGATGAAACTTTGCATAGTACATCTCACATATAGTCAAATTGAAAAAGTAAATTTTTTCTCTCAATACAGTATAACTAGAAACAGGCAGGGAGCAAGCTGATGTGGGCAACTTGCAAGTGAAGGTAAGCTAACTTGACCAATTTGGTTGATCTAAAGCGCTGCTCAAGTCTCTCGCAACTCCATCTAATTCAACGTAAAGATTATGAACACAGCCTGGGCCAATTGAAGTATATTTAGTCTGTCCTTTGATGACTAAAGCACGTGTGAGATACCTAACGACAGCCGGATCAAAAGTTGATTTCATGATGTGCCACATCACATGAGAAACTGTCACCTGACCTAAAGCTGTCATGTACATAATCTGCTGAGCTGGCACTGAGGTTCTTGTTCCTTTTCTCTTTGGACCTCCTGCCAGGTTAGCGTTGGTTGTTAAATAGTTGTACATAGCCTAAATAAACACTTTGGACCTCCTGCCAGTCCTGGCCTGGTTTCTAGGTTGAGTTTCTCTGCTGGGTCTGCAGTTGCCCTTACACCTAGTACCCTCCAAATCATGTCCTCCAAATCGCGTTATACCGTTGTTCATTCGAATGGGCCTCCACTTCATCACAATTTCCTGTCGCAGCACATCATGCATGCTCCGTAGGTCAAAGGGGAGTAAAAGCGTAACTGGGATCTCTTGATCATTTGACATGGCAAAATGCTTCTCAAATGCCTCGCATATCAGACTATGTAAGTACTTTATTGTGAAGGTACCCTACATGCGGTGGCGCTGACACCGTTTACCACCTTATTGTCCTCAACTCATCGTATTAAAGGGACGCTACTCCTGACAGATACCTCAATTTCTAACCCGGCAGCAGGCTGCCTTAGCTCCTTAAGTTTGTATTACCCATTCTCTCACTTCTACCTCTCTCACTTCTACTTGACTGCACATGTGATGGAGAATCATAGAAAATGGATTTCACCTAGCGAGGTAAGTTGACCTGTGGCTCACACAAATACAACGCTGAATTTCTTCAATAGGCAAAGAAGCACATTACTCTACGAGGCCGCTTATACACGAACTTTATTCCTCAAGCTACCATGGTGTATGCCAAATGCATCTCCGCCAATGTGCAAGACGTTCGCTACCCTTGTCTAGAAGACATCCTCGGCGGAGGAAATGTGCAGCCTTATATACATGACTTCATGGTCCACATTTCACTTGGGTGCCATCTCTCAGCTTGTTTCTGAGTTTTCTTCAAACGACATTCCTGATTGTCCGTTAACGAGCTTGGAGTACGAGGAGACCTTGCTATCATGCATGTAGCTTCAAGAAATAGTGACTCTGTCATCAATATGCGATCCTCAGATGATAAATTTGTAGATTTAGCCTTTTGTCGCCAGTAAGTATTGTACCAATCTCTCATAATGATCATAAATCAGACCGAATTTTCCTTGCTATAGCATCACTCCTTTACTGCATCATTATCAACACCCAGGACCTGCAAGTATCCCGAAGGAAGTAGTACTTTAAATGTAATAATAGATAATGCAGCCAATAATAACATCTCTCAATAACATCACTCTTTGAATACCCATACGTGCACGCTTTTGTTTTCCCAACACTGGTTGTACTTCATGGTGCTTTGCTATAACTGATAATGATCAGGTCCTAATCACATCTGTGCAAGACAATAGCTGTGGCGTCAGTGGCATCAATTCTGATAAGCAGCACTATGTCACATGAATCATACATGGAATCTAAGCCGCTATTGCAGTGCACGTCTTGTTGAAATTGGTGATCAAACACTTTGAATTTGGACTTTTACCTTTCATTGGGACACCATTTTGTTAATAACTATTTATAGAGTAAAGTAGATTACATACTTGTTTCAGATTCTTAATCTCCTCTTCAAGGCGCATCTAATGGTACTCATATTGTACATAGTTGATATTCTCACCACCAGCTCTCCACGAGTATTTCGCTTATAACTCCTTTTAGACTAGTGCTATTTACATAATCTTTCTAAATTCGTCATCTCCTTGCTGATATGCATCCGGTGATACCCAATCCGAAGCGCATCGCAGTACCAGGTCCAGGCAGGGAAAACTTTGACCATATTCTACGTGAAACTATGCATCTGGCGTGCTCCAGTTATCATGGACTACCTCAAGTCTATCGACAAAGAGTCTCAAAACCCTGCCATCTGTCCTACAAAAGGCAGCAAGTGTCACCCTCGTATGTACACTGACGACCCCGGAAATACGCCTGCACCGAAGGGCCTTCCTTCGTGTCTGTACGACACCGACTGGCTCCGAGAAGAGGAGGACGCAAAGGGCAAGGAGTGGATTGAGGAGGAATTGCAAGTATCAAAGGAAGTATTCGAGCTCCTACAATTTACAGTGTAAATAGGAGCCATGTAATATACATATTGAATAGCAGAGGGGGGGTATTTGGGCTATTGCGCCTCATAGGGCACTGTTTGCGACGGGGAAAAAATACCAATGGATAATGAAAATATTTTTAGATTAGATCCTCTCGAATTTGTATCTACTGGAATTGGGAAGTTTCTTCCATTCTGGGATAGGGTGGCTCACTCACTGCACATTGGAATTCATACAAAATTGAAAAAGAAACAAAATATAATAGAACTATGTATTTACATTTATTCTACTGTAAAGAAAATCGGAAACTACCTGCCACTGCTAACCACCCTCCCTTGCCCAATGGCTCCTCCCCCTTGTCCTCCCTGCATGCGCCTCTCATTTTCCCGTACCCGCCTTCCTGCGCTGTTGCGTGGACTACCCCAACCCCGCCTTGTTGTCCTCCTCAACCTTCCCATCCCGTCATCCGCACACCCCACCTCGTCGTTCACCCACATCCCGCCGCTGCGTCGTTCACCCACCCCTTCGCGACCTTCGCTCACCCGTCGCATCCTCGTTCCTCACCACAATCTCCCACCCCCGTTCTCCTTTCTCCCGCCCGTGCGCTGACCTTGAAGGCACCCCACCGCTCGCTATCGTTCTTTGCTGTTCCGGGCCTTCGCTCCCCACACTCCCCTCGTCCCTCATCATTGTTGGATCAGCGTTGGCGTCCTCCACGTCCACAGCTTTTGTCTGCTCCCTACATGCCTGCCCCGCAGTACCACCCTCCACACCCACGCTCTCCTCCGCCCATTCCCACATTGTTGTGCAGCCTGCAGGTTTCAACAGGGCAATGCCGCGGTCTTCGTTCATTGGTGCGGTGCTGGGGTGGTGGTGCTGATGTTGGAATGGGGGTGGGGTGTCACCTGTATATGCTAGTATCATACATGATATATAGGTACCTGCCTATTGTAAGTTATATATCCACAGTGGATTTTGCCCAACTTCCCTTTTGGGTAGGTATGCTCTGGGAGGGCATTTGAGTGCTGGGGGGTGCCAGGGTGGGTGGATGATGGCTGGGATGGGCGGGTCAGGTGCCCTATTAGGTGTATATACCCATAGCGGGAGCGGGAAATGGGTGGGGGTCGAGTGTGTGTGCGCGCTGCGAGGGATGCTGTAGTCAAATATTGCCAAACAATGTGCCAAACACATCCGGCGGCGCTCGTGCAGCACGCTTGCTGGGTTCGTGGCCGTTTGGGGCGGTGAAAAAAAATACCAGGAGTAGGTATGGGCTGGTAATATTATTTGGTGGGGTCAGCACGCTCGCCGTTGGGCTGGATGGGTCGGAATACAATTGGATGATGTTGGGAAATTATCATTTCTGGGCCGTTTTTTTTGAAAAAAAAAAATACCATTGGATTTGTACATACATATAGAAGTAGTCTACACAATTAAAATACGAAATTTCCACCGGGAATGGGTGGATGGCTCTTGCGACTGTTGGATGACGTTCAAAAATAGGTGTAGCACTATTTTTAACCACATCCCAGGTGCGCGATGCGCATTTGATATTCAGGTCAAACTATGTACCTGAGTAGAAATAAATCCACATGACATCACTAGTCTCTACCAACTTATATGATATACAGTAGGCATTTCCCTAAGGGATAATTTCAATACTCCCAACAGCAGAATGGCTAATATATCATAACTATATTATAACCTTGCCACTGCTTTTCATAAGGACAACATCATAAGGATATCATTTCAAGTCTATGGGATATCATTCTGATTAAATGGTGATTTGAAATTCTGCCAGCGACGATATCATTCCTGCAATGAGCGGCATCATATCTTCATTTGATAAATGTCTGCCTGTACCTCATATCTAATCTTTAGGCTTTTCATTACTGCCAAAGACATATCATTCTCAATATCTATCTAATCTTCAGTTTTTTCATAACTCCCAAAGAGATATCATTCTGCAATCATGTCATTACTAGTCAGCCGCATTTGATATATTCCTAATATCTTATCTTATCTCCTCACAGTGGCACAGGTAAGGGATCAAGTAAATACAAGTAAACAATTCAGAAAATGGTACTGCAGGCAGTCATGTTGGGATTTGGCACCCTGCGGGCGGTTTTGGGCGCCAAAAAAGCATACCGTTAGGGTTTGATAATATATTCCTACCTACGTTTGGGTTCGACCCCAGCCATATAGGGATGGGACGGGCTGGATGGCTCGAAATGAGCTTGGATGTAGATATTATTTAATGAGTACTATTTTTAGTTTAGTTTCTAATATAATACACCATCAATTGTGCCTCACACTTCTAATCACCAATGATATCATAACCGGCAGGTCGGTAATTGATGGAAACTGGGCTCGATGATCACCTGAACATCAATCCGCACCTCGCGATATTGGGTGCCTTCCGGATTTGGCATTATTTGCCATTTTTGGATGCACCCTTTCTTCTCAAGTGAAATGCAAGTGAATGTCATTTTAAATAAATAAAAAAGAAAATGAATTAATTAAATTATGTAAATACATTCTATTTATTGGAAAACACCGAGGGGAGGATGAATTCCCCTTCTGTGCGAGCAGTAGAAATTAAATTAAATTAAAAAAAGATGGGACGAGGAGGATGAGGACCTGGCAGCACACGTTGGGAGAACAAAGTCCAGAGGTCCATTACGTTCTCCTTGTATGTTGGGTGCGCCGTCTGGAATTTGACTTCTGATCCAACTTGTCCAGTCGCCCCGTTGATGTCAATTCTAATTTGTTGCAAAGATTAGATTAGACCAATGTTTCCAATAGTATTAAAGCTACTTACCCTCCAGCTTTAATAAGCTCATCCTCATTCTGGTAGGCATAAAGAATGTGGAACTGGGTGTTCCCAATACAGTGCGTGCCTTTGGTAATGGGCCCAATTAGTGATGAGAACAATTGGCCGATTGAGTGGATTAAATTTGTCTGGTTCCTATGTGCGACCCAAGATAGTCCATCACGAAAAAAGCACATTGCATAAATTATCATATATGACCCTAATGGCCATGTATGACCGAAGATTCTTACAAAGCTGGAAAATGTTGGAATTATGTAATCTGCCACTCACGAGAAATTGCTATGAAAACTCGCATTTGGGAGTTGCTGTGTCATCACTTGGTTAGTCAGGCTGTTGGCATGACATTTGGGAACTGCGGTTCAATTTGGATGACCAGTAACATTGGAGTGGAGATTGCATAAATACCATATAGTGGATTGACCCAGTAAGACCTGATAGCTCAGTGGTTAGAGCATCTGGTATATGTCCAGGAGGGCCTGGGTTCAATCCCCAGTCTGGTCACTTCTTTTAATAGAAAAGCTATGGAATTCTTACATGAATCATTTTCATAGCTGAACTTATATGAGAAATAATCATAACTGAGCTTATATGGTCTAGGGAGCATATAAGTTTCCGTAGCTTACCAGAATATATATGCAGACAGGTTCATGGATTCCAAGCTCAGCCGTTCGGTCCTTGCCAGTTCATCATGCTCAGTGGTACTAGACTCTACTAGATTCCCAGGATTAAGAAACATGGTATATTTCATTAACTACAATACTATATAAGAAGTGTGACTTTAAGGCTGGGTTTTGGACGAAGAGATATATGACAAACAACTGAAAGCAACTATACGAGTGCCCCTACCTGAAGTGGTAATATAGAAACAGAACCGGACACTCACACATGGAAAGTCCAGATACAAAGACAGAACCTACAGGCGCCATTATTGAAAGTCCACAGTGATCTTGTTCGAACCACGGTGCTGGTTGGCTGAAGCTTGGGAGATTCATAAGCCGGCTAGCCCCCGAGCCCAACCCACACAATTGCGAATCGATAACTGAAGTCTGATATTTTAGAAAGAATTAGTCATGCACACAGCGCAGACGGACAAACTGGCCTGGTAGCCAAACAAACTATGATGTAACGAGAACAACTTACCAGGCCATGATGACACCTTCACTTGACCAAACCATGCCACGTATGAGTGAGTTTCATAGCATATATGTGCTGCCACACAATGATTTCGAGAAAATTATGCAAGCCAATAGAAAAGAAGTGAGTATATGCGCTGTTTTACAGCATATATGCACATGAATAGCTCACCTTCTTGTCAAATTGCATGAAGATCTCTTTACGTTGTCCAACAGTACAGGCCTCGAGTCAGAAAACTGTGTGTCACTGAAAATAAGCATAACTCACCTTGTGCCTCGAACTCCCGGCTATGTTACTGGTGGAGCATCAATGAGTTGAATGGGTGTTCCTAAGTGAGTTAGCATGGACAATTGTGGTGGCATTTGACATCGCACAATTCCCAGACTGCTAACAGGTGCCTGAATACAAGTTGGGCCTTCGGGCCCGTGATTTAAATAAATAAATAAAAAAAAAAAAAAAAAAAAAAAAAAAAAAAAAAAAACCATCCCACAATTCTTCCCGTCTCTCAACCACGACATGCTCTTGGCTATTCTTCGGAAACAGGGGTTCTTGCCTATGATCACGAACTTCTTCTCCTCATACCTTGTGGACGGGCACACTTCTTATAAGTGGGGCTCGTTCACATCGGACCTACGGCAGGCAGATGTTGGAGTAGGGCAGGGCTCTGCTCTCTCCCCTGTCCTTTCAGCCCTTTACATCGCTCTGGTGATGAAACTTTACCACATGGAAGAGATATCTCGTAAGACATCTCTTCTATTGTACGTTGACGATGGCACTTGTATTGCCCAATCGAAAACCCTTGGGGAGAATGCAGAGACGCTTATAGCAGTCTATGCAGTTCTCCTTCGCCTCTTTACAGCCATAGGGCTTGTTCTCGAACATAACAAGTCTGAATACTTCTGCTTTGATAGGTCGAGGACATTCAATCCTCCACCCCTAGATCTCGGTTATGCCCCATATACCAGGGACACACCGCTTGCCCCAAAGCACATTTGGCGCTACTTGGGATTTTACTTCAATCGTCACCTTACTTTCAAAGAACATGTTCGATACTGATCTCGAATTCATTCGAGGCCTTGCTCATAATAATGTCTTTGGCAACAGGACTATGTTAGAAGTTGATCTGTTCGCTTACTAACGGCAGATGGTCCCTGGAGCATCTCCACACCTGGCCATTGGGTTAACCACCTTTTTTTTTTTTTTTTTTTTAAATCACGAGCCCGAAGGCCCAACTTGTATTCCAGCGCCCGTTAGCAATCCGGTCCCTACTAGTACACGACAGGCAGGATTTATTACTACACTACGTCTAGAGAGGGCGGGTGCAACATCCACCAAGAAAGTAGGCCGCTTATGCAGCCTGAATGTTGATGGATCAGCGAGAGGTGCCTCGCCGCAATTGATAGAACAGATGGAAGGGCATCCACCCAGTCCGGAACACCCAGAGGGAAGGATCAAACGCCGAAGCTCCCTTCATACGCAAGACATCCAGTCGCCTAGTCTGGGTCCGTCACACGACTTAGCCTATCCTGACAAGCAGGAGTGCTCAGAGGATTCCATCCAAAGAGCCCTCTTCGGTACTATGAAGGGTTGGTATAAGTATTAAAAGAAGTGACCAGACTGGGGATTGAACCCAGGCCCTCCTGGACATATACCAGATGCTCTAACCACTGAGCTATCAGGTCTTACTGGGTCAATCCACTATATGGTATTTATGCAATCTCCACCCCAATGTTACTGGTCATCCAAATTGAACTGCAGTTCCCAAATGTCACGCCCACAGGCTGACTAACCAAGTGATGACACAGCAACTCCCAAATGCGAGTTTTCATAGCAATTTCTCGCAAGTGGCAGATTACATAATTCCGACAATAAGGCCGAAGCTCCCATACCCTCCACAGTTCCCAGGATCCGAAGAACCCGGTATGCGTTGGACCTCGATTCCACCAGCTGGATGTTGTTGTTGTATATGACTCCTCCGGACCAGTCCGGGACCTGCCCTAGCTGCTCAACCGACCCCTTCGGGTCGTCTGAAGGAGAACATTGCTTCGTTCTGCTCCAGGAATCTGACCAACCCAAAGTAATACCTTGGAGGTGGTCCGTCTTCGTCACGTTGGTACTGGCCACAGTGGCGTAAGATATGATCGCGCGTCTCGAGGGGGTGATCCTCGCAGGTGCACAACGTTCGCTCCGGTATGTTGAAGCGTTCATAATAGGCCCCTATTGGAGCGTGGTTTAGGATACATCTACAAATGCGAACTGCAAGATGTAGATCGCCTCCAGCAGTGGGGAGCCATGTACCTCCATTGATGTACGATGGTTCGAGAACGGTCTCGTCAGGCCGCTGGAGCATAAGGAAGTTATGCCCCCGATAGTCAGGGTCCCGGAAGAGTGTCTTCCAGTCCTCCTGAACTGATTTAGTGATGGCACGCCGTACACTGTCGAGAGAAGTACTGGGATGTTGCACAGCAGGTGCATTGAAGGCACGACACTCGTCGTGTGCCTCCTGATGAATTTTCCATTTCAGCTTCGAGGGAACCTGAACGAAAGTTATCGAGCAGTCAGCATCTTCTGCTAACCACGGCTCGAGAGCCCTGCACACAGCCAGGGAATGACCCTGGCCGCTATGTAGTGTAGGATCCACCGCTCGTTTAGCAGATGTAAGCGAGTCGGTGAAGACGATGATCCATTCGCAATTGTCCTGCTGTACGGCAAGACAAACCGCTGAGCGTATCGCAAAGAGTTCTGCATCTGGCGCAGTAACTTGCCCGGCTGGGTGGATTGCGGTATAGCGCTGGCGCACTCCGCCTACTTGGTTTGGGTGAACAAGATCGTATTTGATCATGTCGAATTGGAGACGATTTGAAATCATCTTCTCAATGAGCTTCCCGGTAGTGTTCAACAGCACAATAGGCCGGAACGCTTTCAGGTCTGAGTAGGTAGGTTTGCCAGGTTTCGGTATGATGACCGAGACTGACTCTTTGAAATGTTTAGGCCAATGCCCCACCTGGATACAGGCGTTGGCCAGGTCTCGAAGGTTTCGCTCAGCAGCAGGTAGCCTTACAACTTCCTTCAATAGCGACCATGTAATGTGGTCTGGGCCAGGCGATGAACGACTGGAACACGACTCGAGTGCCTCAGAGAGCTCAAGCGACGAGAACAGAGGCCACTCCCTCTCTATTAGGTTTGGGAGTGGGTCCAGAACTGACATATCAACCACTCGGCCGGAGGCCGAGTTATATGTGTTGTGGAGTGCATTCCAAAGGGAATCCATTCCATGGCAGGGCTGTCCTTGATATCGGATAGCCTCGCATGCTGGTAACTTGCGCTGTTTGACCCACTCCATTAGGTCCCATGGGCGCCTGTTAGCGTATGCGATTTCTCTGATTCTGGTCTCGAAGAATTCGCGTTTAACACATTTAACTGTGTCTCGAAAGAGATACCAATTCACATCAGACTTATCATTCCGATATGTGGCAAGACTTCCAACCTTTATAACCCTCCGGATATCCAATAAAAATACACTTCTCCATGTGTGAACCCAAGTGCCCTCGTTTATCCTTCTGAATGTGAACATAAGCAACACAACCCCAAACACGTAAATGGCTAACATCAGGTTTCTTCTTGTGCCAGACTTCATATGGAGTCTTTCCAACAACAGCAGATGTGGGACAACGATTTAGCACATGTACAAGTGCAGCCAAACACTCAGCCCAAAATTTCTTAGACAGACCAGATTCTTCCAGCAATGCAACAATCCTTTCAGCAACAGTGCGATTAGCACGTTCAGCTACACCATTCTGCTGTGGCCTGTTCCTGCAAGTATGCTCCCGTACAATCCCACACTCATCCAGATAGGCTTGGAATTCTTTGGACATGTATTCGCCACCCTTGTGTTGAAATTAGTGATCAAACACTTTGAATTTGGACTTTTACTTTTCATTTGGACACCATTTTGTTAATAACTATTTATAGAGTAGAGTAGATTACGTAATTGTTTCAGATTCTTAATCTCCTCTTCAAACCGCATCTAATGGTACCCATATTGTACATAGTTGATATTCTCACCGCCGGCTCTCCGCGAGTATTTCGCTTATAACTCCTTTTAGACTAGTGCTATTTACATAATCTTTCTAGATTCATATTCTCCTCGCCGATACGCATCCGGTGATACCCATTTTGTAGTGTAGAAGTTATGTTTGCGTACCACCGATTTCGAACGCGATATAGTGGGCACCTAAAGTCACTCCTCAGGCGTTTTGGGTACAATATGACCAAACAAACCACTTTTCCTACCATGTCTGGGAAACCGAGACACTAGAATTGGGCATTGGATTACATAGAAGCAATACACTATTTTCTTACTTGACTAGTCAGTGTTAAGCATTTGAGATTTGACTACATTGTTAACTATAAGTCTATTGACTATTAGTGACTCTATTGTCAATTTCTAACACCTTGTCATCTCTAAAGCGCTTCATCTTCTTTCCAGTTTGATTCTCAGCCCATGCTTTGAATGCCTTGAATGCTTCAAAAGTATCGCTTTTCTTCTTGAGAGGGACAAAGACCTTGAACCGTCCACAGTCATCAATAAATGACACCCAGTAGCGATATCCACCATGAGAGATGACTCCAACATCATGTACATCTGAATGAATTAATTCCAGCACTTCAGTAGCTCTATTCTTGGATGACGGGAATGGATTTGCATGCATCTTGCCAGCTAGACATGGTTCACAAATAGGATCTGGTTTTGCCTTGGAATCAATGATCAAACCATCAACTAGATTTCCCTTGATCATAAGCTTGATACTATCATAGTTGTGGTGTCCTAACCGTTTATGCCAAAGTGACAAATCAAGAGGTAGCGTTGAAGCCAAATGTACATTCTCCATTATGTCTACTGTAGAACCATCTAAATACCCAACATTATCATTATCAATAGTAGCAGTGAATAGGAGGTCTTTCTTTTGTGAAAAGTTCATTTTATCATGAGAAATATGTACATCAATGCCCTTGTTCTTTGTCAAATATAAAACAGCAAGAAGATTATTATGAAGCGCAGGAACGTGAAGTACTCTAGTGAATTCTACATCTCTAAGTTGTTTTCCATTAACTATTGGTCTAAATCTGACTGTACCAACACCTTCTGAATATATAACTCTATGGTCCGCTAGTCTAATTGGCACTCTATAAGGGGTATAATTGCGAATCCAATTGCAGTGTGGGGTCATATTAGAAGTGGCACCTGTATCCGTATTCCAATGAAAAATGTTAGAAGATGTAGCATTGACTTCATGTTCAGCAACAGCACTTGCCTTGCCAGCAAATTCTGTTACTGCTGCAGCCTTCTCTTCATTTTCCTGTTTGGCACTCTCTGTATTGCGGTTCTTCTTTGCAATCTCGGGGCAATTGTGTATCCAGTGACCCTTTTCTTTGCAATAGCGACATGTATCTCTATCCTCCTGTGGCCTATTCCCTCCATTGTATGGCTTCTTCCCCTTGTATCCATTCCCTCCTGCCTTGGCCTGGTTCAGCGACTCTCCTCCAGATTGACGTTGTCGATTTAGTTCCTCGCTTCGGAATGCCTGGATTATTACTGACTTGTCCAGCTTATCCAACAATAAGAGAGGCATTGTTAGGTGACGATAATCTTCTGGCAAAGCACGGATAAGTGCCATGCATTGAAGTTCTTCATCCAATGTCTCAATCTTGAAGTCGGCAGGACGCAGGTTTTGAATTGCCTGCATAGCTTTCTCTATCCGGGTTCCCAAATCCACCAAAGACTCGTCATCTTGTTTCCTGATGGAGAACAAGTCATCATACGCATTGAACCTAGCGCCAGGTTTCTTGGATAGGTGTGCAGCCTCCAATAATGCCCACATTTTGATAGGATCTTCTTCATGCCCTCTGAAATGCACCCTCTGATCACTTTCCACCAACAAGTAGATTTCTCCTGCTGCCTTTTCTTCCTTTATCTCCCATTTCTCTGCTTCGTTAGGATCGGAAGGCTTTGTTTCTTTCCCAGAAACTAGTCTCCATAGTCCATTTCGCATTAGCCAAGCCTTCATCTCACCACACCATTCAGTGTAGTTTGAATTAGACAACAGCTTTACTTTGGCAACCGAGTTGTTGTCTGATGTCGACATATTTGTAGTCCCTTTGTATCAAGTTGTAATCCCTTTGTAACGTTTTGTAGTCCCAAGTTATAATCCCTTTATAAACATGTTGTAACGTTTTGTAGTACCAAGTTTGTAATCCCCCAGTTTCAAAATGTAATAGACAGCAATAAGACTGTAATCAAATGTATAGCCAAGTTTATAAGCCGGGGCCCATAACCTGTTAGAAATTGACAATAGAGTTACTAATAGTCAATAGACTTATAGTTAACAATGTAGTCAAATCTCAAATGCTTAACAATGACTAGTCAAGTAAGAAAATAGTGTATTGCTTCTATGTAATCCAATGCCCAATTCTAGTGTCTCGGTTTCCCAGACATGGTAGGAAAAGTGGTTTGTTTGGTCATATTGTACCCAAAATGCCTGAGGAGTGACTTTAGGTGCCCACTATATCACGTTCGAAATCGGTGGTACGCAAACATAACTTCTACACTACAAAATGGGTATCACCGGATGCGTATCGGCGAGGAGATGACGAATCTAGAAAGATTATGTAAATAGCACTAGTCTAAAAGGAGTTATAAGCAAAATACTCGCGGAGAGCCGGCGGTGAGAATATCAACTATGTACAATATGGGTACCGTTAGATGCGGCTTGAAGAGGAGATTAAGAATCTGAAACAATTACGTAATCTACTTTACTCTATAAATAGATATTAACAAAATGGTGTCCAAATGAAAGGTAAAAGTCCAAATTCAAAGTGTTTGATCACTAATTTCAACACAGTTAAACCTCTTGCTGTCTTAGCACTTAGCAGGTACTCGGCTGCTTTGAGCGCTGATACTTGACTCTCGATCTGAGGGCTCTTGTTTGAAATATAACTGAGGCTTGAAGGCGAAGGCATAAACGACAATGATGAATTGAACCACTCCATTCAAGTTAAACTGGTTGACGAGCTTTGCTGGCTACACTCTACCGCCCGTTGTGCTTGATGCCATGCTGTTCTACTTACCCTGCTTCGCTCTGTGTGCTTACCGAGTAGTAGAATGTTTCTTGCGCTTATGGGAGGTTTGGTCTCCCAACGACCGACGCACTGTCTACTATCCCGGTATACGAAGTCCGAACGTCAAATTGGGCCTTTCTTTACCCCCTGAAATGCGACGTTACATCTCTTCTTGACTCGTTACCACCACCATCACATTTTGCAACTCATCGTCTTTGACTCTTCTACTCGCAAATACGTTGGAACTGGGTATCTAATACTTGGGTAACGACACTAAAGGATCGATCTAACAATCCGTCCTTCGAATGCCGCCAAAAGCAGTCCCCCCGGGTGCTGCAGACCGCCGATCTGCACCACCGTCAACACAAGGCGCTAGACCCTCTCCAACCCCTGCTCCTCCTTCGGTAGCAGGATCTCGACAATCCACTCCGGGGCCTCAAAACCCCGAACGACTTCGCTCTGTCTCCGTCACACCGTCCGATGTGTCGATGGAAAGCGACAATCAACCGATCGACGAAGATCAAGACGATCGGGTTAGCTCCGGCTCAGCCACCCCCTCAAAGAGGTCCCGCCAGTCATCCCCCGCCCGCGATCAGCAAGATCAGCAGGCACCGTTCGCCCTGCCATCCAACTCGGAGATCTTTGTTGAGAAAATGGCGGGATTCCAAACCAGCATGGAGAGGGGCCGGCAGGTCCTCCAAAACATCCTTACTATGCCCAACAGAGAAGCCTACTTCTCTGCCCTCCCAGATGTCGGGAGCATTGCGCGGTCAGTGTTCGAGCTGGCTGCCAGGGCTCGCGAAATCCCACAGTTTGCGGCCTGGGACCCTGCGGGAGCCACCACAGGGGACTGGTCTTCCTTTACCAACTACTTCGCCTCAGAACAAGGGGGAAGTGGAACACTCTTCAGCGGGGGCCAACGGCCTTCGACCCCACCACCTGTCGATAATGATGGGGACATCACCCTCGACCCTCAAACACCCAAGCCCAAACGCACCGATAAGGGCAAGGGTCGGGCCGATCCACCCGCAGGTCCTGGACCCTCGAGATCCGGGCGTGCCTCAAATGCCCCACCACAGGGGTCTAGACCATCAGGGCCTAGACCCCTACCAAGCCCTCCGGTTGCTCCGAGGCAACAGCCCAAGAAGCCAGAAATCCAATTCGCAAGAGTTGGCCCTCCGCCTCCGATTAACAAGGCCACCAAACCGAAGAAGTCCTATGCTTCCACTCTCGGTCAGGGCCCCAAACGTCCAGTTACCATCGCGCAAGTCGCGAAGGTTATGCCACAGCTGCCCCTCGAGGCAGTAGCCGGGCCCTCAGGGGGCCAGGCGTCGGGCCCCTTGAATGCGCGCAAGCGCAAGAAAGGGGCCCCATCTTTCGTCGCAGGGGGCCCGTCTCGTCGACAGGTCCTCATCGGCTTCGGCACAGGGAGTGACATCACTTGTGATTTCAACCTCTTCATTCACAGAGCCCGCACCGTCCTTCGGGATGGAGGTTCTTCCCTTCAAATCTTGTCTATGGAATATGCATACACAGGATACGCTCTCCACACCGATGGTGTTGCTTCGGAGAAGGATCTCAAGTTCATTCGAGGTCTTGCTCACAACGTGTTCGGCGACAGGTCCTCTGGGATCCATGTCAGCCTTCCCACCTCCACTTCCTTCATTAAGATTGTGGACGTCCCTTGGTATTCCGATGTCGCAATGACAAAGGTTATCACATCCGACGAGATTCAGGGATCCCTCTTGCGATCCCCTCTCAGCAACGACCTACCCTTTGCGCGCAATGCACGCTTAGTGCGGAATTCTCCACAAAGTACCATGGGTACCGCCTACCTTGACATATGGGACTCCAAGAGTGGATCCCGGGCCAAGAAACTCATTAACCAATCGGTTATGATCTGTGGCTTACGATGCTTTATCCGGGAAGCGTCTGCCCACGTCGGCACCCCCATCTGCCAGCGCTGCTGGAAATGGGGTCACTCTGAGGCAGGGTGCAGGCAACGCGCTGCAATTTGCCCACATTGCATGGGCCCTCACAGGCTCGAAGAACATCGGACTGTCGCCAAGTGTTGCAAAGGTAACGCTAAGGCGAACCCACCTATTCCACCCACCCCAGCGGACCAGGACTGCCCTCATAAGGCACACTGTGTCAACTGCGGTGGGGACCATGCTGCCAGCAACCGCAAATGCAAGTTTTGGGTAAACCGCTACGATCGCACGTGGATCGAGGCTAAATACCGGGAGGTACGTCTTCTCAGACAGAACCGCCGGACCTTCGCTAACTCCCAAGGTGTAGCTCAATGAGAGACACAACCAAGGAAATTAGGCTCTTCTCGCACAACGTAGCTAAGAACTATATGTACTTAGATGTGCTTCTTGAGACATTGCAGAATTCATTCGATGTTTTATTCGTTCAAGAACCGCCATGGCGGACTATAAGACAAGCACCCTCTCCTAACAATAGGGACGGTGAAGATATCGTTGGCGCGCCCATGCACCCCGCGTGGCTATAC
Source organism: Agrocybe pediades (assembly GCA_013053245.1). NCBI lineage: Eukaryota > Fungi > Basidiomycota > Agaricomycetes > Agaricales > Agrocybaceae > Agrocybe > Agrocybe pediades. The sequence goes on along the minus strand of JAACJL010000046.1, from coordinate 1,696,631 downwards.
ATGGTACGCCCTCCAACAAACGACGAAACCCCTCAGGTCATGGCCTTTGTGTCAAAACGACTCGAACGACTTCGTCCCTCGATGCGCCGGGATCTTGCAGATCACCGAGACATATTTATCCTCTCGTTGTTTCAGGGCAACGAGACCTATCACCTTATGAACGTCTACAACGACGCTGATGGTACTGCGGTCCGATATCTATCGAACCACGTTCACGAGCTACCCCAACTTCATTACATGGGTGGCGACTTTAACATTCACTCTCGGGAGTGGGACCCAGAGGTCACGCACCACAGAGGCGATGCCATAAACCTGCTGGAACTAGCAGCGGACCTGGACCTAGAGCGGACCCAACCGTCCAATCCAGGCCCTACATTTATATCTCACAATCCAGACCTTCGGCCCTCGGTCATAGATCTGGTCTTCCACGGGATCGCTGAGTCAGCAAATGACTGCACGTTCCGCGACCCGGTCCGACAGGGACCATCGGATCATATTCCGATCTTCACTGTCGTCAAGCTGGATGACGAAATAGAACCCGTCACGAGGCGCACCATCCCTCGGGACTCAGAAGCCGAACAGGCCATGAGGACCGAACTTCCACAAAAGGTCGCCGACATCCAAGTCGGTGACCTTGAAACCAGGGAAGACGTTGAGCGGGTGGCGCAAGCCCTCGCCGACGCCTATGCCGAGGCGTGGATGGCCCACTCCAAGGTATCCCGAATCACTAAGCATTCTCAACCATGGTGGAACAACGAGTGCTCAGCTAAACTTGCCACATATCGGAATGATAAGTCTGATGTGAATTGGTATCTCTTTCGAGACACAGTTAAACGTGTTAAACGCGAATTCTTCGAGACCAGAATTGGAGAAATCGCATACGCTAACAGGCGCCCATGGGACCTAATGGAATGGGTCAAACAGCGCAAGTTACCAGCATGCGAGGCTATCCGCTATCAAGGACAGCCCTGCCATGGAATGGATTCCCTTTGGAATGCACTCCACAACACATATAACTCGGCCTCCGGCCGAGTGGTAGATATGTCAGTTCTGGACCCACTCCCAAACCTAATAGAGAGAGAGTGGCCTCCGTTCTCCTCACTCGAGCTCTCTGAGGCACTTGAGTCTTGTTCCAGTCGCTCATCGCCTGGCCCAGACCATATTACATGGTCGCTATTGAAGGAAGTTGTGAGGCTGCCTGCGGCTGAGCGAAACCTTCGAGACCTGGCCAACGCCTGCATCCAGGTGGGGCATTGGCCTAAACACTTCAAGGAGTCAGTCTCGGTCATCATACCGAAACCTGGCAAACCTACCTACTCAGACCCGAAAGCGTTCCGGCCTATTGTGCTGTTGAACACTACCGGGAAGCTCATTGAGAAGATGATTTCAAATCGTCTCCAATTCGACATGATCAAATACGATCTTGTTCACCCAAACCAAGTAGGTGGAGTGCGCCAGCGCTCCACCGAGGACGCAGGGTTGTACCTAACTCACCTAGTTCGCGCTGGGTGGGCCAAGGGACTTAAGACAAGTGTGGTGGCATTTGACATCGCACAATTCTTCCCGTCTCTCAACCACGACATGCTCTTGGCTATCCTTCGGAAACAGGGGTTCTCGCCTATGATTGCGAACTTCTTCTCCTCATACCTAGTGGACAGGCACACCTCTTATAAGTGGGGCTCGTTCACATCGGACCCTCGTCAGGCAGACGTGGGCGTAGGGCAGGGCTCTGCCCTATCCCCAGTTCTGTCAGCTTTATACATCGCTCCGGTGATGAAGCTCTATCACATGGAAGAGATATCCCGCAAGACATCCCTTCTATCGTACGTTGACGATGGCACATGTATTGCCCAATCGAAAACCCTCGGGGAGAATGCAGAGACGCTTATAGCGGCCTATGCAGTTCTCCTCCGCCTCTTTACTGCCATAGGGCTTGTTCTCGAACATAACAAGTCTGAATACTTCTGCTTTGATAGGTCGAGGACATTCAATCCTCCACCCCTAGACCTCGGTTATGCCCCGTATACTGGGGACACACCGCTTGCTCCAAAGCGCATTTGGCGCTATTTGGGATTCTACTTCGACCGTCACCTCACCTTCAAGGAACACGTTCGATACTATACTACCAAGTCTCTCTCGTCGGTGAAAGCCATGAAGATGCTTGGCAGCTCTACTCGTGGCTTGTCCCCAAAGGAGAAGCGACTCTTATATCGTTCGTGCGTTCTCCCCATCGCAACGTACGGCTATAGACTGTGGTTCTACGAGGGCGCCCGCATCAAGGGTGTCCTTGCGGACTTCCGCAAAATGCAGCGCAAGGCTGCACTCTGGATTACGGGCGCGTTCCGTACTTCTCCAACCGGTGGGGTTGAGTCCCTTGCAGGACTGATCCCTATTCATCTACATCTGAAAAAGCTCGCCGGGCGTTCCAACTTCCGGGCAGCGACTCTTTCAGACACACACCCGCTTCGGTCGATCCTCTCTGAGGGTCACCGCAAGCAAGCCAGTGCTCACCCATTGGCAATATCTAGGCTGACCCCTAACCAATGACTGAAGGTTAAGGGCTCCCTCATGGAGGTGGACCGCCATCTCCCTGAACTCACCGAGTCTTTTGCGCCTGTGGCACCAGAGGCTCGGCCTGGAGTACGCCTACTCGACCGCTTCCCGGATCGAGTGGAATTTCACGGCACGGAAGGCCTTCTGGACGAGCGTAGTCTGGAGGCATACCGTACCGAACTTAATACAGTTCTTACAGAGGCTCGGGAGCAGCCTGGCACTGTGATTTGTGCGGTGGATGCAAGTCTGCCAAACGAAGAGCATCGTCATGCTGTCTCTGCAGCCCTTCTATTCCGGGGGGTGGAACGGGTTCATACCGCAATCCACCCAGCCGGACGAGTTACTGCACCAGATGCAGAGCTCTTCGCAATACGTTCTGCAGTCTGTCTTGCCGTACAGCAGGACAATTGCGAACGGATCGTCGTCTTCACCGATTCGCTTACATCAGCCAAGCGAGCAGTGGATCCTACTCTACATAGCGGCCAGGGTCACTCCCTGGCCGTGTGCAGGGCTCTCGAGCCATGGTTAGCAGAAGATGCTGACTGCTCGATAACGTTCATTCAGGTTCCTTCGAAACTGAAATGGAAAATCCATCAGGAGGCACATGACGAGTGTCGTGCCTTCAATGCACCTGCTGTGCAACATCCCAGCACCTCTCTCGACAGTGTACGGCGCGCCGTCACTAAATCAGTCCAGGAGGACTGGAAGATTCTCTTCCGGGACCCTGTCTATCGGGGGCATAACTTCCTTATGCTCCAGCGGCCTGACGAGACCGTCCTCGAACCATCGTACATCAATGGAGGTACATGGCTTCCCGCTGCCGGAGGCGATCTACATCTTGCAGTTCGCATTTGTAGATGCATCCTCAATCACGCTCCAATCGGGGCCTATTATGAACGCTTCAATATACCGGAGCGAACGTCATGCACCTGCGAGGATCACCCCCTCGAGACGCGCGATCATATTTTACGTCACTGTGGCCAATACCAACGTGACGAAGACGGTCCACCTCCAAGGTATTACCTTGGGTTGGTTAGATTCCTGGAGCAGAACGAAGCAACGTTCTCCTTCAGAAGACCCCAAGGGGTCGGTTGAGCAGCCAGGGCAGGTCCCGGACTGGTCTGGAGGAGTCATATACAACAACAACATCCAGCTGGTGGAATCGAGGTCCAACGCACACCGGGTTCTTCGGATCCTGGGAACTGTGGAGGGTATGGGAGCTTCGGCCTTATACCAACCCTCTCATAGTACCGAAGCGGGCTCTTTGGATGGAATCCTCTGAGCACTCCTGCTTGTCAGGATAGGCTAAGTCGTGTGGCGGACCCAGACTAGGCGACTGGTTGTCTTGCGTATGAAGGGAGCTCTGGCGTTTGATCCTTCCCTCTGTGACCGGACTGGGCAGATGCCCTTCCATCTGTTCTATCGATTGTGGCGAGGCATTCCTCGCTGATCCATCAACATTCAGGCTGCGTAGGCGGCTCACTTTCTTGGTAGGTGTTGCACCCGCCCTCTCTAGACGTAGTGTAGTAATAAATCCTGCCTTTCATGTAATAGTAGGGACCGGATTGCTAACGGGCGCCGGAATACAAGTTGGGCCTTCGGGCTCGTGATTTAAAAAAAAAAAAAAAAAAAAAAAAAAGAAATGCGACGTTACGACGGTCATCTGGGACGTTTCGACCCGACTTTATCTCCCCAATCCTTCGACAAGAATAAGCCCTGGTTGGGTTTCATCCTCGCCGTTTTGGATCCTTCAATTCCGGAAAGCTCTCCCTTCCCAAAAATTTGGACGCGATAGGAAGACAGGACATCATCGAATCAACTGCTATTTTCTTTTCCAACTAGTATGACGCGTTAAAACGCTACACGACCAGATAAATGAATGTTCGTTTCTGCAAAACATTCGTCCGGACCTCTGGAATTCTCGACCCATCAAACCAGACAAGGAAGACGTGACGAACCTGGGGCAACTAAACTCCTTCGAAGATGCCGTGGATCGTTACGCCTCTGTACAGAGAGGAGTTAAGATTCTAGCCGCTTGGCTTCGAATGGCCGCGGCCTACTCTCAAAAACCGCCGTCTTCCTGCTCGCCATTGGATCGAGTCCCTCCAGCGGACGAAACATTGATGGGAGTATGGTTGAACGGTTGTGAAGAAGAGGAAGGAATTTGGCTGCTAGCTAATCAGGTACCGTGCTATATAATTTATGAAGTGGATTCTCCTCGCGAAAAGCCTAGCGTCCATGGGGCTCGAAGATTCACGGATTTCATAACCGATTCACCTGTCCTGCTCTTGAAACCTACCGTCAATCCGTTGGACGAACTGGCTCGCAAAAACGGGAATGATTTGATGATCCTGCAAGCAGAGATTGGCCAAGCGAATCCGGAGACTCTTGTTTATCTGCGTTCTGACAGGGAAAAGTCGTCGCCCTATGTTCAAGGATGGAGAAACACCATGTACGTCAACCCTCTTCGGGCTTTCAGAATCACTCCCGCCGTGATCCAACTGACTGTTGAAGAAGCAGACGAAGCTATGGATCCTCCGCCCGTCACTGGAGATAACTCAGGAAATAGATGGTCCGACTGGGCAGAGGAAGAAATCAACGACAATGAAGCCGCTTTCTTTCAACAAGGATCGGGATTCCAAATTTCGGAGGAGACAGTCATCTACTACGATCGGATACACGCGCGACGAATATACATGGACTACCCTCTCGAGGCCCCTGTGGGTTATAGGGCTAATCCATTTATCTACGGTATACGCTTTCCGAAAGCCCGGTTCTTGGAAAGATTGAAAAATGAGTCCTTCAAGGAACTTAAATCGACCACTTGGGTTTATTTTGAACGAGTGCAGAAATCCAGGCATAATGCCCGATTCTATAAACCGGATGTCCCAGAAGACCAGAATGACGGACGACCCTTACCTGGTTGGTCGGAAGAGGAACTAGCGGAAAGGAAGGGCCTAGGACTGTATGGAGAGGATGATGACGACGTGGACGGGGTATCCATACCCAGCGACGATTACATCCCTCACTATCCATTGGAGGCGGCGAATAAGTCTTCTGCACCGAATCCGCTCATTCCCTGCCTTGCGCTTCAATCCCATCCTAATTCAATGGCATCTAGTCAAGTTCATGAACTTCGACTGGCTCCGCAAAACAAGGGACACTATAGACGTGAACTAAGCGAGTTTGGAAGGCGGACCCCATCCCCCCGTCGTCGCTACCCTTCGCGACATCACTCTCCTTCCTTCCCTTCGTCGTCAATCTCTGTCTTCTCTTCGAAATGTTCAATCCTCTCGTCATCATTCTCCATCAACTTGTCACCGCTCTCCGCCGCTGCACCGGCGTTCTCCGTCGCCTCGATGTCTTACCCCTCCTGCCTATCATCGTCCTCCGTCACCACATTATAAATCGCCGTCTCATCTTCGCTTCCGGTCGCCCAGGTATCGCACTCGCTCTCTGTCTCCCCGTCGTCTATCACCTTACAGACCACGGAGTCCCCCTCGTCCTAACACCCATGTCTCCAATGGCTTAAGTTTCCATAACGAAGCCGGTCCATCCAGCTCCAAACGCCAATGGTCTCCGCCTGAATATTCTCCACTGCGACTCCCTTTGCCACTTGAACAACGTCTCGCTTCACCGCAATCAGAAGAATCTTCATACTCTCCTGATTCCCCGCCGCCCGTTCTTGCTAAGCGAGCTAGACATCTACCCACGGAGGATGAGAATTGTGCTTCTCTCTTGAGTCGACTAGATCCAGCACCCGTAACGGAATCAGCGGTAACAGTGTTCGACCCAATGGTAGCGACTCGACATAGTGGCCTCGACGCCCTAAACCACCCGAACGCAGATTCCCTCGCCCTCGTCTTCCCAGTCCCCTTGGCTCCGCAAGTGCCCATCCTTTCTGAAATAAATGAAAAAGGGCTATCTAGATTCCTCATCGTTTGGAATTTGCCAGTCTACCAACTATGGGAACAGGTCATGTCGTGGATTAAGTCGGTCCTCAAACTCGTGAAATCACCAGGTCTCCTAAAAGTCTCTCGTACGAACGAGGCCGGGCAGCAAGTGTTCTGGCTGGCATTTAAGTCGTCGGATCAGGCTTCAACATTCCGAGGACTAGTAGCCGGTCGTGTAGCTACCGGAGGTCACTCCATCACCTGCGACTTTGTATCTGCGGATGAATACAGCGCGGTCACAGGCGCCAATCCTCCTACCTGGTTCCCTAAGGGCGGCTTTTCTAGTGGCATCAACAAATCCTCTCCTCTAACTACCCTAGAGTTGACCCGTCAACCACTTGCCTCTTTGGCCGACAGATTGGGTGTCCTGCCTAATACCATGCCAGTATGGACACATCGCAAGTCTAAACGAGGAAAGCGGAAGCCTCAGCAAAAGCCTTGGCGACAGCAGGATCCTGCAGACGGGGGGGCTTTGTGACGGGTATATTTCTCTTATCTAATCGTCTGCCGCATCATGCCGTGCCATCTCTTGTTATCTTATCTTTCCTTGGTGGCTGCACCTTATTTGTACATATTAGAATCTCACCTTATATACTTACTGTAGCCATTCTAATAATTAATCTTACTTTCTTGCTCTCGCTACCATGAATTAAGGTCAGAACTCTGAGAGAGTTCATTCTCTACCCTCGCCGGCTGAGCACCCAGACATCTGCTCCCCGGTCTCAGGTGGCACGATCCCTCACGAGGGTTACACGCGACGCCCGTGACTGTATGTCATGACCCTGACCCTCTCCTACTCTTCCACCTCGAGGATTTCCACTACGCGTCACAACGCAAGTCTGCCAAACGAAGAGCATCGCCATGCAGTTTCTGCAGCCCTTCTATTCTGGGGAGTGGAACGGGTTCATACCACAATCCACCCAGCTGGGCGAGTTACTGCACCAGACGCAGAACTCTTCGCAATATGTTCAGCAATCTGTCTTGCCGTACAACAGGAAAATTGCGAACAGATTGTCATCTTCACCGACTGACTTACGTCTGCTAAGCGAGCGGTAGATCCTACACTACATAGTGGCCAGGGTCACTCCCTGGCTGTGTGCAGGGCCCTCGAGCCACGGTTAGCAGAGGATGCTGACTGCTCAATAACGTGTTAAGAGGAGCGAGTGCGGGACGTCGCGAGCTACCTGGCAACCTAATATGGTATGCCCAAGACGAAGGACTGAGGAGCTATGAAGAGCTGAAGTCCAGAGTGAGTAACTAAGTATATTGGGATGTAAGAGGTAACTACTTGCCTGAAGTCCAGAGTGAGTAACTGGGGACTTCAGGTCTTGGAGTACAGACTTATATACATGTAGGTGAAACAAGTATCAGACATGAAACGAGGAGAAGCACAGGTTCAAGGAGTAAGGGGCTGAGACTAGTTTCACAATAGAATGAAATGATGGAATGGAATGATGAACAAGAATAGAATGACAGATAGAATGATGAATAAGAATAGAATGAGGTAAAGCAGTCTAGAGCAGTCTAGAATGGTCTAGAGGGGTCTGGAATGTGTGGAGACTGGAAGACAAAATCTAACACCCCCCCGTGATCTGACAAGTCTCTACAAAATGGAAGACAGAGAAAAAGCAAAAATAAGAGAAAAGAAACAAAGTTAAAGTGACACACCCATATTAGTCCTACAAAATTCAACTTGAAGAGCAGAAAGAGGTTTGGTGAAGATATCGGCAACTTGTTCTTTGGTTGGAATAAAGAGGGGATGAATCATTCTGTCATGGACAGCATCCCTAAGCCAGTAAAAGCGCAAATCCAAGTGCTTCATGCGTCCATGGTGTTCAGGATTCTTGGAGACACTGATGGCAGATTGGTTGTCAATGTGAAGTGGAGTGGGTTGGTCAATGGTGAGGCCAAACTCATGAAGAATGTTGCGCATCCAAGAAATCTCCTTGCCAGCCTCAACAGCAGCAATGTACTCAGCTTCAGTTGTAGAAAGTGCCACAATGCCTTGGAGTTTGCTGCTCCATCCAATAGCACCACCAGCCATCATGGTCACATATCCACCTGTAGAGCGTCCTGTATCCTTGCAATCACCATGGGCAGCATCACAGTAGGCAGTGAACACATCAGCACCAAGTTCACCAGAGTAGGTTAACTTGTGTTCCAGAGTGCCTTTGAGATAACGGAACAAGTGCTTGACTGCTGACCAGTGCTTGGGGCCTGGATTGCTGCTGAAGCGAGCAAGGTAGGAGACAGTGTAGGCAATATCAGGACGAGTCATGGTGGAGAGATACTGAAGAGTGCCAATGGAACTGAGGTAGGGAACAGAGCGCATGAATTCGATGTCAGAATCAGAAGTGGGAGCCATGTCTTTGGTGAGGACAGTGCCGGGGGACATAGGAGTTTGGACAGGATGGCAGTCAGACATACCATAGCGGTCAAGCATATCCAGGATGAATTGGCGCTGATGGAGCATGATAGTGCGCTTGGAGCGGTCCCTGGTGATGCCAACACCAAGAAGGAACTCTGTAGCACCCAAATCACGACATTTGAAGTGTGAGGAGAGCTCCTTGACTGCAGCATCGACAGCAGGAGTGGATTTCGAAGCAAATGTGATATCATCGATGTAGATGGGGACAAAAATGCGAACAGAGCCATTGGAGTAGATGTAGACAGACCTATCTGCTTCAATCCGCTTGTAGCCCATTTTGCTGAGTACACCATGCAACTTGATGTTCCACTGACGAGCTGATTGCTTGAGGCCATAGAGCGATTTTCTGAGCCTAAATACCTTGTTGGGACCGCCTTCATGGAAACCTTCAGGCTGCTGCATGTAGATGTACTCATCCAAGTCACCATTGGTAAAAGCAGCTGAAATGTCCACAGAGCGAAGTTCCAAGTCACCAACAGCTGCAAGAGCAAGAATCATGCGCAGTGTGGCTGGACGGAATGTAGGGGCAAAGACCTCAGTGTAGTCGACTCCAGGACGCTGGCTGTAGCCCTTGGCGACGATCCGAGCTTTGTAGCGCTCAACTTCTCCTGTAGCAGTCCGTTTGACCTTGAAGACCCAACCACAGCCAATGGCTTTGGCACCAGGTGGCAAGTCAACCAGTTCCCAAGTATCATTTCCAGCAAGAGTAAAGTACTCTGATTTGGCCGCTTCTGCCCACTTGTCTCTGTCTGCACTCTGCATGGCTTGCTTGTAGTTGTGTGGATCAGAGGTAGAGGCAGCACCAGCAAACTGGACATGATCGAAATCCTGGTCATTAGGATTGGGAGCTGACTGCTTGACAACCCACCAGTCACCTGGAGGTCTGGATTCCCTTGTGGTGCGACGAAGTGGTTGTTGGGCAGGTTGGGATGGTTGAGAAGGTTTGGTGCGCTTGGGCTTCTTGGGAGGAGGTGGAGGAACAGGAGGCAAAGGAGAAGGTGGAGGCGGCTCAGGAGTTTGAGGTGGACTATCAGGATCAGCTGGTTCAGCTTTGGGAGTGTGGAATGGAGTTGGCGCTGCAGGAGGCTCTACTGGAGGCTGTGGCGCAGCTGGAGGCGCAGGAGCAGTGAGAGGAGCGTCTGGAAGCGTTTGCGCATTATCTGGTGTTAGATTTTGCCTTCCAGTCTCCACACATTCCAGACCCCTCTAGACCATTCCAGACTCCTTCTAGACTGTTCTAGACCGCTTTACCTCATTCTATTCTTACTCATCATTCTATCTGTCATTCTATTCTTGTTCATCATTCTATTCCATCATTCCATTCTATTGTGAAACTAGTCTCAGCCCCTTACTCCTTGAACCTGTGCTTCTCCTCGTTTCATGTCTGATACTTGTTTCACCTACATGTATATAAGTCTGTACTCCAAGACCTGAAGTCCCCAGTTACTCACTCTGGACTTCAGGCAAGTAGTTATCTCTTACATCCCAATATACTAGTTACTCACTCTGGACTTCAGCTCCTCATAGCTCCTCAGTCCTTCGTCTTGGGCATACCATATTAGGTTGCCAGGTAGCTCGCGACGTCCCGCACTCGCTCCTTTTAACAGGTTATGGGCCCCGCGCTCCACGCGCTTCAATTTGCATTTTGAATCTCTGCTCCGCTTTTACTGTCAATCTACTTTCGCATATTGCGCTCCACGGCATAATTCTATTTTGCCACAACTCGTCAGCACGTGTGCGCACACATAGCTCTCCGCTCTCTCCAAATTTCAGTTCGCTACGCTTACTGGTTCGCTCGCAATCATGCATTCTTCATCCATGTCTCAGTTCACTAAACTGGACAAGGCCTCTACACAACACTGTCATCACACTCCTGCACTTCCACCTTTGTCTCCAACTCCTCCTTCCTGTACTCCAGTCACTTGCACTTTCTGTGGTCTCAGCAACCACCAACAAGCCAACTGCAACCGCTTTTTCAAAGCACAGCAGCAGGCTCATCAGGAGGCCAAGACAGCTTTTCAAGCACCCACTATCCAGGAGTATGCTGGCAATGCATCTGCACTTTCAGCAGGGGATGCTCCCAGCACAGACTTTGATTGGTTGGCAGACACAGGAGCCACTAGTCATATGACTCCACATCATCAATGGCTTCGCAACTACACTCCCCTTCGTGTTCCAATCAAGCTGGCAGATCACACTGTTGTGTACTCAGCAGGTGTTGGCAATGTGGTGTTCCACCCAGTGGTCAATGGCAAGGAATCTCGCCCTATGGAGCTCACTCGTGTTTTGCATGTCCCCCAACTCCGAAACAACCTCCTGGCCTGTCTGTATCTCACTAGACACAAAGGCATTAGGATGGAAGTTGATGCAGACACCATGCACTTCAAGTTGAATGGCACCACTCTCTTCCAAGCCAGAGTCACTCCTCAGAACAGTGGCATCCTCAATGCTGTTACTGAACCTTTTGAGCATGCCAATGCTACTTCCACTCTTCCTATGGACATCAGCCTCTGGCATCAGCGCTTTTGCCACCACAGCATTCCCAATGTCCAGAAGCTCTACAAGGATGACTTGGTCATTGGTCTCCTCATCAACTCTGATTCCAAGGCTGATCCTATCTGTGAGCCCTGCTTGGCTGGCAAGATGGTTTCTGGCACATTCCCCTCCTCCACTCGCATTTCCACTGTCCCTCTTGAACTCATCCACTCTGACCTTCATGGTCCACTTCCTGTCCAGTCATCTGATGGTTTCCGCTACTGGATTACTTTCATTGATGACTGCACCAAGCTCAAGGGACTTATGTTCCTCAGGAAGAAGAGTGACACTTTTTGTTAGAAATTGACAATAGAGTTACTAATAGTCAATAGACTTATAGTTAACAATGTAGTCAAATCTCAAATGCTTAACACTGACTAGTCAAGTAAGAAAATAGTGTATTGCTTCTATGTAATCCAATGCCCAATTCTAGTGTCTCGGTTTCCCAGACATGGTAGGAAAAGTGGTTTGTTTGGTCATATTGTACCCAAAACGCCTCAGGAGTGACTTTAGGCGCCCACTATATCGCGTTCGAAATCGGTGGTACGCAAACGTAACTTCTACACTACAAAATGGGTATCACCGGATGCGTATCGGCGAGGAGAATATGAATCTAGAAAGATTATGTAAATAGCACTAGTCTAAAAGGAGTTATAAGCGAAATACTCGCGGAGAGCCGGCGATGAGAAAGTTGACTATGTACAATATGGGTACCGTTAGATGCGGCTTGAAGAGGAGATTAAGAATCTGAAACAATTACGTAATCTACTCTACTCTATAAATAGATATAAACAAAATGGTGTCCAAATGAAAGATAAAAGTCCAAATTCAAAGTGTTTGATCACTAATTTCAACACAACCCCCTGAGAAAACACTTTGACAATCCTGCATCCCAGAGATGGTCCATCATTTCCAAAAACAACCCCCTGATGACACATCTCTCCACTACTCCACTAATCCCATTATCCTCCGCAACTTTTGTACTTGTGGCTTTGCCAATGCCTTTGTCAATAGATCAGCTGGCATGTCTTCTGTCGGAATGTAGATTGGCATCATCCTTCTCATCTCCACCTGGTCCCTCAACCAATAGAAACACAAGTCCAAGTGCTTCATCCTCCCATGATGCTCCGGATTCTTTGCAACAGACATAGATGACTGATTGTCCATAAATAGTTTCGCTGGTGCTGGTGGTGCGTATCCAAGTTCCTTGAGAATGTTCTGTATCCAACGTATTTCTGCTCCTGCTGCTCCTGCTGCAATAAATTCTGCCTCCGTGGTTGATCTTGTTACAACAGGCTGCTGCTTGCTCCTCCATGCCACCGCTCCACTTCCAATCTTCACTATATAGCCACTTGTTGACTTCCCGTTATCCTTGTTTCCTCCATGATCTGCATCACTATACGTCCAAAACAGTTCATCACCAATAGTAGGGTCCGGTCCATATTCCAACTTCATATCCAATGTGCCCTTCAAATACCGGAACATATGCTTGACTGCTTTCCAATGCTGTTCTCCAGGATTGTGATTAAATCTGGCCAGAACTGCAACAGCATAGGCAATGTCCGGTCTGGTCATCATAGCCAGATACATAAGAGATCCAACGGCAGAAATGTATGGGATGGTACTCATTTGGTTTTGCTCATCAAGTGTCTTGGGACATTGCTCTGATGTCAACTTTAATCCAGGAATCATAGGTGTGCCAACGGGTTTGCAATCTGACATATTAAACTCCTCCAATTTGTTGACAATATACTGGCGTTGAGATAGATAGAGTTTACGATTTGGCCTATCCCTTGTGATTTCAACACCCAATAAGTAGTTGGTTTCACCTAGATCCCGCAGCTTGAAGTGTTTCCCAAGGTCCACAACAAAATTATCAAGAGCATCCTTTGACTTTGAAGCAAGAGTAATATCATCCACAAACACAGGCATAATGACTTTGATATCATCTCTGTCATAGATATAGAGTGACGGGTCACTGTAAGTCTTCTTAAACCCAAGTTCAAGCAAGACCTTTCCAAGTGTTTCACTCCATAACCGTGATGACTGCTTTAACCCATACAGGGACTTGTTGAGTCGGAAGACTACTTTCTGTTGACCTTGTATAAATCCAGGTGGCGGCTGCATATAGATCTCTGCATCAATGTCACTGTTTGTAAATGCATATGAAATATCCACAGAACGAAGTTCAAGATCTTCTATTGCAGCCAATGCCAATACAATGCGCACAGTAGCTTGTCGCATTGTAGATGCAAAAGTCTCAAAGTAGTCCTGACCAGGTCGCTGGTTAAAACCTTTTGCAACCACACGTGCTTTTAATCGCTCAATTGACCCATCTGCGTTGTGTTTTGTTTTGAAGACCCATTTTGACCCAATTGCTTTTTGACCCTCTGGTAACTGCACTGCCTCCCAAGTCTTGTTCTCCAAATGCCAGTTCATCTCCTCCATCATTGCCTCATGCCATTGCCTTGCCTGTTGACTTTTCATAGCCTCTGAATATGTCTGTGGGTCTGGTGCTTCACCCACAACATTAGCTCCTTCAACTTCATTCTCCTCTTCCTCCTCCTCCTCCTCTTCTTCAAAGTCAGAGTCTGGAACAGGTGGCTTTGGCTTTCTGACAACCCACCATTCACCTGGTGGTTTGACTGTACGTCCTGATCGTCGCAATACTGGCTGGGGTGCAGGTGTTACTTCCTCCTCCTTGGTTTCATCATCATCGCTTTCAATAATTCGTTTCTGGCGACGTCTAGCAATAGGTTGGTCTTCTTCTTCATCATCATCAACAGCTGGCTCCAATACATTCTGTTCTCCAATTTCGTGTTTGGGCTCTATTGGTTCATCTTGTGCCTCTGGTTCTGGTTCTGGTGGTGGTAGTGTTGCTTCATCCTCCTCCTCTGTGTCCACATTGCTTGGCACTGGCACTGGTTCACTTGGTTTGTTATCAGGTTTCTTGGATGTAATGAGTTCTCCTGCATAGGTGTAGCGTTCGTCAAAGTCGGCCCTTTCGCAAATAATGACCTTCTTTGTTTCAGGGTTGTAGAACTTCCAGCCTTTGTAACCCTCTGGATATCCAATAAAAATGCACTTCTCCATGTGCGAACCCAAGTGCCCTCGTTTATCCTTCTGAATGTGAACATATGCAACACAACCCCAAACACGTAAATGGCCAACATCAGGTTTCTTCTTGTGCCAGACTTCATATGGAGTTTTTCCAACAACAGCAGATGTAGGACAACGATTCAAGACGTGTACAAGTGCAGCCAAACACTCAGCCCAAAATTTCTTGGACAGACCAGATTCTTCTAGCAATGCAACAATCCTTTCAGCAACAGTGCGGTTAGCACGTTCAGCTACACCATTCTGCTGTGGCCTATTCCTGCAAGTATGCTCCCGTACAATTCCACATTCATCCAGATAGGCTTGGAATTCTTTGGACATGTATTCGCCACCCTTGTCATCTCTAAAGCGCTTCATTTTCTTTCCAGTTTGATTCTCGGCCCATGCTTTAAATGCCTTGAATGCTTCAAAAGTATCACTTTTCTTCTTGAGAGGGACAAAGACCTTGAACCGTCCACAGTCATCAATAAATGACACCCAGTAGCGATATCCACCATGAGAGATGACTCCAACATCATGTACATCTGAATGAATCAATTCCAGCACTTCAGTAGCTCTATTCTCGGATGACGGGAATGGGTTTGCATGCATCTTGCCAGCCAGACATGGTTCACAAATAGGATCTGGTTTTGCCTTGGAATCAATGATCAAACCATCAACTAGATTTCCCTTGATCATAAGCTTGATACTATCATAGTTGTGGTGTCCTAACCGTTTATGCCAAAGTGACAAATCAAGAGGTAGCGTTGAAGCCAAATGTACATTCTCCATTATGTCTACTGTAGAACCATCTAAATACCCAACATTATCATCATCAATAGTAGCAGTGAATAGGAGGTCTTTCTTTTGTGAAAAGTTCATTTTATCATGAGAAATATGTACATCAATGCCCTTGTTCTTTGTCAAATATAAAACAGCAAGAAGATTATTACGAAGCGCAGGAACATGAAGTACTCTAGTAAATTCTACATCTCTAAGTTGTTTTCCATTAACTATTGGTCTAAATCTGACTGTACCAACACCTTCTGAATATATAACTCTATGGTCCGCTAGTCTAATTGGCACTCTATAAGGGGTATAATTGCGAATCCAATTGCGGTGTGGGGTCATATTAGAAGTGGCACCTGTATCCGTATTCCAATGAAAAACGTTAGAAGATGTAGCATTGACTTCGTGTTCAGCAACAGCACTTGCCTTGCCAGCAAATTCTGTTACTGCTGCTGCCTTCTCTTCATTTGCCTGTTTGGCACTCTCTGTATTACGCTTCTTCTTTGCAATCTCGGGGCAATTGTGTACCCAGTGACCCTTTTCTTTGCAATAGCGACATGTATCTCTATCCTCCTGTGGCCTATTCCCTCCATTGTATGGCTTCTTCCCCTTGTATCCATTCCCTCCTGCCTTGGCCTGGTTCAGCGACTCTCCTCCCAATTGACGTTGTCGATTTAGTTCCTCGCTTCGGAATGCCTGGATTATTACTGACTTGTCCAGCTTGTCCAACAATAAGAGAGGCATTGTTAGGTGACGATAATCCTCTGGCAAAGCACGGATAAGTGCCATGCACTGAAGTTCTTCATCCAATGTCTCGATCTTGAAGTCGGCAGGACGCAGGTTTTGAATTGCCTGCATAGCTTTCTCTATCCGGGTTCCCAAATCCACCAAAGACTCGTCATCTTGTTTCCTGATGGAGAACAAGTCATCATACGCATTGAACCTAGCGCCAGGTTTCTTGGATAGGTGTGCAGCCTCCAATAATGCCCACATTTTGATAGGATTTTCTTCATGCCCTCTGAAATGCACCCTCTGATCACTTTCCACCAACAAGTAGATTTCTCCTGCTGCCTTTTCTTCCTTTATCTCCCATTTCTCTGCCTCCTTAGGATCGGAAGGCTTTGTTTCTTTCCCAGAAACTAGTCTCCATAGTCCATTTCGCATTAGCCAAGCCTTCATCTCACCACACCATTCAGTGTAGTTTGAATTAGACAACGGCTTTACTTTGGCAACCGAGTTGTTGTCTGATGTTGACATATTTGTAGTCCCTTTGTATCAAGTTGTAATCCCTTTGTAACGTTTTGTAGTCCCAAGTTATAATCCCTTTATAACGTGTTGTAACGTTTTGTAGTCCCAAGTTTGTAATCCCCCAGTTTCAAAATGTAATAGACAGCAATAAGACTGTAATCAAATGTATAGCCAAGTTTATAAGCCGGGGCCCATAACCTGTTAGAAATTGACAATAGAGTTACTAATAGTCAATAGACTTATAGTTAACAATGTAGTCAAATCTCAAATGCTTAACACTGACTAGTCAAGTAAGAAAATAGTGTATTGCTTCTATGTAATCCAATGCCCAATTCTAGTGTCTCGGTTTCCCAGACATGGTAGGAAAAGTGGTTTGTTTGGTCATATTGTACCCAAAACGCCTCAGGAGTGACTTTAGGCGCCCACTATATCGCGTTCGAAATCGGTGGTACGCAAACGTAACTTCTACACTACAAAATGGGTATCACCGGATGCGTATCGGCGAGGAGAATATGAATCTAGAAAGATTATGTAAATAGCACTAGTCTAAAAGGAGTTATAAGCGAAATACTCGCGGAGAGCCGGCGATGAGAAAGTTGACTATGTACAATATGGGTACCGTTAGATGCGGCTTGAAGAGGAGATTAAGAATCTGAAACAATTACGTAATCTACTCTACTCTATAAATAGATATAAACAAAATGGTGTCCAAATGAAAGATAAAAGTCCAAATTCAAAGTGTTTGATCACTAATTTCAACACTTTTGAGGCTTTCAAGACATTCAAAGCTTATGCTGAGAACCAGTTGAATGCGAAAATTAAAGCCTTCCAGGATGACAAGGCTGGGGAATACATGTCTGCTGCTTTTATCAAGTTCACTGATGAGTGTGGCATTGTGAGACGTCATAGCACCAGAAACCGCCCCCAGCAGAATGGAGTTGCAGAGAGAGCCAACAGGACCATTGCTGACCATGCCACTGCCATGCTTGTCCAATCCAATCTTCCTCCTTCATTCTGGAAACTTGCTGTTGCTGCATATGTCTATGTCTGGAATCGCCTTCCCACTGCACCTCTTCCCAACACCACACCATATACTGAGTGGTTCAAGAAGAAGCCAGATGTCAGCAATCTTCGAGTTTTTGGATGTGCTGCCTATGTGTACATTCAGAAGGACAAGAGGAAGTCTCTCCAGCCTCATATGGAGAAGTGTATTTTTGTTGGATATCCCACTGGCTACAAGGGCTGGCTCTTCTACAATCCCTCCACCAAGAAGCTCATTATCTCGGAACGTGCTGTCTTTGACGAAAGGAGCTTCCCTGGACTCAAGCACACTGGTTCTGTCAATCTCATGCCTGCAGGAGCACAATCTCCAGCTCCAGAGACTGTGGACTTGCCAGATTTTGGGGGGGATGATGATGATGCTCCATATGCTCCAAATCAGCCAAGTTCATCTCCAGATGCTCCAGAGCCTCCAATTGCACTTCCTGCTGTCCCAGACGCTCCAGATGATGCGCAAACACTTCCAGACGCTCCTCCCATTGCTCCTGCGCCTCCATCTACACCACAGCCTCCAGCAGAACCGCCAGAAGCGCCAACTCCATTCCACACTCCCAAAGCTGAACCAGCTGATCCTGATAGTCCACCTCACACTCCTGAGCAACCTCCACCTTCTCCTTTGCCTCCTGTTCCTCCGCCTCCTCCCAAGAAGCCCAAGCGCACCAAACCTTCTCAACCATCCCAACCTGCCCAACAACCACTTCGTCGCACCACAAGGGAATCCAGACCTCCAGGTGACTGGTGGGTTGTCAAGCAATCAGCTCCCAATCCCAATGACCAGGATTTCGACCATGTCCAGTTTGCTGGTGCTGCCTCTGTTAGAATCACCTGACACGATCGGGTGACCTTGGAAAAGAATGACCAGACCTGGGATTGAACCAGGGACCTTGCCACTGCTAGGGGAATGCTCTAAACCACTGAGCTATCCGGTCTTGTAGTTACATAGGGTGCTTAGGGTGGTTAACCCAATGGCCGGGTGTGGAGATGCTCCAGGGACCGTCTGCCGTTAGTAAGCGAACGGATCAACTTCTAACAGCCTCTACCTCTGATCCTCACAACTACAAGCAAGCCATGCAGAGTGCAGACAGAGACAAGTGGGCAGAAGCGGCCAAATCAGAGTACTTTACTCTTGCTGGGAATGATACTTGGGAACTGGTTGACTTGCCACCTGGTGCCAAAGCCATTGGCTGTGGTTGGGTCTTCAAGGTCAAACGGACTGCTACAGGAGAAGTTGAGCGCTACAAAGCTCGGATCGTCGCCAAGGGCTACAGCCAGCGTCCTGGAGTCGACTACACTGAGGTCTTTGCCCCTACATTCCGTCCAGCCACACTGCGCATGATTCTTGCTCTTGCAGCTGTTGGTGACTTGGAACTTCGCTCTATGGACATTTCAGCTGCTTTTACCAATGGTGACTTGGATGAGTACATCTACATGCAGCAGCCTGAAGGTTTCCATGAAGGCGGTCCCAACAAGGTATTTAGGCTCAGAAAATCGCTCTATGGCCTCAAGCAATCAGCTCGTCAGTGGAACATCAAGTTGCATGGTGTACTCAGCAAAATGGGCTACAAGCGGATTGAAGCAGATAGGTCTGTCTACATCTACTCCAATGGCTCTGTTCGCATTTTTGTCCCCATCTACATCGATGATATCACATTTGCTTCGAAATCCACTCCTGCTGTCGATGCTGCAGTCAAGGAGCTCTCCTCACACTTCAAATGTCGTGATTTGGGTGCTACAGAGTTCCTTCTTGGTGTTGGCATCACCAGGGACCGCTCCAAGCGCACTATCATGCTCCATCAGCGCCAATTCATCCTGGATATGCTTGACCGCTATGGTATGTCTGACTGCCATCCTGTCCAAACTCCTATGTCCCCCGGCACTGTCCTCACCAAAGACATGGCTCCCACTTCTGATTCTGACATCGAATTCATGCGCACTGTTCCTTATCTCAGTTCTATTGGCACCCTTCAGTATCTCTCCACCATGACTCGTCCTGATATCGCCTACACTGTCTCCTATCTTGCACGCTTCAGCAGCAATCCAGGTCCCAAGCACTGGTCAGCAGTCAAGCACTTGTTCCGCTACCTCAAAGGCACTCTGGAACACAAGTTGACCTACTCTGGTGAACTTGGTGCTGATGTGTTCACTGCCTACTGTGATGCTGCCCATGGCGATTGCAAGGACACTGGACGCTCTACAGGTGGATATGTGACTATGATGGCTGGTGGTGCTATTGGATGGAGCAGCAAACTTCAAGGCATTGTGGCGCTTTCCACAACTGAAGCTGAGTACATTGCTGCTGTTGAGGCTGGCAAGTGTTAGAAATTGACAATAGAGTTACTAATAGTCAATAGACTTATAGTTAACAATGTAGTCAAATCTCAAATGCTTAACACTGACTAGTCAAGTAAGAAAATAGTGTATTGCTTCTATGTAATCCAATGCCCAATTCTAGTGTCTCGGTTTCCCAGACATGGTAGGAAAAGTGGTTTGTTTGGTCATATTGTGCCCAAAACGCCTCAGGAGTGACTTTAGGCGCCCACTATATCGCGTTCGAAATTGGTGGTACGCAAACATAACTTCTACACTACAAAATGGGTATCACCGGATGCGTATCGGCGAGGAGAATATGAATCTAGAAAGATTATGTAAATAGCACTAGTCTAAAAGGAGTTATAAGCGAAATACTCGCGGAGAGCCGGCGATGAGAAAGTTGACTATGTACAATATGGGTACCGTTAGATGCGGCTTGAAGAGGAGATTAAGAATCTGAAACAATTACATAATCTACTCTACTCTATAAATAGATATAAACAAAATGGTGTCCAAATGAAAGATAAAAGTCCAAATTCAAAGTGTTTGATCACTAATTTCAACAGCAAGGAGATTTCCTGGATGCGCAACATTCTCCATGAGTTTGGCCTCACCATTGACCAACCCACTCCACTTCACATCGATAACCAGTCTGCCATCAGTGTGTTAGAAAAACCGGAGACAGCCAGTTGGGATGACTGAAACCTAGCGAGCAGCTAAGGTGTGCTCGAGAGACCTTTATGATGAGGGAAGACCGATGTATTCGAGTTTTTCAGACTGGAGATCAACCCAGTCCGAAGCGAAGCTTATATACAGGTAAGAGGAGCCAGATGACTAATACAGAATGACTGACGCTGACTAAAGCGATTTGTAACTAAACTATATATAGTCCTCGGGCTTGGTCAGACAGGCTCGGTGACAGTTGCACGTGGGTGTCAGCCACATACTCGGAGTCGGCTAGGTTAGTCATACGACTATCTTTAACACAGTGTCTCCAAGAATCCTGAACACCATGGACGCATGAAGCACTTGGATTTGCGCTTTTACTGGCTCAGGGATGCTGTCCATGACAAGATGATCCATCCCCTCTTCATTCCAACCAAAGAACAAGTGGCCGATATCTTCACCAAACCTCTTTCTGCTTCTCAAGTCGAATTCTGTAGGACTAATATGGGTGTGTCACTTTAACTTTATTTCTTTTCTCTTATTTTCGCTTTTTTTTTGTTTCTTCCATTTTGTAGAGACTTGTCAGATCACGGGGGGGTGTTAGATTTTGCCTTCCAGTCTCCACACATTCCAGACCCCTCTAGACCATTCCAGACTCCTTCTAGACTGTTCTAGACCGCTTTACCTCATTCTATTCTTACTCATCATTCTATCTGTCATTCTATTCTTGTTCATCATTCTATTCCATCATTCCATTCTATTGTGAAACTAGTCTCAGCCCCTTACTCCTTGAACCTGTGCTTCTCCTCGTTTCATGTCTGATACTTGTTTCACCTACATGTATATAAGTCTGTACTCCAAGACCTGAAGTCCCCAGTTACTCACTCTGGACTTCAGGCAAGTAGTTATCTCTTACATCCCAATATACTAGTTACTCACTCTGGACTTCAGCTCCTCATAGCTCCTCAGTCCTTCGTCTTGGGCATACCATATTAGGTTGCCAGGTAGCTCGCGACGTCCCGCACTCGCTCCTTTTAACAGGTTATGGGCCCCGCGCTCCACGCGCTTCAATTTGCATTTTGAATCTCTGCTCCGCTTTTACTGTCAATCTACTTTCGCATATTGCGCTCCACGGCATAATTCTATTTTGCCACAACTCGTCAGCACGTGTGCGCACACATAGCTCTCCGCTCTCTCCAAATTTCAGTTCGCTACGCTTACTGGTTCGCTCGCAATCATGCATTCTTCATCCATGTCTCAGTTCACTAAACTGGACAAGGCCTCTACACAACACTGTCATCACACTCCTGCACTTCCACCTTTGTCTCCAACTCCTCCTTCCTGTACTCCAGTCACTTGCACTTTCTGTGGTCTCAGCAACCACCAACAAGCCAACTGCAACCGCTTTTTCAAAGCACAGCAGCAGGCTCATCAGGAGGCCAAGACAGCTTTTCAAGCACCCACTATCCAGGAGTATGCTGGCAATGCATCTGCACTTTCAGCAGGGGATGCTCCCAGCACAGACTTTGATTGGTTGGCAGACACAGGAGCCACTAGTCATATGACTCCACATCATCAATGGCTTCGCAACTACACTCCCCTTCGTGTTCCAATCAAGCTGGCAGATCACACTGTTGTGTACTCAGCAGGTGTTGGCAATGTGGTGTTCCACCCAGTGGTCAATGGCAAGGAATCTCGCCCTATGGAGCTCACTCGTGTTTTGCATGTCCCCCAACTCCGAAACAACCTCCTGGCCTGTCTGTATCTCACTAGACACAAAGGCATTAGGATGGAAGTTGATGCAGACACCATGCACTTCAAGTTGAATGGCACCACTCTCTTCCAAGCCAGAGTCACTCCTCAGAACAGTGGCATCCTCAATGCTGTTACTGAACCTTTTGAGCATGCCAATGCTACTTCCACTCTTCCTATGGACATCAGCCTCTGGCATCAGCGCTTTTGCCACCACAGCATTCCCAATGTCCAGAAGCTCTACAAGGATGACTTGGTCATTGGTCTCCTCATCAACTCTGATTCCAAGGCTGATCCTATCTGTGAGCCCTGCTTGGCTGGCAAGATGGTTTCTGGCACATTCCCCTCCTCCACTCGCATTTCCACTGTCCCTCTTGAACTCATCCACTCTGACCTTCATGGTCCACTTCCTGTCCAGTCATCTGATGGTTTCCGCTACTGGATTACTTTCATTGATGACTGCACCAAGCTCAAGGGACTTATGTTCCTCAGGAAGAAGAGTGACACTTTTGAGGCTTTCAAGACATTCAAAGCTTATGCTGAGAACCAGTTGAATGCGAAAATTAAAGCCTTCCAGGATGACAAGGCTGGGGAATACATGTCTGCTGCTTTTATCAAGTTCACTGATGAGTGTGGCATTGTGAGACGTCATAGCACCAGAAACCGCCCCCAGCAGAATGGAGTTGCAGAGAGAGCCAACAGGACCATTGCTGACCATGCCACTGCCATGCTTGTCCAATCCAATCTTCCTCCTTCATTCTGGAAACTTGCTGTTGCTGCATATGTCTATGTCTGGAATCGCCTTCCCACTGCACCTCTTCCCAACACCACACCATATACTGAGTGGTTCAAGAAGAAGCCAGATGTCAGCAATCTTCGAGTTTTTGGATGTGCTGCCTATGTGTACATTCAGAAGGACAAGAGGAAGTCTCTCCAGCCTCATATGGAGAAGTGTATTTTTGTTGGATATCCCACTGGCTACAAGGGCTGGCTCTTCTACAATCCCTCCACCAAGAAGCTCATTATCTCGGAACGTGCTGTCTTTGACGAAAGGAGCTTCCCTGGACTCAAGCACACTGGTTCTGTCAATCTCATGCCTGCAGGAGCACAATCTCCAGCTCCAGAGACTGTGGACTTGCCAGATTTTGGGGGGGATGATGATGATGCTCCATATGCTCCAAATCAGCCAAGTTCATCTCCAGATGCTCCAGAGCCTCCAATTGCACTTCCTGCTGTCCCAGACGCTCCAGATGATGCGCAAACACTTCCAGACGCTCCTCCCATTGCTCCTGCGCCTCCATCTACACCACAGCCTCCAGCAGAACCGCCAGAAGCGCCAACTCCATTCCACACTCCCAAAGCTGAACCAGCTGATCCTGATAGTCCACCTCACACTCCTGAGCAACCTCCACCTTCTCCTTTGCCTCCTGTTCCTCCGCCTCCTCCCAAGAAGCCCAAGCGCACCAAACCTTCTCAACCATCCCAACCTGCCCAACAACCACTTCGTCGCACCACAAGGGAATCCAGACCTCCAGGTGACTGGTGGGTTGTCAAGCAATCAGCTCCCAATCCCAATGACCAGGATTTCGACCATGTCCAGTTTGCTGGTGCTGCCTCTGTTAGAATCACCTGACACGATCGGGTGACCTTGGAAAAGAATGACCAGACCTGGGATTGAACCAGGGACCTTGCCACTGCTAGGGGAATGCTCTAAACCACTGAGCTATCCGGTCTTGTAGTTACATAGGGTGCTTAGGGTGGTTAACCCAATGGCCGGGTGTGGAGATGCTCCAGGGACCGTCTGCCGTTAGTAAGCGAACGGATCAACTTCTAACAGCCTCTACCTCTGATCCTCACAACTACAAGCAAGCCATGCAGAGTGCAGACAGAGACAAGTGGGCAGAAGCGGCCAAATCAGAGTACTTTACTCTTGCTGGGAATGATACTTGGGAACTGGTTGACTTGCCACCTGGTGCCAAAGCCATTGGCTGTGGTTGGGTCTTCAAGGTCAAACGGACTGCTACAGGAGAAGTTGAGCGCTACAAAGCTCGGATCGTCGCCAAGGGCTACAGCCAGCGTCCTGGAGTCGACTACACTGAGGTCTTTGCCCCTACATTCCGTCCAGCCACACTGCGCATGATTCTTGCTCTTGCAGCTGTTGGTGACTTGGAACTTCGCTCTATGGACATTTCAGCTGCTTTTACCAATGGTGACTTGGATGAGTACATCTACATGCAGCAGCCTGAAGGTTTCCATGAAGGCGGTCCCAACAAGGTATTTAGGCTCAGAAAATCGCTCTATGGCCTCAAGCAATCAGCTCGTCAGTGGAACATCAAGTTGCATGGTGTACTCAGCAAAATGGGCTACAAGCGGATTGAAGCAGATAGGTCTGTCTACATCTACTCCAATGGCTCTGTTCGCATTTTTGTCCCCATCTACATCGATGATATCACATTTGCTTCGAAATCCACTCCTGCTGTCGATGCTGCAGTCAAGGAGCTCTCCTCACACTTCAAATGTCGTGATTTGGGTGCTACAGAGTTCCTTCTTGGTGTTGGCATCACCAGGGACCGCTCCAAGCGCACTATCATGCTCCATCAGCGCCAATTCATCCTGGATATGCTTGACCGCTATGGTATGTCTGACTGCCATCCTGTCCAAACTCCTATGTCCCCCGGCACTGTCCTCACCAAAGACATGGCTCCCACTTCTGATTCTGACATCGAATTCATGCGCACTGTTCCTTATCTCAGTTCTATTGGCACCCTTCAGTATCTCTCCACCATGACTCGTCCTGATATCGCCTACACTGTCTCCTATCTTGCACGCTTCAGCAGCAATCCAGGTCCCAAGCACTGGTCAGCAGTCAAGCACTTGTTCCGCTACCTCAAAGGCACTCTGGAACACAAGTTGACCTACTCTGGTGAACTTGGTGCTGATGTGTTCACTGCCTACTGTGATGCTGCCCATGGCGATTGCAAGGACACTGGACGCTCTACAGGTGGATATGTGACTATGATGGCTGGTGGTGCTATTGGATGGAGCAGCAAACTTCAAGGCATTGTGGCGCTTTCCACAACTGAAGCTGAGTACATTGCTGCTGTTGAGGCTGGCAAGGAGATTTCCTGGATGCGCAACATTCTCCATGAGTTTGGCCTCACCATTGACCAACCCACTCCACTTCACATCGATAACCAGTCTGCCATCAGTGTGTTAGAAAAACCGGAGACAGCCAGTTGGGATGACTGAAACCTAGCGAGCAGCTAAGGTGTGCTCGAGAGACCTTTATGATGAGGGAAGACCGATGTATTCGAGTTTTTCAGACTGGAGATCAACCCAGTCCGAAGCGAAGCTTATATACAGGTAAGAGGAGCCAGATGACTAATACAGAATGACTGACGCTGACTAAAGCGATTTGTAACTAAACTATATATAGTCCTCGGGCTTGGTCAGACAGGCTCGGTGACAGTTGCACGTGGGTGTCAGCCACATACTCGGAGTCGGCTAGGTTAGTCATACGACTATCTTTAACACAGTGTCTCCAAGAATCCTGAACACCATGGACGCATGAAGCACTTGGATTTGCGCTTTTACTGGCTCAGGGATGCTGTCCATGACAAGATGATCCATCCCCTCTTCATTCCAACCAAAGAACAAGTGGCCGATATCTTCACCAAACCTCTTTCTGCTTCTCAAGTCGAATTCTGTAGGACTAATATGGGTGTGTCACTTTAACTTTATTTCTTTTCTCTTATTTTCGCTTTTTTTTTGTTTCTTCCATTTTGTAGAGACTTGTCAGATCACGGGGGGGTGTTAGATTTTGCCTTCCAGTCTCCACACATTCCAGACCCCTCTAGACCATTCCAGACTCCTTCTAGACTGTTCTAGACCGCTTTACCTCATTCTATTCTTACTCATCATTCTATCTGTCATTCTATTCTTGTTCATCATTCTATTCCATCATTCCATTCTATTGTGAAACTAGTCTCAGCCCCTTACTCCTTGAACCTGTGCTTCTCCTCGTTTCATGTCTGATACTTGTTTCACCTACATGTATATAAGTCTGTACTCCAAGACCTGAAGTCCCCAGTTACTCACTCTGGACTTCAGGCAAGTAGTTATCTCTTACATCCCAATATACTAGTTACTCACTCTGGACTTCAGCTCTTCATAGCTCCTCAGTCCTTCGTCTTGGGCATACCATACTAGGTTGCCAGGTAGCTCGCGACGTCCCGCACTCGCTCCTCTTAACATCTGGAGCATCTGGGACAGTAGGAGGCGCAATTGGAGGCTCTGGAGCATCTGGAGGTGGAGTTGGCTGATTTGGAGCATATGGAGCATCATCATCATCCCCTCCAAAATCTGGCAAGTCAACAGTCTGAGGAACTGGAGATTGCGCTCCTGCTGGCATAAGATTGACAGAACCAGTGTGCTTGAGTCCAGGGAAGCTCCTTTCGTCGAAAACAGCGCGTTCTGAGATAATGAGCTTCTTGGTGGAGGGATTGTAGAAGAGCCAGCCCTTGTAGCCAGTAGGATATCCAACAAAGATGCACTTCTCCATGTGAGGCTGGAGAGACTTCCTCTTGTCCTTCTGAATGTAGACGTATGCAGCACATCCAAAAACTCGAAGATTGCTGACATCTGGTTTCTTCTTGAACCACTCAGTGTATGGTGTGGTGTTGGGAAGAGGGGCAGTGGGAAGACGGTTCCAGACATAGACATAAGCAGCAACACCAAGTTTCCAAAACGAAGGAGGAAGATTGGATTGGACAAGCATGGCAGTGGCATGATCAGCAATGGTCCTGTTGGCTCTCTCTGCAACTCCATTCTGCTGTGGGCGGTTTCTGGTGCTGTGGCGCCTGACAATGCCACACTCATCAGTGAACTTGATAAAAGCAGCAGACATATACTCCCCAGCCTTGTCATCCTGAAAGGCCTTGATTTTCGCATTCCACTGGTTCTCAGCATAAGCCTTGAACGTCTTGAAGGCCTCAAAAGCGTCACTCTTCTTCCTGAGGAACATAAGTCCCTTGAGCTTGGTGCAGTCATCAATGAAAGTAATCCAGTAGTGGAAACCATCAGATGACTGGACAGGAAGTGGACCATGAAGATCAGAGTGGATGAGTTCAAGAGGGACAGTAGAAATGCGAGTGGAGGAGGGGAATGTGCCAGAAACCATCTTGCCAGCCAAGCAGGGCTCACAGATAGGATCAGGTTTGGAATCAGAGTTGATGATGAGACCAATGACCAAGTCATCCTTGTAGAGCTTCTGGACATTGGGAATGCTGTGGTGGCAAAAGCGCTGGTGCCAGAGGCTGATGTCCATAGGAAGAGTTGAAGTAGCATTGGCATGCTCAAAAGGTTCAGTAACGGCATTAAGGATGCCACTATTCTGAGGAGTGACTCTGGCCTGGAAGAGAGTGGTACCATTCAGCTTGAAGTGCATGGTGTCTGCATCAACTTCCATTCTAATGCCTTTGTGTCTGGTGAGATAGAGACAGGCCAGGAGGTTGTTTCGGAGTTGGGGGACATGCAAAACGCGAGTGAGCTCCATAGGACGAGATTCCTTGCCATTGACCACTGGGTGAAACACCACATTGCCAACACCTGCTGAATACACCACTGTGTGGTCTGCCAGCTTGATTGGAACACGAAGAGGAGTGTAATTGCGAAGCCATTGACGATGTGGAGTCATATGACTTGTGGCTCCTGTGTCTGCCAACCAATCAAAGTCTGTGCTGGGAGCATCTCCTGCTGAAAGCGCAGATGCATTGCCAGCATACTCCTGGATAGTGGGTGGTGAGAAAGTGGTCTTGACCTCCTGCTGAGCCTGCTGCTGTGCTTTGAAAAAGCGGTTGCAGTTGGCTTGTTGGTGGTTGCTGAGACCACAGAAGGTGCAAGTGATTGGAATAGAGGAAGGAGGAGTTGGAGACAAAGGTGCAAGCGCAGGAGTGAAGGTGGAGGACCTGGAAGTGTGCTGACAGTGTTTGGTAGTGGCCTTGTCCAGTTTAGTGAACTGAGACATGGATGAAGAATGCATGATTGCGAGCGAACCAGTGGGCGTAGCGGGCTGAAATTTGGAGAGAGCAAAGAACTATGTGTGCACACACGTACTGACGAGTTGTAGAAAAAACGAAATTTGCCGTCGAGTGCAATGAACCAAAGTAGAGCAGAGATTCAAAATGCAAATAAAAACGCGTGGAGCGCGGGGCCCATAACCTGTTAAGAGGAGCGAGTGCGGGACGTCGCGAGCTACCTGGCAACCTAATATGGTATGCCCAAGACGAAGGACTGAGGAGCTATGAAGAGCTGAAGTCCAGAGTGAGTAACTGAGTATATTGGGATGTAAGAGGTAACTACTTGCCTGAAGTCCAGAGTTTTTTTTTTTTTTTTTTTTTTTAAATCACGGGCCCGAGGGCCCAACTTGTATTCCGGCGCCCGTTAGCAATCCGGTCCCTACTATTACATGAAAGGCAGGATTTGTGACTACACTACGTCTAGAGAGGGCGGGTGCAACACCCGCCAAGAAAGTGAGCCGCCTCCGCAGCCTGAATGTTGATGGATCAGCGAGGAGTGCCTCGCCGCAATCGATAGAACAGATGGAAGGGCATCTGCCCAGTCCGGTCACAGAGGGAAGGATCAAGCGCCGAAGCTCCCTTCATACGCAAGACAACCAGTCGCCTAGTCTGGGTCCGTCACACGACTTAGCCTATCCTGACAAGCAGGAGTGCTCAGAGGATTCCATCCAAAGAGCCCGCTTCGGTACTATGAGAGGGTTGGTACAAGGCCTAAGCTCCCATACCCTCCACAGTTCCCAGGATCCGAAGAACCCGGTATGCGTTGGACCTCGATTCCACCAACTGGATGTTGTTGTTGTATATGACTCCTCCGGACCAGTCCGGGACCTGCCCTTGCTGTTCATCCGACCCCTTGGGGTCGTCTGAAGGAGAACGTTGCTTCGTTCTGCTCCAGGAACCTGATCAACCCAAGGTAATACCTTGGAGGTGGACCGTCTTCGTCACGTTGGTATTGGCCACAGTGACGTAAAATATGATCGCGCGTCTCGAGGGGGTGATCCTCGCAAGTGCACGATGTTCGCTCCGGTATATTGAAGCGTTCATAGTAGGCCCCGATTGGAGCGTGGTTGAGGATGCATCTACAAATGCGAACCGCAAGATGTAGATCGCCTCCGGCAGCAGGAAGCCATGTACCTCCGTTGATGTACGATGGTTCGAGAACGGTCTCGTCAGGCCGCTGGAGCATAAGAAAGTTATGCCCTCGATAATCAGGGTCCCGGAAGAGAGTCTTCCAGTCCTCCTGGACTGCTTTAGTGACGGCCCGCCGTACACTGTCAAGAGAGGTGCTGGGATGTTGCACAGCAGGTGCATTGAAGGCGCGACACTCGTCGTGTGCCTCCTGATGAATTTTCCATTTCAGTTTCGAAGGAACCTGAATGAACGTTATTGAACAGTCAGCATCTTCTGCTAACCATGGCTCGAGAACCCTGCACACGGCAGGGAGTGACCCTGGCCGCTATGTAGTGTAGGATCTACTGCACGCTTGGCTGATGTAAGCGAGTCGGTGAAGATAACGATCCGTTCGCAGTTGTCCTGCTGTACGGCAAGACAGACTGCGGAACGTATTGCGAAGAGCTCTGCATCTGGTGCAGTAACTCGTCCGGCTGGGTGGATTGCGGTATGAACCCGTTCCACCCCTCGGAATAGAAGGGCTGCAGAGACAGCATGACGATGCTCTTCGTTTGGCAGACTTGCGTCCACCGCACAAATCACAGTCCCAGGCTGCTCCCGAGCCTCAGTAAGAACTATATTGAGTTCGGTACGGTACGCCTCCAGACTACGTTCGTCTAGAAGGCCTTCCGTGCCGTGAAATTCCACTCGATCTGGGAACCGGTCGAGTAGGCGTACACCAGGCCGAGCCTCTGGTGCCACAGGCGCAAAAGACTCGGTGAGTTCAGGGAGATGACGATCCACCTCCATGAGGGAGCCCTTAACCTTCAGTCGTTGGTTAGGGGTCAGCCTAGATATTGCCAATGGGTGAGCACTGGCTTGCTTGCGGTGACCCTCAGAGAGGATCGACCGCAGCGGGTGTGTGTCTGAAAGAGTCGCTGCACGGAAGTTGGAACGCCCTGCGAGCTTTTTCAGATGTAGATGAATAGGGATCAGTCCTGCAAGGGACTCTACCCCACCGGTTGGAGAAGTACGGAACGCGCCCGTAATCCAGAGTGCAGCCTTGCGCTGCATTTTGCGGAAGTCCGCAAGGACACCCTTGATGCGGGCACCCTCGTAGAACCACAGTCTATAGCCGTACGTTGCGATGGGGAGAACGCACGAACGATATAAGAGTCGCTTCTCCTTTGGGGACAAGCCACGGGTAGAGCTGCCAAGCATCTTCATGGCTTTCACCGATGAGAGAGACTTGGTAGTATAGTATCGAACGTGTTCCTTGAAGGTAAGGTGACGGTCGAAGTAGAATCCCAAATAGCGCCAAATGCGCTTTGGAGCAAGCGGTGTGTCCCCAGTATACGGGGCATAACCGAGGTCTAGGGGTGGAGGATTGAATGTCCTCGACCTATCAAAGCAGAAGTATTCAGACTTGTTATGTTCGAGAACAAGTCCTATGGCGGTGAACAGGCGGAGGAGAACTGCATAGGCCGCTATAAGCGTCTCTGCATTCTCCCCTAGGGTTTTCGATTGGGCAATACATGTGCCATCGTCAACGTACGACAGAAGGGATGTCTTGCGGGATATCTCTTCCATGTGATAGAGCTTCATCACCGGAGCGATGTATAAAGCTGACAGAACTGGGGATAGGGCAGAGCCCTGCCCTACGCCCACGTCTGCCTGACGAGGGTCTGATGTGAACGAGCCCCACTTATAAGAGGTGTGCCTGTCCACTAGGTATGAGGAGAAGAAGTTCGCAATCATAGGCGAGAACCCCTGTTTCCGAAGGATAGCCAAGAGCATGTCGTGGTTGAGAGACGGGAAGAATTGTGCGATGTCAAATGCCACCACACTTGTCTTAAGTCCCTTGGCCCACCCAGCGCGAACTAGGTGAGTTAGGTACAACCCTGCGTCCTCGGTGGAGCGCTGGCGCACTCCACCTACTTGGTTTGGGTGAACAAGATCGTATTTGATCATGTCGAATTGGAGACGATTTGAAATCATCTTCTCAATGAGCTTCCCGGTAGTGTTCAACAGCACAATAGGCCGGAACGCTTTCGGGTCTGAGTAGGTAGGTTTGCCAGGTTTCGGTATGATGACCGATACTGACTCCTTGAAGTGTTTAGGCCAATGCCCCACCTGGATGCAGGCGTTGGCCAGGTCTCGAATGTTTCGCTCAGCCGCAGGCAGCCTCGCAACTTCCTTCAATAGCGACCATGTAATGTGGTCTGGGCCAGGCGATGAACGACTGGAACAAGACTCGAGTGCCTCAGAGAGCTCGAGCGCAGAGAACGGAGGCCACTCCCTCTCTATTAGGTTTGGGAGTGGGTCCAGAACTGACATATCTACCACTCGGCCGGAGGCTGAGTTATATGTGTTGTGGAGTGCATTCCAAAGGGAATCCATTCCGTGGCAGGGCTGTCCTTGATATCGGATAGCCTCGCATGCTGGTAACTTGCGCTGTTTGACCCATTCCATTAGGTCCCATGGGCGCCTGTTAGCGTATGCGATTTCTCCGATTCTGGTCTCGAAGAATTCGCGTTTGACACGTTTAACTGTGTCTCGAAAGAGATACCAATTCACATCAGACTTATCATTCCGATATGTGGCAAGTTTAGCTGAGCACTCGTTGTTCCACCATGGTTGAGAATGCTTAGTGATTCGGGATACTTTTGAAGTCCAGAGTGAGTAACTGGGGACTTCAGGTCTTGGAGTACAGACTTATATACATGTAGGTGAAACAAGTATCAGACATGAAACAAGGAGAAGCACAGGTTCAAGGAGTAAGGGGCTGAGACTAGTTTCACAATAGAATGGAATGATGGAATGGAATGATGAACAAGAATAGAATGACAGATAGAATGATGAATAAGAATAGAATGAGGTAAAGCGGTCTAGAACAGTCTAGAAGGAGTCTAGAGGGGTCTGGAATGTGTGGAGACTGGAAGACAAAATCTAACATAACGTTCATTCAGGTTCCTTCGAAGCTGAAATGGAAAATTCATCAGGAGGCACACGACAAGTGTTGTGCCTTCAATGCACCTGCTGAGCAACATCCCAGCACTTCTCTCGATAGTGTACAGCGTGCCGTCACTAAATCAGTCCAAGAGGACTGGAAGACACTCTTCCGGGACCCTGACTATCGGGGGCATAACTTTCTTATGCTCCAGCGGCCTGACAAGACCGTTCTCGAACCATCGTACATCAATGGAGGTACATGGCTTCCCGCTGCTGGAGGCGATCTACATCTTGCAGTTCGCATTTGTAGATGCATCCTCAACCACGCTCCAATAGGGGCCTATTATAAACGCTTCAATATACCGGAGCGAACGTTGTGCATCTGTGAGGATCACCCCCTTGAGAAGCGCGATCATATCTTACGTCACTGTGGTCAGTACCAACGTGACGAAGACGGACCACTTCCAAGGTACTACTTTGGACTGGTCAGATTCCTGGAGCAGAACGAAGCAACGTTTTGTTAGAAATTGGCAATAGAGTCACTAATAGTCAATAGACCTTTAGTTAACAATGTAGTCAAATCTCAAATGCTTAACAATGACTAGTCAAGTAAGAAAATAGTGTATTGCTTCTCTTCAGACAACCCCAAGGGGTCGGTTGAACAGCTAGGGCAGGTCCCGGACTGGTCCGGAGGAGTTATATACAACAACATCCAGCTGGTTGAATTGAGGTCCAACGCATACCGGGTTCTTCGGATCCTGGGAACTGTGTAGGGGATGGGAGCTTTGGCCTTATACCAACCCTCTCATAGTACCGAAGCGGGCTCTTTGGATGGAATTCTCTGAGCACTCCTGCTTTTCAGGATAGGCTAAGTCGTGTGACGGACCCAGACAAGGCGACTGGTTGTCTTGTGTATGAAGGGAGCTTCGGTGTTTGATCCTTCCCTATGTGACCGGACTGGGCAGATGCCCTTCCATCTGTTCTATCGATTGCGGCGAGGTACTTCTCGCTGATTCATCAACATTCAGGCTGTGTAGGCGGCTTACTTTCTTGGCGGGTGGTGCACCCGCCCTCTCTGCACGTAGTGTAGTAATAAATCCTGCCTTTCATGTAATAGTAGGGACCGGATTGCTAACGGGCGCCGGAATACAAGTTGGGCCCTTGGGCTCATGATTTAAAAAAAAAAAAAAAAATAAAAGCCAGTAAAGGCGCAAATCCAAGTGCTTCATGCATCCATGGTGTTCAGGATTCTTGGAGACACTGATGGCAGATTGGTTGTCAATGTGAAGTGGAGTCAGTTGGTCAATGGTGAGGCCAAACTCATGGAGAATGTTGCGCATCCAGGAAATCTCCTTGCCAGCCTCAACAGCAGCAATGTACTCAGCTTCAGTTGTGGAAAGCGCCACAATACCTTGGAGTTTGCTGCTCCATCCAATAGCACCACCAGCCATCATGGTCACATAACCACCTGTAGAGCGTCCAGTGTCCTTGCAATTACCATGGGCAGCATCGCAGTAGGCAGTGAACACATCAGCACCAAGTTCACCAGAATAGGTCAACTTGTGTTCAAGGGTTCCTTTGAGGTAACGGAACAAGTGCTTGACTGCTGACCAGTGCTGGGGACCTGGATTGCTGCTGAAGCGAGCAAGGTAAGAGACAGTGTAGGCAATGTCAGGGCGAGTCATGGTGGAGAGATACTGAAGGGTGCCAATGGAACTGAGATAAGGAACAGAGAGCATGAACTCGATGTCAGAATCAGAAGTGGCAGCCATGTCTTTGGTGAGAACAGTGCCAGGGGACATAGGAGTTTGGACAGGGTGACAGTCAGACATACCATAGCAATCAAGCATATCTAGGATAAATTGGCGCTGGTGGAGCATGATGGTGCACTTGGACCGGTCTCTGGTGATGCCAACACCAAGTAGGAACTCTGTGGCACCCAAATCACGACATTTGAAGTGTGAGGACAGCTCCTTGACTGCAGCATCGACAGCTGAGGTGGATTTCGAAGCAAAGGTGATATCATCGATGTAGATGGGGACAAAAATGCGAACAGAGCCATTGGAGTAGATGTAGACAGACCTATCTGCTTCAATCCGCTTGTAGCCCATTTTGCTGAGTACACCATTTTTTTTTTTTTTTTTATTCACGAGCCCGAAGGCCCAACTTGTATTCCGGCGCCCGTTAGCAATCCGGGCTGAGTACACCATGCAACTTGATGTTCCACTGACGAGCTGATTGCTTGAGGCCATAGAACGACTTCCTGAGCCTGAACACCTTGTTGGGACCACCTTCATGGAAACCCTCAGGCTGCTTCATGTAGATGTACTCATCCAAGTCACCATTGGTGAAAGCAGCTGAAATGTCCACAGAGCGAAGTTCCAAGTCACCAACAGCTGCAAGAGCAAGAATCATGCGCAATGTGGCTGGACGGAATGTGGGGGCAAAGACCTCGGTGTAGTCAACTCCAGGATGCTGGCTGTAGCTCTTGGCAACAATGCGAGCCTTGTAGTGCTCAACTTCTCCTGTGGCAGTCCGTTTGACCTTGAAGACCCAACCACACCCAATAGCTTTGGCACCAGGTGGCAAGTCAACCAGTTCCCAAGTATCATTCCCAGCAAGAGTAAAGTACTCTGATTTGGCCGCTTCTGCCCACTTGTCTCTGTCTGCACTCTGCATGGCTTGCTTGTAGTTGTGTGGATCAGAGGTAGAGGCAGCACCAGCAAATTGGACATGGTCGAAATCCTGGTCATTAGGATTGGGAGCTGACTGCTTGACAACCCACCAGTCACCTGGAGGTCTGGATTCCCTTGTGGTTCTGTCAGCTTTATACATCGCTCCGGTGATGAAGCTCTATCACATGGAAGAGATATCCCGCAAGACATCCCTTCTATCGTACGTTGACGATGGCACATGTATTGCCCAATCGAAAACCCTCGGGGAGAATGCAGAGACGCTTATAGCGGCCTATGCAGTTCTCCTCCGCTTGTTCACCGCCATAGGGCTTGTTCTCGAACATAACAAGTCTGAATACTTCTGCTTTGACAGGTCGAGGACATTCAATCCTCCACCCCTAGACCTCGGTTATGCCCCGTATACTGGGGACACACCGCTTGCTCCAAAGCGCATTTGGCGCTATTTGGGATTCTACTTCGACCGTCACCTTACTTTCAAGGAACACGTTCGATACTATACTACCAAGTCTCTCTCATCGGTGAAAGCCATGAAGATGCTTGGCAGCTCTACTCGTGGCTTGTCCCCAAAGGAGAAGCGACTCTTATATCGTTCGTGCGTTCTCCCCATCGCAACGTACGGCTATAGACTGTGGTTCTACGAGGGTGCCCGCATCAAGGGTGTCCTTGCGGACTTCCGCAAAATGCAGCGCAAGGCTGCACTCTGGATTACGGGCGCGTTCCGTACTTCTCCAACCGGTGGGGTTGAGTCCCTTGCAGGACTGATCCCTATTCATCTACATCTGAAAAAGCTCGCCAGGCGTTCCAACTTCCGTGCAGCGACTCTTTCAGACACACACCCGCTTCGGTCGATCCTCTCTGAGGGTCACCGCAAGCAAGCCAGTGCTCACCCATTGGCAATATCTAGGCTGACCCCTAACCAATGACTGAAGGTTAAGGGCTCCCTCATGGAGGTGGACCGCCATCTCCCTGAACATACCGAGTCTTTTGCGCCTGTGGCGCCAGAGGCTCGGCCTGGAGTACGCCTACTCGACCGCTTCCCGGATCGAGTGGAATTTCACGGCACGGAAGGCCTTCTGGACGAGCGTAGTCTGGAGGCATACCGTACCGAACTTAATACAGTTCTTACAGAGGCTCGGGAGCAGCCTGGCACTGTGATTTGTGCGGTGGATGCAAGTCTGCCAAACGAAGAGCATCGTCATGCTGTCTCTGCAGCCCTTCTATTCCGGGGGGTGGAACGGGTTCATACCGCAATCCACCCAGCCGGACGAGTTACTGCACCAGATGCAGAGCTCTTCGCAATACGTTCTGCAGT
Source organism: Agrocybe pediades (assembly GCA_013053245.1). NCBI lineage: Eukaryota > Fungi > Basidiomycota > Agaricomycetes > Agaricales > Agrocybaceae > Agrocybe > Agrocybe pediades. Next base: position 1,660,095 of record JAACJL010000046.1, on the reverse strand, counting down.
CTGTCTTGCCGTGCAGCAGGACAATTGCGAACGGATCGTCGTCTTCACCGATTCGCTTACATCAGCCAAGCGAGCAGTGGATCCTACTCTACATAGCGGCCAGGGTCACTCCCTGGCCGTGTGCAGGGCTCTCGAGCCATGGTTAGCAGAAGATGCTGACTGCTCGATAACGTTCATTCAGGTTCCTTCGAAACTGAAATGGAAAATCCATCAGGAGGCACATGACGAGTGTCGTGCCTTCAATGCACCTGCTGTGCAACATCCCAGCACCTCTCTCGACAGTGTACGGCGCGCCGTCACTAAATCAGTCCAGGAGGACTGGAAGATTCTCTTCCGGGACCCTGTCTATCGGGGGCATAACTTCCTTATGCTCCAGCGGCCTGACGAGACCGTCCTCGAACCATCGTACATCAATGGAGGTACATGGCTTCCCGCTGCCGGAGGCGATCTACATCTTGCAGTTCGCATTTGTAGATGCATCCTCAATCACGCTCCAATCGGGGCCTATTATGAACGCTTCAATATACCGGAGCGAACGTCGTGCACCTGCGAGGATCACCCCCTCGAGACGCGCGATCATATTTTACGTCACTGTGGCCAATACCAACGTGACGAAGACGGTCCACCTCCAAGGTATTGTTAGATTTTGCCTTCCAGTCTCCACACATTCCAGACCCCTCTAGACCATTCCAGACTCCTTCTAGACTGTTCTAGACCGCTTTACCTCATTCTATTCTTACTCATCATTCTATCTGTCATTCTATTCTTGTTCATCATTCTATTCCATCATTCCATTCTATTGTGAAACTAGTCTCAGCCCCTTACTCCTTGAACCTGTGCTTCTCCTCGTTTCATGTCTGATACTTGTTTCATCTACATGTATATAAGTCTGTACTCCAAGACCTGAAGTCCCCAGTTACTCACTCTGGACTTCAGGCAAGTAGTTATCTCTTACATCCCAATATACTAGTTACTCACTCTGGACTTCAGCTCCTCATAGCTCCTCAGTCCTTCGTCTTGGGCATACCATATTAGGTTGCCAGGTAGCTCGCGACGTCCCGCACTCGCTCCTTTTAACAGGTATTACCTTGGGTTGTTTAGATTCCTGGAGCAGAACGAAGCAACGTTCTCCTTCAGACGACCCCAAGGGGTCGGGTGAGCAGCTAGGGCTGGTCCCGGACTGGTCCGGAGGAGTCATATACAACAACAACATCCAGCTGGTGGAATCGAGGTCCAACGCATACCGGGTTCTTCGGATCCTGGGAACTGTGGAGGGTATGGGAGCTTCGGCCTTATACCAACCCTCTCATAGTACCGAAGCGGGCTCTTTGGATGGAATCCTCTGAGCACTCCTGCTTGTCAGGATAGGCTAAGTCGTGTGGCAGACCCAGACTAGGCGACTGGTTGTCTTGCGTATGAAGGGAGCTCTGGCGTTTGATCCTTCCCTCTGTGACCGGACTGGGCAGATGCCCTTCCATCTGTTCTATCGATTGTGGCGAGGCATTCCTCGCTGATCCATCAACATTCAGGCTGCGTAGGCGGCTCACTTTCTTGGTAGGTGTTGCACCCGCCCTCTCTAGACGTAGTGTAGTAATAAATCCTGCCTTTCATGTAATAGTAGGGACCGGATTGCTAACGGGCGCCGGAATACAAGTTGGGCCTTCGGGCTCGTGATTTTAAAAAAAAAAAAAAAAAAAAAAAAAAAGGATTCCCTTGTGGTGCGACGAAGTGGTTGTTGGGCAGGTTGGGATGGTTGAGAAGGTTTGGTGTGCTTGGGCTTCTTGGGAGTAGGCGGAGGAACAAGAGGAAAAGAAGAAGGTGCAGGCTGCTCAGGAGTGTGAGGTGGACTGTCAGGCTCAGCTGGTTCAGCTTTGGGAGTGTGGAATGGAGTTGGCGCTTCTGGCGGTTCTGCTTGTTGAAATTGGTGATCAAACACTTTGAATTTGGACTTTTACTTTTCATTTGGACACCATTTTGTTAATATCTATTTATAGAGTAAAGTAGATTACGTAATTGTTTCAGATTCTTAATCTCCTCTTCAAGCCGCATTTAACGGTACCCATATTGTACATAGTTGATATTCTCATTGCCGGCTCTCCGCGAGTATTTCGCTTATAACTCCTTTTAGACTAGTGCTATTTACATAATTACGAGTCTTTTACGTAAGTAAAAGGGAGTTATTTATAATTACACGAGCCTGCCAAAAACACTTGCGAGCATGTAACGCCTGTTGACTGCCATCAAAGGTCGGATCACTGGTAACTATTTACCCCGTTATTTACCGGAAGTGCGGCAACGTCTTAGGCCAACACGAACAAATAGTGCTGTTCCAGCAGTGCAGTGACTGCGAAGTGGCTGCACTGCACTGTGACGTTTTCGTACCCCGCCACACTGTGAAGCCGAACACAGTGCCTGTGAAGTCCGTAATAGACTGCGTTTCACAGGTGGTTAGAGAGTGACCGCCCGCAATTGGCGATTGTGTGACTTGACATGATTGACCCTACATCAGAAGTTTAGCAATTTACTTTTTGCGGTTGGCCAAGTGAAAAAAGCGTTAAAAAGGTCCAAAAAGGAGAAAGCAAAAAGCCCACGCCGCTTTTCGGAAAAGTGGGCTCAAAATAGACCATTCTCAGGCCATTTTGGCCCTGAAAACACGTCGTCAGCTTTTTATTTTTCGGAAATAAGTCCAAAAGCGGCTTAAAGCGGAAAAGTAAATTGCCAACTTTCTGATGTAGGCTCTAGCACTGACGTTGCACTCACTACGAACAAATAAATAAATACCTAAAGGCTAGCGGCCGGGGCCCGCTGCGCAGTTTCTCAATACTGCTCAAATACTGCTTCTCGGTGACCCCCAGGCAGCATCTAGTGGTTGACCAACATTTTGTTTTCGGTTGTACGGCCCAAGAAATGTTGAAAAGACGATTCAAAGGTTTGATCGGCAATGATCGCAGTGTAAGGGACTGGGTACTACGCGCCACTGTGCGTTCTTCCGACTTCGAGAGTGAATTGGACCCTTGGAGGATGACTGCAGGGTTTATGCCAACGAATAAGTATACCAGAGGGAAGTTGGAATGCAGCTTATCACAAGGATGATCACCCATTCTTCGAACTTATGAGTGCTAGCTCTTCTGCGTATGTATTTGTTGGAATTATGTAATCTGCCACTTGCGAGAAATTGCTATGAAAACTCGCACTTGGGAGTTGCTGTGTCATCACTTGGTTAGTCAGCCTGTTGGCGTGACATTTGGGAACTGCGGTTCAATTTGGATGACCAGTAACATTGGGGTGGAGATTGCATAAATACCATATAGTGGATTGACCCAGTAAGACCTGATAGCTCAGTGGTTAGAGCATCTGGTATATGTCCAGGAGGGCCTGGGTTCAATCCCCAGTCTGGTCACTTCTTTTAATAGGTTATGGGCCCCGGTCGCTAGACTCGGAGTTGACTTGTAAAAGAGTGTCAGATTAGGAGGTTATGTTGGAATTATGTAATCTGCCACTTGCGAGAAATTGCTATGAAAACTCGCACTTGGGAGTTGCTGTGTCATCACTTGGTTAGTCAGCCTGTTGGCGTGACATTTGGGAACTGCGGTTCAATTTGGATGACCAGTAACATTGGGGTGGAGATTGCATAAATACCATATAGTGGATTGACCCAGTAAGACCTGATAGCTCAGTGGTTAGAGCATCTGGTATATGTCCAGGAGGGCCTGGGTTCAATCCCCAGTCTGGTCACTTCTTTTAATAGTATTTGCTATGGGAGCCGTGGGACACGGTGCCAACATTGTTCCTACCAAAAGGTGTGAACTGAGTTGCATCAAGTTTATCTCATCTACATACTCGTAAAAGACTCGGATTGCCACGCACAGCGGTGGCCCTGCACCACAAGTCTTTCTAGATTCATCATCTCCTCGCCGATACGCATCCGGTGATACCCATTTTGTAGTGTACAAGTTACGTTTGCGTACCATCGATTTCGAACGCGATATAGTGGGCACCTAAAGTCACTCCTGAGGCGTTTTGGGCACAATATGACCAAACAAACCACTTTTCCTACCATGTCTGGGAAACCGAGACACTAGAATTGGGCATTGGATTACATAGAAGCAATACACTATTTTCTTACTTGACTAGTCAGTGTTAAGCATTTGAGATTTGACTACATTGTTAACTATAAGTCTATTGACTATTAGTGACTCTATTGTCAATTTCTAACAATATCTAGCTACCCTGTTATTTTTCCTCTGGTCTCGAAATACTGTACTAAATCGGTCAATTCGTTGGGTCACAGGTCACAGGCCCTCCTGACGAGACAAAATTTGGCCTTGGTCACCCGGTCACACGAGCAGTTGACGAAACCGTCAAGTAGTCACATCTCAAAAAGGCTTGGGAAAATTGAGTTTTAATCATTTTCTGGGTACCTTTTTTTGCTCCTTGAGCTAAAGCAGGCAGCACAATGTATACTAGCTAAAGATCTACTGGTAAAGTCGCCAAATGGATGGGAAAATGGAACATAATTTGCAAATTATTTCGGCGGTCACAAGTCACAGGCCACGACGGATTGACCGATTTAGTACAGTAATATGTTTTCAAAATCATTCCAGATTGTGCGTTGATCATCACCAAGTGGACATATATACACTCCAGATCTGATTGATCCCAACTCTTCTTGTCTGCACTTGAAACAACCTAGCAGTGCTTTCAAGAAGGTCTGCTCGTACCTCTGCATGGTTAATCTCCAGGGGCACTCGAAGGCAGCCAAAAGAACCTTGCATTCCTCTCATATCCCATTCTGCAGTTTGGCAAAATGAAAGAAGTTGTCTGTCTCGTGCCATAACTTCTGCTCTCCTACAAGGATCTGCTGGTAAACGTGTGCCACTTTTCATTGGCGCATGGATTTGTCCTGCGATCTGGTCAGTGCCTCATGGAAAGGCAGTGTCAGTCACCAAATAATAGCCTTCCGGTGTGGCTGTTCTCAGTTTCTCGTAGATGGGATGAGCAACACGTGCATCATGCCAGCTTCCTGGAGCATTAAGTCAACAACCAATGATTACACCTAGCTCGCATCAGTTAAATAATTTCAATAGAAAAACTTGTCGTGGCTCACCGGATGCCCCAAAAGCAAACACTGAGCTGACAAAATGCTCATGTAGCCATCCATTGAATGTCACATTCTCAATCTCTTCTATGGCGGATTCTTGAACCATGACATTGAGCCCGTCCATCGTACCAAAAGCTCCTGTAAGCAATGGATGGCGATCTAACACAAGATCGTTGTTGGCCTGGAACTCATCTCCTTCAGGCCATACAATTCTTCCTTCAGGTATTGTCCATAGAACCTTAAGAAGGATGGACAAAGAGAACTTGATGTAGCGGGACACTGTTGAAGGGATGAGAGCAAATATCTTGAAGCAGTGCTCTTCAATGCTTTTCAGCATGGTGTCGTTGTTGGATGCATTATCCATGACAAAAACCTGCATCTAAGAGGTACCATAATCAGAAAGATGTCCTGAATACATTAACTTAACAAACACACACCTTCGAAAGCAATTCATAGAGCTCTAATGTTGCCCATACTGACGCAGCCATATTTGCACCACTATGCTCTCCGAAAACCACCTTAAAATCTACGAGGAGCTCCTCTGTGATACCGCAAGGTCAGAAACGAGATAGCTAGGATTCAAAGAGTGAACATACCCAGGACACCGTTATTAGAGACACAATGGGCGATTATGGCAATGAATGTGAATTGATTTGACGAAGTCCATGCATCCAGTGATAGCGAAACTTTTGACTCAAGTTCCTGTCATCAGCATGTTTAGAGTTATTCGTCGCTCTTTGAACAATGATGAGACATACCGCAAACATTTTTTTTGGTTGACTCAATCACATCGTCGCCCATTTTCAAGATACAGTTCCAAGTTGCTGTCCGTCCAGGAATTTTGAGTTCCTTGCAAGTAGGAGCGTGGACATACTAAAGAAGGTCCTTGAATGCCTTGCTTTCGACCCGGTCAAAGGGCTCGTCGCAGGCAACAATGAACTCCATCAGGTCCCAGGAAGCCTACAATGCGATTAAAGTCAGTGGCTTACTTTCTGAGGTAGAGAAGAATTACATACCATAGCCTGCTTATTGAAGGCAGACTGAATAGTGGTGGTACTCACTTCGACTTTGAGAGAGCGCAAATGCTCGGCCACTTCCTCAGAAGAAATAGCAGATGAGCCAGCCGCAATCATGACCTCAAACGGTGTCGGCGGTGTGTTTCAAGTACTGAAAGACATATACAGCTGGTACATTGAAGTAAAATGGGTCTGCAGGTGGCTGACCATGTCTGAATCATAATGCGGGTCAATAATGATTATCATATGTGCGAGAATAATGAAACTTACATTTAACATTGTACTTCATGCCGCGTGTTATCTTGAAAACCTTGCACGCACCGTGGTAGCAACAATAGAGCTGGGTTCCCTCCTCAGCATTGTCACCAGCATCGACTTTATCGAAAAACAGATAGATAAAGTTTTTCTTGCTTTTTTTTTTTTTTTTTTAATTCACGAGCCCGAAGGCCCAACTTGTATTCCGGCGCCCGTTAGCAATCCGGTCCCTACTATTACATGAAAGGCAGGATTTATTACTACACTACGTCTAGAGAGGGCGGGTGCACCACCCGCCAAGAAAGTAAGCCGCCTACGCAGCCTGAATGTTGATGGATCAGCGAGAAGTACCTCGCCGCAATCGATAGAACAGATGGAAGGGCATCAGCCCAGTCCGGTCACAGAGGGAAGGATCAAGCGCCGAAGCTCCCTTCATACGCAAGACAACCAGTCGCCTAGTCTGGGTCCGTCACACGACTTAGCCTATCCTGACAAAGCAGGAGTGCTCAGAGGATTCCATCCAAAGAGCCCACTTCGGTACTATGAGAGGGTTGGTATAAGGCCGAAGCTCCCATACCCTACACAGTTCCCAGGATCCGAAGAACCCGGTATGCGTTGGACCTCGATTCCACCAGCTGGATGTTGTTGTTGTATATGACTCCTCCGGACCAGTCCGGGACCAGCCCTAGCTGCTCACCCGACCCCTTGGGGTCGTCTGAAGGAGAACGTTGCTTCGTTCTGCTCCAGGAATCTAACCAACCCAAGGTAATACCTTGGAGGTGGACCGTCTTCGTCACGTTGGTATTGGCCACAGTGTCGTAGAATATGATCGCGCTTCTCAAGGGGGTGATCCTCACAGATGCACAACGTTCGCTCCGGTATATTGAAGCGTTCATAATAGGCCCCGATTGGAGCGTGATTGAGGATGCATCTACAAATGCGAACAGCAAGATGTAGGTTGCCTCCGGCAGCGGGAAGCCATGTACCTCCATTGATGTACGATGGTTCGAGAACGGTCTTGTCAGGCCGCTGGAGCATAAGGAAGTTATGCCCCCGATAGACAGGGTCCCGGAAGAGAATCTTCCAGTCCTCCTGGACTGATTTAGTGACGGCACGCCGTACACTGTCGAGAGAGGTGCTGGGATGTTGCACAGCAGGTGCATTGAAGGCACGACACTCGTCGTGTGCCTCCTGATGAATTTTCCATTTCAGTTTTGAGGGAACCTGGATGAACGTTATCGAGCAGTCAGCATCTTCTGCTAACCATGGCTCGAGAGCCCTGCACACGGCCAGGGAGTGACCCTGGCCGCTATGTAGTGTAGGATCCACTGCTCGCTTGGCTGATGTAAGCGAATCGGTGAAGACGACGATCCGTTCGCAATTGTCCTGCTGTACGGCAAGACAGACTGCAGAACGTATTGCGAAGAGCTCTGCATCTGGTGCAGTAACTCGTCCGGCTGGGTGGATTGCGGTATGAACCCGTTCCACCCCCCGGAATAGAAGGGCTGCAGAGACAGCATGACGATGCTCTTCGTTTGGCAGACTTGCATCCACCGCACAAATCACAGTGCCAGGCTGCTCCCGAGCCTCTGTAAGGACTGTATTGAGTTCGGTACGGTATGCCTCCAGACTACGCTCGTCTAGAAGGCCTTCCGTGCCGTGAAATTCCACTCGATCCGGGAAGCGGTCGAGTAGGCGTACACCAGGCCGAGCCTCTGGTGCCACAGGCGCAAAAGACTCGGTGAGTTCAGGGAGATGACGATCCACCTCCATGAGGGAGCCCTTAACCTTCAGTCGTTGGTTAGGGGTCAGCCTAGATATTGCCAATGGGTGAGCATTGGCTTGCTTACGGTGACCCTCAGAGAGGATCGACCGAAGCGGATGTGTGTCTGAAAGAGTCGCTGCACGGAAGTTAGAGCGCCCGGCAAGCTTTTTCAGATGTAGGTGAATAGGGATCAGTCCCGCAAGGGACTCCACCCCACCGGTGGGAGAAGTACGGAACGCGCCCGTAATCCAGAGTGCAGCCTTACGCTGCATTTTGCGGAAATCCGCAAGGACACCCTTAATGCGGGCACCTTCGTAGAACCACAGTCTGTATCCGTACGTTGCGATAGGGAGAACGCAAGAACGGTATAAGAGTCGCTTCTCTTTTGGGGACAAGCCGCGGGTAGAACTGCCAAGCATCTTCATGGCTTTCACCGATGAGAGAGATTTGGTAGTATAGTATCGAACGTGTTCCTTGAAGGTAAGGTGACGGTCGAAGTAGAATCCCAAGTAGCGCCAAATGCGCTTTGGAGCAAGCGGTGTGTCCCCGGTATATGGGGCATAGCCGAGGTCTAGGGGTGGAGGATTGAATGTCCTCGACCTATCAAAGCAGAAGTATTCAGACTTGTTGTGTTCAAGAACAAGCCCTATGGCGGTGAATAGGCGGAGGAGAACTGCATAGGCCGCTATAAGCGTCTCTGCATTCTCCCCAAGGGTCTTCGATTGGGCAATACAAGTGCCATCGTCAACGTACGAAAGAAGAGATGTCTTGCGAGATATCTCTTCCATGTGATAAAGTTTCATCACTGGAGCGATGTACAAAGCTGACAGAACTGGGGATAAGGCAGAGCCCTGCCCTACGCCCACATCTGCCTGACGGGGGTCCGATGTGAACGAGCCCCACTTATAGGAAGTGTGCCTGTCCACTAGGTATGAGGAGAAGAAGTTCGCGATCATAGGCGAGAACCCCTGTTTCCGAAGAATAGCCAAGAGCATATCGTGGTTAAGAGACGGGAAGAATTGTGCGATGTCAAATGCCACCACACTTGTCTTAAGTTCCTTGGCCCACCCAGCGCGAACTAGGTGAGTTAGGTACAACCCTGCATCCTCGGTGGAGCGCTGGCGCACTCCGCCTACTTGGTTTGGGTGAACAAGATCGTATTTGATCATGTCGAATTGGAGACGATTTGAAATCATCTTCTCAATGAGCTTCCCGGTAGTGTTCAACAGCACAATAGGCCAGAACGCTTTTGGGTCTGAGTAGGTAGGTTTGCCAGGTTTTGGTATGATGACCGACACTGACTCCTTGAAATGTTTAGGCCAATGCCCCACCTGGATACAGGCGTTGGCCAGGTCTCGAAGGTTTCGCTCAGCAGCAGGCAGCCTCACAACTTCCTTCAATAGCGACCATGTAATGTGGTCTGGGCCAGGCGATGAACGACTGGAACAGGACTCGAGTGCCTCAGAGAGCTCGAGCGCAGAGAACGGAGGCCACTCCCTCTCTATTAGGTTTGGGAGTGGGTCCAGAACTGACATATCTACCACTCGGCCGGAGGCCGAGTTATATGTGTTGTGGAGTGCATTCCAAAGGGAATCCATTCCGTGGCAGGGCTGTCCTTGATATCGGATAGCCTCGCATGCTGGTAACTTGCGCTGTTTGACCCATTCCATTAGGTCCCATGGGCGCCTGTTAGCGTATGCGATTTCTCCGATTCTGGTCTCGAAGAATTCGCGTTTGACACGTTTAACTGTGTCTCGAAAGAGATACCAATTCACATCAGATTTATCATTCCGATATGTGGCAAGTTTAGCAGAGCACTCGTTGTTCCACCATGGTTGAGAATGCTTAGTGATTCGGGATACCTTGGAGTGGGCCATCCACGCCTCGGCATAGGCGTCGGCAAGGGCTTGCACCACCCGCTCAACGTCTTCCCTGGTATCAAGGTCACCGACCTGGATGTCGGCGACCTTTTGTGGAAGTTCGGTCCTCATGGCCTGTTCGGCTTCTGAGTCCCGAGGGATGGTGCGCCTCGTGACGGGTTCTATTTCGTCAACCAGCTTGACGACAGTGAAGATCGGGATGTGATCCGATGGTCCCTGTTGGACCGGGTCGCGGAAGGTGCAGTCACTTGCTGACTCAGCGATCCCGTGGAAGACCAGATCTATGACCGAGGGCCGAAGGTCTGGATTGTGAGATATAAATGTAGGGCCTGGATTGGACGGTTGGGTCCGCTCTAGGTCCAGGTCCGCTGCTAGTTCCAGCAGGTTTATGGCATCGCCTCTGTGGTGCGTGACCTCTGGGTCCCACTCCCGAGAGTGAATGTTAAAATCGCCACCCATGTAATGAAGTTGGGGTAGCTCATGAACGTGGTTCGATAAATATCGGACCGCAGTCCCATCAGCGTCGTTGTAGACGTTCATGAGGTGATAAGTCTCGTTGCCCTGAAACAGCGAGAGGATAAATATGTCTCGGTGATCTGCAAGATCCCGGCGCATCGAGGGACGAAGTCGTTCAAGTCGTTTTGACACAAAGGCCATGACCCGAGGGGTTTCGTCGTTTGTTGGAGGGCGTACCATGTATAGCCACGCGGGGTGCATGGGCGCGCCAACAATATCTTCACCGTCCCTATTGTTAGGAGAGGGTGCTTGTCTTATAGTCCGCCATGGCGGCTCTTGAACGAATAAAACATCGAATGAATTCTGCAATGTCTCAAGAAGCACATCTAAGTACATATAGTTCTTAGCTACGTTGTGCGAGAAGAGCCTAATTTCCTTGGTTGTGTCTCTCATTGAGCTACAACTTGGGAGTTAGCGAAGGTCCGGCGGTTCTGTCTGAGAAGACGTACCTCCCGGTATTTAGCCTCGATCCACGTGCGATCGTAGCGGTTTACCCAAAACTTGCATTTGCGGTTGCTGGCAGCATGGTCCCCACCGCAGTTGACACAGTGCGCCTTATGAGGGCAGTCCTGGTCATCCGGGGTGGGTGGAGTAGGTGGGTTCGCCTTAGCGTTACCTTTGCAACACTTGGCGACGGTCCGATGTTCTTCGAGCCTGTGAGGGCCCATGCAATGTGGGCAAATTGCAGCGCGTTGCCTGCACCCTGCCTCAGAGTGACCCCATTTCCAGCAGCGCTGGCAGATGGGGGTGCCGACGTGGGCAGACGCTTCCCGGATAAAGCATCGTAAGCCACAGATCATAACCGATTGGTTAATGAGTTTCTTGGCCCGGGATCCACTCTTGGAGTCCCATATGTCAAGGTAGGCGGTACCCATGGTACTTTGTGGAGAATTCCGCACTAAGCGTGCATTGCGCGCAAAGGGTAGGTCGTTGCTGAGAGGGGATCGCAAGAGGGATCCCTGAATCTCGTCGGATGTGATAACCTTTGTCATTGCGACATCGGAATACCAAGGGACGTCCACAATCTTAATGAAGGAAGTGGAGGTGGGAAGGCTGACATGGATCCCAGAGGACCTGTCGCCGAACACGTTGTGAGCAAGACCTCGAATGAACTTGAGATCCTTCTCCGAAGCAACACCATCGGTGTGGAGAGCGTATCCTGTGTATGCATATTCCATAGACAAGATTTGAAGGGAAGAACCTCCATCCCGAAGGACGGTGCGGGCTCTGTGAATGAAGAGGTTGAAATCACAAGTGATGTCACTCCCTGTGCCGAAGCCGATGAGGACCTGTCGACGAGACGGGCCCCCTGCGACGAAAGATGGGGCCCCTTTCTTGTGCTTGCGCGCATTTGAGGGGCCCGATGCCTGGCCCCCTGAGGGCCCGGCTACTGCCTCAAGGGGCAGCTGTGGCATAACCTTCGCGACTTGCGCGATGGTAACTGGACGTTTGGGGCCCTGACCGAGAGTGGAAGCATAGGACTTCTTCGGTTTGGTGGCCTTGTTAATCGGAGGCGGAGGGCCAACTCTTGCGAATTGGATTTCTGGCTTCTTGGGCTGTTGCCTCGGAGCAACCGGAGGGCTTGGTAGGGGTCTAGGCCCTGATGGTCTAGACCCCTGTGGTGGGGCATTTGAGGCACGCCCGGATCTGGAGGGTCCGGGACCTGCGGGTGGATCGGCCCGACCCTTGCCCTTATCGGTGCGTTTGGGCTTGGGTGTTTGAGGGTCGAGGGTGATGTCCCCATCATTATCGACAGGTGGTGGGGTCGAAGGCCGTTGGCCCCCGCTGAAAAGTGTTCCACTTCCCCCTTGTTCTGAGGCGAAGTAGTTGGTAAAGGAAGACCAGTCCCCTGTGGTGGCTCCCGCAGGGTCCCAGGCCGCAAACTGTGGGATTTCGCGAGCCCTGGCAGCCAGCTCGAACACTGACCGCGCAATGCTCCCGACATCTGGGAGGGCAGAGAAGTAGGCTTCTCTGTTGGGCATAGTAAGGATGTTTTGGAGGACCTGCCGGCCCCTCTCCATGCTGGTTTGGAATCCCGCCATCTTCTCAACAAAGATCTCCGAGTTGGATGGCAGGGCGAAAGGTGCCTGCTGATCTTGCTGATCGCGGGCAGGGGATGACTGGCGGGACCTCTTTGAGGGAGTGGCTGAGCCGGAGCTAACCCGATCGTCTTGATCTTCGTCAATCGGTTGATTGTTGCTTTCCATCAACACATCGGATGGTGTGACGGAGACAGAGCGAAGTCGTTCGGGGTTTTGAGGCCCCGGAGTGGATTGTCGAGATCCTGCTACCGAAGGAGGAGCAGGAGTTGGAGATGGTCTGGCGCCTTGTGTTGACGGTGGTGCAGATCGGCGGTCTGCAGCACCCGGGGGGGCTGCCTTTGGCGGCATTCGAAGGACGGATTGTTGGATCGATCCTTTAGTGTCGTTACCCGAGTATTAGGTACCCAGTTCCAACGTATTTGCGAGTAGAAGAGTCAAAGACGATGAGTTGCAAAATGTGATGGTGGTGGTAACGAGTCAAGAAGAGATGAAAAAGTTTTTCTTGCGGTCCATCTACAGTCCAATCTCAGCCACGGTCTGGAAGAATAAGAGTGATAGCAACACATACCAACGGCGAAATACTGCTTGCAGAATCATTGCGGGTCAAGGAAGCAGGGCCTGCTGCAGGAGCATTTGGAGCATTGCTAGTGTGGTTGACAGAGCCGCTAGTGGCAGTGCATTGCTTCTTTGAATTCTGCTTCATCAGGAAATTCCATTTTTGGTCCAGAGCACTCTGTGTAGCTCTAGGTATCTCCGGGAGCTCCAGAGCTTCCAGAGCTGCAAAGTGCTCCAGAACGCTTTGGGACGCAAGTGATCCAATGTTTCCAGCTCTCTATGTCTCCCAGAGCAACGACAATGCTCTCTGAGCAGTTCAAGAAACACTTATATGAGCTTCAAAGGTCTCCCAAAGTAGTCTCAAAAGTCTTTGTTCAGGTTAATCTGGATTCTGATGCGTGGGGAAAATATGGTGATTTCTGAAATCTGGATGCAATTTGCATTGGCAGTGTTTAACAAGTGTCTAAACCACCTATAGTGGCTACATAGATACAAAATACGTAGTAGTAGGAAATAAAAGAGCTCCCTCTCAACAACAAAAAGACAAAATGAAACATATATATGTAGAAAACGAGGGGAGGAAGGGGAGGACACTCTATCCTCTCCCCTTCCCTACGACATCCTCTCTCCTGCATTTCATACCCCTGCATCCCCACCCCCTCCCGATGGAATATCCTTCCTCTTGTGACGGATTGGTGTCTTATCTCACTACTATATACATCTGCTGGACTTTCTTTATCTCATCTTGATGGCTAGGCTACTATTTGTTCTTGTTATTACTTTACTCTACTTATAATTGCCGTAGCCTCATTTAATAATACATCTTACCTTCTTGCTGATATTTTGAACTGTAAGGTCGAACTCTCGAGAGAGTTCTTCTCTCTACCCTCGCCGGCTGAGCACCCTGTCATCTGCTCCCCGGACTCGGGTGACAGGTTCCCTAACACAAGGAATACATGTGTTGCCCATGACTCCCATCGTCACGGGCTTCTTTTCTTTATCCCTTCCACTACGAAGTTATCCATGACGCATCACAATGGTGGGGGCATCGCGGACTTCAAGCAGAAGATTATCCCTTCAACGACGACGACCATCTCGCAAGTGATCTAGTCTGGGGGGCCGGTTGCGCTACGGTAGCACCGGCCTTCCGATGAAATCAGCCTATTAACGAAAACCGCCTTTCTTGTACGACTGCGGTTGATCCTTCAGAAGGGTATCGAATGAAATTCTCCGATGAGCTGGATGCTGTGAAAGCTCCGCTTGAAGAGAATACATCTAGTTGCTAGCTGGAAGTGCTACATGCTCTGCTTGCCAACTAAATTTTCATTTTGAAAGGCCCTTGAGGCGCTCGATTAACCGGTCGTTAATGGAAATTTTTCTGAATGAATTCGCCCAGTCAGTCTCGTCGCCAAACAAGTGCTCCCTAATCTTCTATGGTCTTAATATCCGAATTCATCAATGCGATCATGCAAATTCGACTCTCCCAACTCACCTAGCTATGCCTTGTACGTACTCCAGGACTGCCAACTTCTCGTTTTAAACAAATGCTTCGACACCATACTCTCTTCATTCGCTCTCATGACCACTCCCAAGAACCCGCCCAAGGCCAAGAACCCAAACTCAAAGTCCCGTTCGACTTCTGGGAGTAAAGCCCCTTCAATCTCCTCGGAAGGTGTCGACAGCACAAGGAACAAACAGCAACCCCGCAAAAGGGTTACTATTGAAGACATTCCATCAGACCCACAGTCAATTGGACCGGCCTTGCCCTCGAGAACCGGCAGTCCTGTATTGGAGTTCAACTCGCAGGCTGTGTCTAGCACCACGAGTGAATCTAAGGACTTGCCTGGATTCCGGGGCGGGTCCCTCGCTGGAGGAAGCAATCTATCAGTCTCGGACTCCCCTTCCTTTAGTTCCCTAATGAACAACGACAACTCTATCAACTCTGAACACACTGTTCATGCTTCTCAGCTGGAAATTTCAGAGAGTTCTCTCATTTTCAAGGGAATACCAGTGGCCAAAAGCATCCTATTATATGACGAGCTGATACACAACTCGATCATATGCTACCACGAATCCTTCAATCCGTTAATCGACCGAGATCCTCTCAAAGAATATGTTAGAAATTGACAATAGAGTTACTAATAGTCAATAGACTTATAGTTAACAATGTAGTCAAATCTCAAATGCTTAACACTGACTAGTCAAGTAAGAAAATAGTGTATTGCTTCTATGTAATCCAATGCCCAATTCTAGTGTCTCGGTTTCCCAGACATGGTAGGAAAAGTGGTTTGTTTGGTCATATTGTACCCAAAACGCCTGAGGAGTGACTTTAGGCGCCCACTATATCGCGTTTGAAATTGGTGGTACGCAAACGTAACTTGTACACTACAAAATGGGTATCACCGGATGCGTATCGGCGAGGAGAATATGAATCTAGAAAGATTATGTAAATAGCACTAGTCTAAAAGGAGTTATAAGCGAAATACTCGCGGAGAGCCGGCGATGAGAAAGTTGACTATGTACAATATGGGTACCGTTAGATGCGGCTTGAAGAGGAGATTAAGAATCTGAAACAATTACGTAATCTACTCTACTCTATAAATAGATATAAACAAAATGGTGTCCAAATGAAAGATAAAAGTCCAAATTCAAAGTGTTTGATCACTAATTTCAACAGAATACAGTGCCATAAATGGTCTCCTGCCCGACAGACCGGCTGAAGAAGCTATGTTACTACGAGACATCCTCATTCGTTGGACATATCCTCACCTACAATGTTGATGGGAAAATCTTTCTCTGCGAGTTGAATCTTTCCTTAAGTCTCGAGTAACAGCTCATGAACTAGTGGCGTACGACCTCTCCGATGAT
Source organism: Agrocybe pediades (assembly GCA_013053245.1). Lineage (NCBI taxonomy): Eukaryota > Fungi > Basidiomycota > Agaricomycetes > Agaricales > Agrocybaceae > Agrocybe > Agrocybe pediades. The sequence continues at coordinate 1,644,097 of JAACJL010000046.1, read as the reverse complement.
TCGACTTGTTATGGTCTACCAAAGGAGAGACTCAACGAAATTGGGCAGATAATCCTAGCTCTCACTCAAATTCTGGCCACAATTCTTCTACCGTGGCAAGAAGTCTTCATTTGCAGTAGACATCAATTATTCACTTCTACGACTCCTTGCCTGGCATTCTAAACCTAACAAAATAACGCTCACTGTTCCCCTTTTGCAACAAAGATGCGAAATTGCAGTCATTCATATCAAGAAGTACTTCAATAAAATCCATTCTATATTCACCGACAACGAACGAGCTGAATCTATCACTTCATATAACTCTTCTATGCCATCAGAGAGATCCAGAATGGCTTGTCTGTCCCCGAGAAGCGTTCTTGTGCATCTGGCCACAAGAGATGATTACCCCGACGGATTTTCTCGTGAAGATTTGAATACGAGAACCCAGCTCTTGAGCGCTGAAGGATTAGAAGGAAGACAACAACCTTCTTCCCAACCTTACACATATCGAGCTCGAACTCCTTCAGTTCTGCCTTTCCCTCGCAAAGAGGCTAATTCTATCGAGGTTAACATAGAGTCAATCAGCACGTTCCTTTCCCAACGAAGTCAGACTACGACTCCTAAAAGCAACATCCCCGTCCCAAAGTCCATCTCTGCTATACCTGCTACGCATACTATATCAACTCTCCTGGGTGTAGGCAGAATTTCTGACCTCTCTTCTGCTAGGCAGTCTGGGGGGCCATTGCCGACGACTCGTGGAATACTTCCTGTTACCTCGGATGAATTAACTAACACTACGTCTCAAGTTGTGACTGTGCCTGCTAACCTTAGTTGGACTAGCTATCAATACAAATCCGCTCCTCAATCCGGGTCACCCATTGATACTAATCACTCTCCGATTAACGGAATTCCTGGAAGACACGACCATGGATTTCCGTCAGGACCCTTTGGAAACTGGCCTGGTGGACCTGGAGGACCTGGGGGGTCTGGAAGATCAGGAAGCCCTAATGGGCCCTCCTTTCCTAGAGATTCAAGAGGCGGAGGTGGAAGCAGTGGAGGAGATGAACCCCCTGCCCCTCCGCCTCCTGCGGCCATCGCTACTGGGAATCCAAATCAAGACGAGGATTGGCAAATGAACCCTAAGATAAACCTTTCCAACCTCCCGCAGTGGAATGAGAAGAGTGACTCCCTTATAGCTTATCTTAGCGAGATGAGCGGTTTCGCTAAACTGGGTCAACGAATGCGTCAAGGAATTGGTCAATTAGCTACGGTCAAATGGTCAGGACCGGCTCGTCAGTGGTGGGATACGCTCCCTTCCCCGGAACAACTCTATCTTAGCCAAAGCTGGGATCGCCTCCTGAAGGGTGTTCGAGAACACTTCATGAACAAGAACTGGGTTCGAGAACGTACCAAGGAATTTGAGGAAATGACATCATTGCTTGGGCAAGTGCGATGCTCATGGCAAGTTCTGGGCAAAGGGTGAAAAGCAGTCCACGCAACTCGACAGAGTTTCAACTCAAAGATGTGCATGGTCATACACTATATTTGGAATGCTGTCCACGGCCGTCATTGGCTCATTGAAGCTACTGACCCATGCCGTGTTGCCACCAGGATAATCTGACGACATCGGACGGCACAGTATATCTTACTGTGAGATGGGTGCCGTGCCCCGTGAATCACGGCCTATGGGTGGCAGCCCTAAAGTGGACAAAGAGGCAAAACTTGCTGCACAGGGAAATTCCAATCCCAACCTCTTTTTGCCCCCAATACTCCGCAAACGCCCATTGCCTATAGGGAAATCCTTGCTCCTCCAACTTGCAAAAGAACAGTGCACCACTGAATGGAAAGAGATGTGGTCAACATCTCCACAACGAAAGAAACTGAAGAAAATAGACAAGGACTTTCCCCTCAAGAAATTCGGAAAACTGGCAAGTACCCTGACCAGACATCAAACTTTGGTCAAACTAGCATACTCGTCCAGCTTCGCACAGGTCATCTCCCTCTAAACGACTATCTTCACAAGCGCAAGCTAGCTGTGATGCGTCGTGGATAACTTCGGTGTGGAAGGGATGAAAGGAGCGAGCCTGTGACGAGTAACGTCACAGGCGACACATGTAACCCTCGCGAGGGATCTTGTCACCCGAGACCGGGGAGCAGATGTCAGGATGCTCAGCCGGCGAGGGTAGAGAGGGAGAACTCTCTCGAGAGTTCGACCTTAGTTCATGGTTTAACAGCAAGAAGTAAGATCCTTATTTTTAGTATATACTGCAATTATAAGGGAATTACACTAAACTAATATGAACAAATATGGCACAGCCACAAGATAAGATAAAGCGAGTCCGGCAGATGAATCGATCTGTAAGATAAGATATAAAACAATGCTACACCGTCACAGAGCCCCCCCGTCTGCAGGATCTTGCTTTTTTCGTTTTCCACTGTGTCTCGATTTGCGATGCGTCCAAACCTCCGAGGGTCCTAGTTGCAGGCCTAGTCGATCGGCCAGGGCTCGAGAAGGTTGTCGAATACTTTCTCCCAGCGCTAGAGGTGTTTGAGCTGTCACTCCTTGTGAAAACGTCATACTTTCCGGGAACCAGGAAGGAGGCTGTGATCCTGTTGCTGAACAGTATTGCTCAGGAGAGACGAAATCACAGGCGACTTCACCACTGCCTTCTGCTTTGCGCCCCGCAACTTGTCCTCGGAAACTGGAGGCTTGATCGGGCTTCTTGAAAGCTAGCCAGAACACCTGTTGGCCTCCTTCGTTCGTACGGGTAACGCGAGTTAGTTTGGCCGATTCAACTAAGGTAAGTACCGCGCTAATCCAGGAGACGACATTTTCCCAGTAATGATACGCCGGTAGGTTCCATAGCACGAGGAATCGTGATTTTCCTTCCTCGTTGATGGTGCGAAGAACTGGCACAAGAGGGGTGGTCGGAGTCGGAAACATGAGAGACAGGGAGGAGGAGGAAGGAACAGCTAAGGCGTGCATCCCGAGGTTACGAGAGGCGACTTGGGCATCGTAGCTAACCAGAGTGTTCGTAACTGGTTCTGAGAGTCGGTCTAGAAGAGGTACTTGCGGCTCTTCAGGAGACTCCGATCTTCCCCTTTTTTGAGGCAGCAAGGACACTGTTGAATGAGCAGGAGAAGGCGTAGGGGTAGGCTCTTGTTGGGAGTTGTTGATGATCGGCGGAGCTGGAGAACCATGATTCGGAGATTCGTGGCGCGGAGGAGGGGAGTGAGCTGGCGACCAGTGCCTATCGGATAGGGAAATTCGGGGGTTACGCGACGAACCTTCCTCCGTGTAAAACAAATGTCCACGGGAATCGAAAGAATTGTCGACAAGGGTTCGCTCATACCAGTGGCGTGATTCGTAAGGCCAAGGGGAGCGAGAACGCGGCCTTTGATAATCTTGACGCAGGGTCAGTGAGCGTGAAGGCGTCCTTCGTCTCGGGACATATCGCTCTTGGTGAGCTTTTTCGAGGCGACGATTCGATTGCGGCGGCGAAGGAGAACGTTGACGATGTTGAAATTAGTGATCAAACACTTTGAATTTGGACTTTTACTTTTCATTTGGACACCATTTTGTTAATAACTATTTACAGAGTAAAGTAGATTACGTAATTGTTTCAGATTCTTAATCTCCTCTTCAAACCGCATCTAACGGTACCCATATTGTACATAGTCAACTTTCTCATCGCTGGCTCTCCACGAGTATTTCGCTTATAACTCCTTTTAGACTAGTGCTATTTACATAATCTTTCTAGATTCGTCATCTCCTCGCCGATACGCATCCGGTGATACCCATTTTGTAGTGTAGAAGTTATGTTTGCGTACCACCGATTTCGAACGCGATATAGTGGGCACCTAAAGTCACTCCTCAGGCGTTTTGGGTACAATATGACCAAACAAACCACTTTTCCTACCATGTCTGGGAAACCGAGACACTAGAATTGGGCATTGGATTACATAGAAGCAATACACTATTTTCTTACTTGACTAGTCATTGTTAAGCATTTGAGATTTGACTACATTGTTAACTATAAGTCTATTGACTATTAGTGACTCTATTGTCAATTTCTAACAGACGATGGGATGAACGTCGGGGTGAGAGAGAACGCAGACCTCGGTAGGAGAGTCGATGCGATGGAGAGCGACGACGATGGACGGAGCGCCGAGACAAAGGAGAACGAAGTCGTGGAGCAGAGCATTGAGGCGAGAGGGACGGTGACAGGGAACGGCGAGCGGGCATAGGATTCGAGGTCCGAGGAGAATTCGGGGTAGGGTTAAGAAGCAGAGACTTATGACGATACATAAACTCCTTTTCCTGGAGCACCTGTAGTGGCTGTATTCATGTATGAACCTTAGCATTATTGCTAACCAACGTGATGTATCAAGTTGGCATTTTCCCTACCTGCCTCTTTGGGAAGGCTCTCCCCAGGATTTTCGCTGCGGCAGGCTCTGGCATAGGTGGGGTCCCCAGTAAACATAAGTAAACAAAGCAGAAAATGGTAGCGCAGGCGGTCATATTGTAAAATGGCTCCCTGCAGGCGGTTTTGGGCGCCAAAAAAGCGCACTGGTAGGTTCATATAATATTTATCTACCTAATTTAGGTGTGACCCCTGCCTGATATGGACGGGACGGGCTGGATGGCTCGAAACCACTTTGGATGTAGTAAATAATTAATGACCACTATTTTTAGTTGTGTTTCTAAATATAATACACCATCAATTGTGCCTCGCGATCCAAATAATCGATGATATCATCACCGGCGACCCGGCATACTACGAAAACCGGGCTTGAAGAGCGCCTGAGCATCAACCCGCGCGTCGCGAGATTGGACGACTTCCCGATTTGGCACTTTCTGCCATTTTTGGAAGCCCTGCTCCTTTCTCAAAAGTGAATGGATTGTTTTTTAAATTGTTTATTAAACTATATAAATACATTACATTTTACTATAAAACAAAGAAGGGGAGGAGATCCTCCCCTTCTTATCAAATAATAAAAATGCAAAGAAAAAAGAAGAAAGGGAGGACCTGGACGAGGACGAGGATACCGAACCCGCGGTATCCTCGTCCTCGTCTCCCCCTTCCCTCATCCTACTCTCAGGCTCGTCCCACCCCTCTCCTCCCAGTACCCCTTTTTCTCGTCGGCTCGCGCTTTTCTATCCTACACCTCACCGGCGCCTGCGCCTGCGCTCGCCTCCCCACCGGCATCCCATCCCCAGCCACTGTCTCCTTCTCCCCTCCTCTCCACTTTCCCAGCCTCTCCTCACCCCTCCTCGTCCTTGTCCTCGCCCGTGCCTCCCCCTCACCCTCGCTTGCCTACATCTCCCCCTCAGCCCGCGCTCGGCCTCTCCCCCTCACCCGGCGCTTGCCCTCACCTCACCCTCCTCACCTCACCCCTCCTTTGCTCTCCCTGCCCTTTGTGCGCCTGTCCTGCCCGTGGATTCACTCCCCGTCGGCGGGCGAGTGGAAGTCGGTGGCGGGGACGACTCTCGTCGTTCGCCTGCGTCCTCGTTGCGGAGGTCGTCGTCGGCGGCGAAGGCGGTGGCCTGTGGGTAAGCCGGTGGTGGCGACTCGAAGGGGTTGTGGGAGTGGTGGCGGGGGACGCAAGGTGGTGGTGGCGGCGATGGCGCGGTTGGTGATGGCGGTGGTGGCGCGGATGATGACGGTGGTGGCGACGTGGCTGGTGGTGGTGATGATGGGCGGTGGTGGCGAAGGTGGATGGTGGTGGCGAAGGTGGATGGTGGTGGCGATGTGGATGGTAGTGGTGGTGCAGGAGAGAGAGAGGCCGAACGTGGTCGTTGGTTGAAGTTGCCCGATATGGCAATTTCGGAACTGGCAAAGCTCATAACCGGTGTTGAGCTCGTCGTCGAACACGACGATCGCGGGGCATCCGGTATAGTTTAGAGCATTCAAAGTGCTTATTTATGTAGCTTTAACTTAATGCATTAATTTGACAAAGAAATTTTTTTTACTGAGCATAGAGACAAGCAAATATCCATGTGTACATATCTACCAGCCAAATAGCTTACGAAAATCAGTCAATTCGAGTTCATGTACCTATGATTTTCAAAGTTTTGAGAAAAGCGTCACATTGGCATGAAGATCAGGCAGAATAATAAATACATTTAGGTTTTAATGTAATTCTACTAGCTATTCATAGCTTTATTATCGCTCGAAGTTCATTATAGCGCTGAAAATGACATTCTTATATGTTTTCGAAGTGCAATCTCCGCGAGGTGATTTCCAAGTGATTTCGCACCAACTAAAGAAATTCGATTTCATATTTACTCGGCGCTGATATTTCCAAAGGAAACTCATATTTAGTAAGTAAGGTACGTACACTATCTATATATGCAACCAAAACCGTATTAAAACGGTCGTTTGGCTTGGAATCGTCGTCGTCGACGATGAGCGCGACGGTCGGGATGAATCGGGCCGGTCACGGGATCGTCCAATTCGGGCGAAATTCAACCAACCCGTGAGGGGTTGGCTCTCTTCCCAACCACCACCATCCTTCCCCGTCCCCTCGCGCCTTCTGCGTTCACCACCTGTAGTAGCTATAGTCATGTATGAACCCTAGCATTTTTGCTAACCTAAAGGATGTATCCTGGAGGCATCTTGCCTACCTGCCTCTTTGGGATGGGCCTCTCTTGCATTTTCGCTGCGGCAAGCAATGGCATATGAGGGGGCTCCAGTAAACACATGCAAACATTGCAGAAATGGCAGGGCAGTATGCCATTTTGGCTGTACGGGTCCCTGCTGGCGGTTTGGGCGCCAAAAAAGCGTAGCAGTGTGCTCATAGAATATATTTCTACCTATTTGGGGTGCGACCCCTTCCATATATGGACGGGACGGGCTGGATGGCTCAAAATGCCTTTGGATGTAGTTATAAAATAATGAGCACTATTTTTAGCTACGTTCCTAAATATACGCAACCATCAATTGTACCTCGCGCTTTTTAATAATCGATGATATCATCACCGGCAGCTCGGTAATTGACGGAAACCGGACTTCATAATCACTTCAGCATCAATCCAAGCCTCCAAAGATTACATGTATACCCAATTTGGCACTTATTGCCATTTTGGGAATGCATACTCTCCCCCACTCCCCCTTGACCCATAGGCCCCTCTCTAGGAGTGAATACCGTACTTAAAAGTAGTTTTTATTAAAATATATAAATACATTAAATGACTATTGAAAAACAAAAGAAGGGGAGAGCTCCTCCCCTTCTTTTGCAAATGATAAAACAAAAGAAAATGAAAGGGAGGACGAAGACGACGGGGACCGAGGTTGCGGTGCCCTCGTCTCGTCTCTCCCCTCCCCGCCTCTCCTATCTATGTCGCCTCGCGCTCGCTTCCTCACCCCGCGCCCGCGCTCGCCTCCTCACCCTGCGCCCGCCCTCACTCTCCTCCTCGCTACGCATGGCCCTCGTCCTCCCTCGCCTCTCCTCCATGCGTCGTGTCTCGTGGCCCTCCTCACCCTGCGCTCGCCCTCCCCCTCCTCCCCCTGCGCTCGCCCGGCCTTCCTCGCCTTCCTCCGCCTACGCTCGCCCGGCCTTCCTCCCCCTCCCCTCCTCGCCTCGCTTTGCCCACCTCTTCCTTCGCTCGCTCACATCTCCTCGTCCTGTTCACCTCTCTGCCCTCACCTCACCCTCCTTTCGTCGACCTCTTTTCTCGACCGAAGCCGGTAGTCGTGTGCGGCGGTGGCGACGGTGTGGTGGTGTTGGCGAAGGTGGTAAATGGCGGCGGCGGCGGCGGCGACTAAGGCGTGGTGAATGGCGGTGGCGGGAGCGGCGAGCCGTGTGAGATGCCGGATGGTGATGGTGGAGGTAGAGGTGGAGGTGGCAGGTGGATGGCGCAGGTGGCCAGCAAGGGGTGGATGTGGCGACGACGGAGGCGAGGGTGCTGGCGGTGACGGCGGATGGTACTGGCGCAGAGGTGGTGTTGGTGGCGGATAGGGTGGCGGTGGTGGTGAGAGGTGGTGGTGAGGGGGAGAGATGGTGGTGGTGGTGGTGGTGGTGAAAGAGGGTGGTGGTGGTGCAAGAAGAGGGCGATCTCAACCCAACGCTTGGTTGAAATCGCCCGATATGGTAATCCGGGGACCGGTCCGCTCGTACCCGGTCCCGAGCTCATCGTCGAGCGCGATGAGTATGAGCCACTGGGGGTATAATCGCAAAGAAAAAGTATACAATATATTAGCTAGAGTACAATATATTACAAATGTCAAACTCTTTTGTGAATATCCTAAAAACCCATTGAGTTATTGCAAGACCTTCGAATGAACGAGGTTCGAACACTTTTTCAAATCCAATAAATGAACATGACACCTTCAATTTGAGATTTCGTGAGGACAAATGCCTATTGGAATAAAAAAATTTCGGAAAACATAACTAGAGCACTATTAGAGTACGGTACAGTAGTTTTTTACTTGATATATTACCCTACTGCTTCACAAAAAAAATATCTTTTCTGCATACATTTGGCTGTAATGTACGAAATCACCACGTTGGGACTTCGGTCATCTCGGCGATCGTCCATTTGCTTAATTCTGCCAGCTTAAGAATTGTATCTTTTTGTATTACAAGCTTAAACTAATTTATTAGCTATTCTATATCTCTAAAGTAAATTAAATATTGCATAACAGCCTGTAATCGTCGTGTTCGACGATGTGCTCGAATCCGGTTATAACGCTTACCGGAGCCGGAATTGCCTTATCAGGCAATTGAACCAGCTTTCACGTTGGCCTGGCTCTTTCTCCTCGACCACCACCACCACCACCGTTCTCACCACCACCGCACCCTCAGCGCCGCCATCCGCTTCCCACCTCCGTCGACCATCACCACCATCACCACCGTCACCATCACCGCCGTCCCCACCCCTTCCTGCCCGCCACCTCCGCCTGCCTCAACGACGGAGACGAAGGGCACGCCAACCCCCTCCATTGCCCCGTCCACCAGCACCAACAACACCAGCACCAACCACCACCAACATCGTCCATCCCCGACACCATCGCTAGCCCAAGAAGAGGCGAAGTAAGGTCAGCCCATGGAAAGGACGAGGAGAGGTGGCCAGGAGGAGAGGAAGGATGCACGAGCGCGGGTGAGGAGGGGAGGACGAGCACCGCCGACCGGGTGAGGAGGGAAGGTGGGTGCAAGGTGAGGGCTCGATGAGGAGAGGCGAAGGCGACGAGGTGAGGAGGTGGGTGTGAGGAGAGGAGGGCGAGGAAGGCAGGGCGACCACAGGGTGAAGAGCGGAGAGCGAGCACAGGCGGAGAGGCGAGAACGAAGAAACGAGGAGAAGGAACGCAGGGAGAGGAGAAAAGGCGGAGAGACGAGGAGAACAAGAGCAGGGGGAGTAGGCGAGGTGAGGTAACGAGCGAGGGGAGGAAGGGGAGGTGGGGTGAGCCGAACAGGAAAGGAGAGACGGGAGGGAAGGAGGGAAGAGACGAGCGAGGGAGAAGAGTAAGGAGACAGAGGCGAGCACGAGAGTAGGAGGGGAGAGGCGAGGGGAGGAGACGAGGCACCGTAACCTCGGTTCTCGTCGTCCTTGTCCTCCCCTTTCTTCTTTTTTTTTTTTTCTTTTCCTTTATCATTAGTACAGAAGGGGAGGAGCTCCTTCCCTTCTTTCTTTTAATATAATATAATGTATTTAAATAGTTTAATAAAAACAGCTTTTAAAAATATGTCATTCTTTGGAAGGGGAAAGTGGGCAGTCCCAAAATGGCAATAAGTGCCAAATCCGGAACGCATCCAATCTCGCGAGGTGCGGATTGATGCTCGAATTGTTACCAAGCCCGGTTTCCGTCAATTACCGTGCTGCCGGTGATGATATCATCATTTATCAATAGTGCAAGGTACAATTGATGGTGACTTATAATTAGAAACTTTACTAAAAATAGTGCTCATTAATATTTAACTACATCCAAACTCATGTCGAGCCATCCAGCCCATCCCGTCCGTATATGGAAGGGGTCGCACCTGAATTAGGTAAGAATATATTATATGAACCTACTGGTACGCTTTTTTGGCGCCCAAAACCGCCCGCAGGGAGCCATTTTGCAATATGACCACCCGCACTGCCATTTTCTGCATTGTTTACATATGTTTACTTAAGTCCCCAACTATGCCATTGCCTGCCGCAGCGAAAAAGCAAGAGAGGGCCTTCCCAAAGAGGCAGGTAGGCAAGATGCCTCCAGGATACATCCTTTATGTTAGCAAAAATGCCAACTTTCATACATAAATATAGCTTACATGGCTGCGTTCACCACCACCACCACCACCACCACCACCACCACCACCACCACGACGACGACGACGGACAACAGTACGGACGAGAGGCGAGGTTAGCCCCCGCCACCGCCATCCGTGCACCACCGCCTCTGCCCTCCGTCCAACGCCGCCAAACCCATCCCCATCGCCAACACCAACGCCAACGCCAATGCCGACGCCAACGCCGTCCACGTCGCCGTCTCCAGCCACCACCCTTGCCTCCACATCGCCCGCGTCGCCAACGCCATCGCATAGCCCCGGCCACCGCCTTCGCTTCCACCGCCCTCCCCTCCTCGGCCACTAACGAGCGAAACGGACCGGACCCGAGAAAGGCCAGCAGGGTAAAACGAGGCAACAGAGGCCAGACGAGGAGGGGGAGCGCGTGGAGGTAGGGACGGGGGGACGGTGCTGGTGGAGGGTGGGGCGAGATGACGCGCGGGAGGGCGGGACAGCGAGGCGAGGCGATGGAACGGCGGAAGAGCCAACGAGAGGAGGCAGGGAGGGTCGAGTAGTCGACGCGAGAGGAGGTGAGGAGGCGAGGTGGTGCTACACCTTGCTCGTCTCCTCATTCTTCTCTATTTTTTTTTCTTTTTTCTTTGCATCACAGAAGGGGAGATGCCTCCCCTTCTGTGTTTCTCATTCATTTTTATGTACCTACATCCTGTAAACTAAAAATTCAAAAAAATGTTTCATTCACTGTTGAGAAAAGGAAAAGGCACGCCCGAAATGGCAATACCTGCCAAATCCGGAAGGCACCCAATTTCGCAAGACGCGGAACGGCGCGGAATCCGGATTGATGCTCAAGTTGAGTCCGGCTCAAGTTGAGTCCGGTTTCCGTAGCATTCCGAGTCCCGGGCGATGATATCATCGATTATTAGTAGCGCGAGGCACAGTTGATGTATAGTTATATTTAGAAACATAACTAAAAATAGTGCTCATTAAATATTTACTACATCCAAAGTGGTTTCGAGCCATCCAGCCCGTCCCGTCCATATCAGGCAGGGGTCACACCTAAATTAGGTAGGTAAATATTATATGAACCTACCGGTGCGCTTTTTTGGCGCCCAAAACCGCCCGCAGGATGCCAAAACCCAATATGACCACGCATGCTGCCATTTCTTGCTTTGTTTACATGTGTTTACTGGGGCCCCCACCCATGCCATTGCCTGCCGCAGCGAAAATGCATGAGAGGGCCTTCCCAAAGAGGCAGGTAGGGAAAATGCCAACTTGATACATCATGTTGGTTAGGAAAAATGCCAACTTTCATACATAAATATAGCTTACATGGCTGCCTGGAGAGGGTTGTTGACAGAAGTCGTTGGGTTATTCGAGTAGATACCCTGGCCGTAATCGTCTTCCGGAATTGAAACACGATCTGAATCATCATCCTTTTCCTCATCTCCATGCAGTTCCCATTTGTCTTCCAATTCAGATTCGAATCCCGGAAGAGTACGTCCGTCATATTGATCATCAGCACGCTCTAGGTCGTAGCAGCGCCCAACGTTGTCCTCCTCTGGTTGAAGATCAAAATAGACCCACGTAGTCCGTTTTCTGGTACCATACTTCTTATGCCCTTCCAGCTCAACACAATTCAGAAAAGGGACAGGAAGGCCGAAAAGCCACGGATTGGCTTTGTAGTTGGATGGCATAGGAAGAGGAGATTCCATATAGATGCAATGATTATTAATCCGATCGAAATACGCGTATGAGTCCGTTGGTACGGTATAATTCTTCCCTCTGCACAACAACACGCGCTCTTCGTTCTCTAATTCTTCCTCAGTCCATTTGCTCCAACCTCCCAAACCTATAGCACAGGTAATCGGTGGGGGGAGACGTATTCCGGGATCGATCGGAGAGACGGGTTTAGACGTCGGACTGTCCACGATTACCACCTTTCTAGGATCGCAGTGGACACTGTTTTTCCACCCTTGAGCGACAATCGAAGATCGTTCTCTATCAGTAGGGAGGTATACATGGTCGGAAGCGCTAGCGTGCCCTAATTCCCAGTTTAGTTCAAGAAGAACATTCCCATTCTTCTTCGCTATCTGATCCATAGGGTTGGCAGCTACTCGTAAACGAACTGCACCCGTGCCGGTATGGAAATCGCCAACACGTTTACTTCCCGCGACCCACTCTCGAGATTCTTGAGCCGTCAACTCATGAATGATGAAACAAGGGGCACGACTCGCTAGTAACCATTTTCCATCCTCCTCGTCGCAACCATTCATCCACACGCCTATAAGAGTCTCGTTGGCTGGCAGAACTTTATCAACTAAGGGGCAATCCTTCGAATAGGCGATGATAGAGTCAGCCATAGAGCACCACGCCGCCATGCACTTGATTTCCCTCTGGAGTTCGGTGTAGTAGTCAACGGCTTCTTCCCATTTCGTAAGCAGATTAAGATGGGCTACGTCCTCCTTGGTAGGTATTAGAGGGCGTTTAGCCCACAAATCAGGGCGCGTGTCAGCGAGGGGTGCTTTAGTTCTGACGCACTCGCTTAAGACGTGTACTCGTTTGGCTAGTTGAAGTACGAAAGACGAGTTGAATTTATGGTTGGGTCCTGACTTGCTCTTGATCCATACTTTCGTAAGAGGGCTAAATTCAGGACAAGAAACGTCCGCTGAGGTTTGAATGAAGCCTAACCATGGGCGTTCCTTGTCGAAGTGTTGGGGCGTTACAGTCGGGTCGAATCGTCCTTCGTGTCCATCATACCTCCGCATAGAGGTATGTAAAGATCAACCGAATCTAGTTCCGAATCCCTTAGCTCCAGGATAGTAGGCTTGACGTGAAGAGTTAGGGGACCAAAGTTCCCAGGTACACTGGAAGCTTTCCACGACACGGTGTGAGCATAACGAAAATCGGGGCAGTAGGAATAGCATAGCGTCGACGACTGTCGGAGGGAGAGTATAGCCAGCGAAGCTGGCTAGGCGGTTGAGGGTGAACGGTTCGCTCGAATCCATCCTTCACTTCTTTTGCGACTACTTTCAAGCCTTGACCTAACTCAGAGGGAGAGCTATCCAGTAGTTTTTTTAGGGAGATAGCGCTGTGCAGCAGCTGATCAGGTCCTATTCGCGTCGAGAAGGAATATAAAGGAAGAAGGCCTGAGCAGTGTTGCCACGCTTCCAGGTCGTCCTCCAGTGATGGTTCAAGAGCGAAAGCAGGCGAGAGTCGCACCCGCTTAATATGCCTCTAGATTCCCACGCAACAATCTTAGTCATCCTCCAGTAGTTCTTTCTACGTAGATATGAGCTTCCAAGAATTAAAGAAAAGTAAACGAAATAATAGTATTTTATGAAATTTTAAACAAGGGAAAGAAAAGATTTCAGCGTTCATTTACGAGGTACAGAATATTACAATAAAGAAGGAATTCTTAAGGCTAGTAGATCATCAAAGGGAGTGAAGGGAATGATACTCTCGTTTAAGTTCAGGGGCATTTCTCAAGTCGTATTCCGAGACCCAGGAGTCGTCCGCGGGACCATATCCAGCCCATCTCACTCTGTACATTCGTCGGTTGCTGTTCTTTCGCTTGGCTAACTTGTGGCCAAGAATTGCCTCTACTTCGTACTCGGGGGAGGCAAGAAATTCCCTAGTCGAAGGCAACGATTCTCGTTCACCAAATTCAGCAGGAGAGGGATGGTACTTTCGGAGATGATTGATGTTAAAAACCGGGTGCATTGGGTAGTTGTCAGGTAATCGCAGTCGGTACACGACAGGATTAATCTTCTCCATTACTTCGAACGGTCCTATAGTTCTCTGTACCAGTTTTTTTCCAGTGCCTTCCGTGTCCACTAGTTTCAAGGTATGAGGGTTTATTAGGACTAAGTCTCCAACTTGAATGTCGTCTCCTGGCCGTCTTCCCTTGTTATAAGCTCTAGCTTGTTTTTCTTGAGCCAAAACGAGCGCATTTCTGGCGGCCGAACGAGCTTCTTCTATAGAGTTGATGAAGTCTTCGGCTCTCTGACTGGGCAGAAACGGACGGGAAGCGGGATCGACTTCTTTAAGTAGGGCGCTGGTTGAAATACGAGGGTGGAATCCCATCAGTAGGAAGTTAGGGGAGTAAGTAGTGGACGAATGCACAGCAGAGTTGTAAGAAAACGCTAGAACGCTGAGCCAGGAAGACCAATCTTCTCTTTTCCCAGCAACATAGGCCCTCAACATCTGTTCAATTGTAGCGTTGAGAATTTCTGTCTGGCCGTCTGTCTGCGGGTGATGAGAGGAAGATAACGCCATCACGCTACCGTAGTTGGATACCACGGATTTCCAGAAGTCGGTAGCCCATCTTTTGTCTCGATCGGCGATTATACGTGTTGGCAACCCGAATACGTTAGCTACTCGTTCGACAAACAATCTAGCGAACCCTTCTCGATCCAAGGTATCATGGGTAGGGATTATTATCGCAAATTTAGTGAGTTTATCCACAATGACCAATACAGCTGTGTACTTTTCTTTGCCTGATTTCGGTAGACCCGTGATCAAATCCAACGACACGGTCTCGAAGGGTCTAGCAGGAATATGAGACGGTCGTAAGGCTCCAGTTTTCTTTCGATGGTCGGTTTTGATCTTTTGACAAACATCACAAGTATTAGCGAAGTTAGAAGCGTCTTGATATAAAGTTTTCCAATAGAACACTTCTTGAAGCCTTAAGACGAATCTTTTGTAACCCGCATGCGCGCTTTCGAACGGAGAGTCATGGATCCATTTCAACATGAAATTAACTTGGCTCTTGGGAACGCATAGCTTAGCATTCCAATCCGCGTCCATAAAGTATAATAGACCATTTTTGTCCTTTCGGAAGTGGGATTCGGTGAGCACAGCGTTGGGATTAGGTTGTTCGTCGACGTATCGAGACTTGAAGAACGCGTCTTCCGGGTATCCTTGGACGAAGTTTCAGATGATTTCCGGATTCATGGACACAAGTAGGCATGAATGGTTTTCCCATTCTTCGTCTACGGATTCTTTAGAAGGTTTTCGCCCTACTGGGTAAGTCCAATGATCCTCATCTTGAAAGGGGAGATCAGTCTCCACGAGTTCGCTAGGTTCTTCAGAAGAGGTGTTCGACTGTTCCTGCTCTTCTTGTTGATTAGAAGTAACTGCGGGGGTTTCTCTTTCTAATTCAGCTTTTTGTTTACGAGTCATTACAGGATAAGCCGATTTCTCTATGACGTCTTCCCACCACATGACGGAGAATGCCGCTTTGCTAGCAGGTCTATTAGTGCCTCTATCTTCTGCTATTTGTGCTTTTTCTCGTTTCGCTTCATCTTGCGTTATGGTTGTGTTGTCGTCGCGAGCAGGCGAATTATGTGGTGGAATTCTGGGCATCCTGGAAAGAGGATCGACGTTCGAGTGTACTCTGCCTGGTCGATGTACGATTTTCAGGCCTGGATAGGCGGCGAATACAGCCCCCCACGCCGCTAAACGTCTGTTCGCGTTTTCGTAAACTCGAGCCCATTGTAAAGCTGTGTGGTCCGTGATCAGAGTTATGATTTCGCCTTCAATAAAGGGTTGGAATTTGATGAGAGCTTCCTTAGTGCCCAAGGCTTCTCTTTCCGTAGCGCTGTAGTTGCGTTCAGCTGGTTTCAATGATCTACTCCAATAAGCCAGTACTTTACAGTCCCCCACGATTCCTTGTGGATTCCTTGTCCATTCCCTGATTCCTTGCTCATTCCATGTTCATTCCTTGTCCATTCCACACTTTTGGGCTGGTTGGATTCCATGTGGAATCCAGGGAATGGAACAGGAATGGAATGGGAATGGAACAGGAATCCACAAGGAATCGAAACTTTGGACTTGTCAAAGATGAGCACAAAAGAAATGTCCCCTGAGTAATTTATTTTATTTTCTATTAATTTAATTTAATTTATGCGCATAAATTCATTTAAATTCATTTAATTCATTATTATTTTAAGTACATTGATTAAAACATACAGTATACAAGTAATAAAAATGGAAATAAAAAGAAAAATAGTTACTGTGCGCACGGCAGGACACTGCAGCAGGAGGGGGGTGTGCAGCCTGTGGTGACGTGGTGCTCCTACCTACAGCAATCGTGCGGCACGGGTTATCGACGGTGACGTGGCGGGGTTTGATGTGCGCGGTTGGGTTGACGTGGCGCGGGGCGGGGCGTTTCGACTTGCGCGGCTGTGGTGACGTGGCGTCAGAGGTGCGGAGAGGGGTGGGCGTATGTCGGCGTCGCATGGGCGCTTGGGTGACGCAGGATGTGGCGGCGCGGTTGCGCCTTGTGACGCGGCGCTCGAGGCTGGGCATGGGTCGCACCCGGTGACGTGGCACAGAGGGGCGGGCATCCGGCGTGTGTCGTTGACCGAACGCTGCTGCTGGGGGTGGGTGGTTAGTTGGGGAGACCGGGACAGGGGCGTGGTACGCACCTTGTTCTCCTCGTCCTGTTTCCTTCCTTGTCCATTCCCTGGAATCCATAAGGAATCCCTATGGAATCCACAAGGAATCGTGGGGGAGTGTAAAGCCCTCCAATAAGCGATGACTCTTTCAACGTGTACTCGAGTATCTTCGAAATTCTCGGCCCATTCGTCCGGTGAAGCTCTTTCTACTATCTCCTTGACTAGAATAGGAAAAAGAGATGGAACGGGATCGCCCGCTTCCCATGCTTTGCGTAATCGGTCGTAAACTGGTGTTCCTTTAAGATCGCGCACCAGTATGGGTTGCACTTGCTGCAAACTCGCTCCAAGAGCATAGTCAGACGCATCAGTGTACAAGCGGTAAGGTATGTTCGCGATAGGATGGCCTAGCACAGGAGCGGCGGCCAGGGATTGTTTAGCTTGTACCTATTAAAAGAAGTGACCAGACTGGGGATTGAACCCAGGCCCTCCTGGACATATACCAGATGCTCTAACCACTGAGCTATCAGGTCTTACTGGGTCAATCCACTATATGGTATTTATGCAATCTCCACCCCAATGTTACTGGTCATCCAAATTGAACCGCAGTTCCCAAATGTCACGCCCACAGGCTGACTAACCAAGTGATGACACAGCAACTCCCAAATGCGAGTTTTCATAGCAATTTCTCGCGAGTGGCAGATTACATAATTCCAACAGTACCCAGGCAGTTTCATGTTCCGCATGCCAATGCCAGCGTACGCCTTTGCGAAGCAACGTGAAAAGTGGACTGGCAATAAACGAGTAAAAGGGTATGTATTGAGAGAAATAGACTACCATTCCTAAGAATTTCTGCAGGTCGGCAATATTCTTTGGACGAGCTAGATCCATGATAGCGGCCACCTTTTCGGCATGAGTGGATAGGCCTAAGCGAGATACTTTTTGACCGAGTAGTAATATAGAAGAAAATCCGACGAAGCATTTAGAGGGCGACAAGGTGTTGCCGGCTTTGGAGATAGCACCTAATACACGGTCCAGGTGTATGAGGTGATCATCCCAGTTACGGGAGAATATCACAATGTCATTGATATAGACAAGGGCGAAGAGCCAGAGAAATGGGGCAAGAACACCCTGCATGATTCATTGAAAAATGGAAGGGCCATTTCTTAACCCGAAGGGCATCCTTTTGAATTGCCAAAGACCCAAATGGCAGCGGAATGCTGTCCTTTCTTTCACTGAGTCCGCCATTTCAAGTTGAGTAAAACCGGCCAGGGCGTCAAAGGAGGATAACACGCTAGAGCCTGATAGAGCCTGTATAATTTCAGCTTGACGAGGAATGGGGAATTCGTCGGGCACAGTGGATGCGTTCAACTTCCTGTAGTCTACTACAAGACGAGGTTTGCCATTTCGGTATACTACTACCACAGGGAAACCCCAAGGGCTAACCGAAGGCTCGATAATGCCCGCTTCGAACCAGGCCTTGATTTGTTTATCAATGACTTCGCGTTTGGCTGGGGAAGCCACGTACATCGGGACTGATATGGGCTGAGTGCCTGGTTTGAGGGGTATGTCGACGCGAGCTTGAACTTGCCCTAGACGGCCGTCGACTCCAAAAGCTAGTTTATTGCGTTTAAGAACGTCCGCTAAGGGACCCTTATATTGATCAGGTATATCTGGTCCTAGGTTTACGAGCTTCGATATTTCCCCATCTTCACTCTCAGTGTCTATAGCCGTAGTTTTAGGACCCCAATTCTCGTCCTCGTCTAGACGATCAGAGCTAGGTTCCTTTGACTCTTTAGCTTCAGCCAGATCTTGATTGCGCAATGACCCAGTGATAACTGTTCGCAAAGCCTCCGCTGC
Organism: Agrocybe pediades; assembly: GCA_013053245.1. NCBI lineage: Eukaryota > Fungi > Basidiomycota > Agaricomycetes > Agaricales > Agrocybaceae > Agrocybe > Agrocybe pediades. Next base: position 1,625,636 of record JAACJL010000046.1, on the reverse strand, counting down.
CGCAGCGCATCGCTCTAAAGATTCTCCTTCTGGATTATCTAAGGCACTAGGGTCGAGAAGATGTCCCACAATATCGCCTGCTCTTATGTACATAGGACGAGGGCTAGGATTGGCGATAGGCAGATAAGGATGGGAGGTGTTTATCCAAGTGGTCGGAGCAGCCAGAATATCGGTTGTCTCAGTGCCTATGATGATTTTCTCTACTATCCATTCCTTTTGATCACCGAAGGGGGCTTGAACTCGGACGTTGCAGACAGAACCAGCTTCAATGCGGGTATCCGTAGTAGCAACCACGGGAGCATCCTTGTTATGTTTGCGGTTCTTGGCTCGAGCGCGTCGTATAGCTCTTGATCTGACAAAGGACTGAGAAACAAACACTTGCCGGATCTCGAAACCTAAATTAACGCTTTGCGCCGATGAAGCTGGTATTACGTGCGCTTCTCGTCTGCCCACTAACTACTACTTCACTATGGCCGGAAGCGAAACATCTAAGCCCTAACTCATAAGTAGTCTGGAAATCCTCTCCAAGCAGTATTGGGACTTTCATATCCCTTACAATGTAGGCTTCCAGCTCGAACTGCAGCCAAATGCCGTCGTTAGATTCAGCGAACAGTTGAGTGCGAATATAGCCCAGGACCTTTGCATTACCTGTGAGATGATATAGTTTCATTCGTAGTCCTTCTTTAATATTCGGCATATCTTTAAGGGAGCTGTAGTATTCTTCGGACATAAGGGTAATATTGGCTCCGGAATCTAAACGTGCTACAACAGCGTCTTCGTTCATTCGAGCGATTCGCGCTTTTATGTGTAAAGCTCGAGATCCTAAGGACCCCATTCCGTCCGGCAAGGCTCTGTTTTTAGGTATTATAACAACAGTCAGAAGCGAGAGGCCGACAGGATCTTTGAAACTTTGGGCGCGAACCTTGTCGCAGCCCTCCGCTTCCAAATCCTGCGTAGCGCTCGAACATTCTTTCGGTTGTTTAACGAATCCTTTAGAGTGTTTTAATTGTCGGGCGATCTTACGAGGTATAATCGAAGGGGTAGGCATATCTTCATGGGAAATCGTATGCGCTTCTTTGATCTCTGTAGCATCTTCAACACGTGGGGAATAAGCGGAAGAGTGGGTATTATTGCTCTCTACTAACATAGCTAGATACTCCCTATCCCATTCAGCTTCTTGTTCCAGAGCCCAATCCACGTGTAACATATTAGCGTTCCTCAGAACCTCAAAGCATCCGTAATGTGGGCAGTCCCTGAAGAAATGCTTAGGGCTAGTACAAATAAAACAAGTCCTGTTGGGCAGTTTGGAGCTGACAACCGAGTCGTCTCGAGAGAAGGAATAACCGTCTATAGTCTTGCCTTCGGGAAATTTAGACGAACGCGGTTTAATAGGTCCTTTGGGCTTGGTTTTGTTGCGAAAGACAGCCTTAGCTTCCTTAACTGTTTCTTCTTCTGATGATTCTGAACCCTCCTCTCCTTCTGAGTTCTCCTTATCTAAATTGACCACCAAGGCATTACGTCTTTTATTAAAGGAGTAAGTCCTAGGAGTAGGATTACGAAGCCGTTCGTTAAGAAGGAAGTGACTTTTGAGGGATTGTTGCATGCGAGAAGCGATGTTTTGTAGCTGAAACATAGTAGGACAGGAATACTCGTTCAGAGTGTGAGTCCATTCCATAGGTTGAGTTCGTAGGATTCTAGCAATAGCGGAAGGACCGTCGGTGTCTTCAGCGAAGAGAAACTGGTGATGACGTATGCGTCTTTGAATAAATTCTAACGGTGTTTCGTGTTCATGTCCCTTCTGACAGAATTTCATTTCCTCGAATTCTTTAGTACGCTCTCGAACCCAGTTTTTGTTCATGAAGTGTTCTCAAATTCCTCTCAGCAAATGGTCCCAGCTCTGGCTAAGGTAAAGTTGTTCCAGCGAGGGAAGGGTGTCCCACCACTGTCTAGCAGGACCGGACCATTTGACTGTAGCTAGCTGGCCAATTCCTCGCCGCATTTTATTGCCAAGTTTAGCAAAGCCACTCATCTCGCTCAAGTAGGCTATGAGCGAGTCACTCTTCCCGTTCCATTGCGGGAGGTTCGTTAAGTTGATCTTAGGATTCATTTGCCAATCTTCGTCAGAATTCGGATTCCCTGCTACGGGGACGGAAGGAGGAGGAGTAGGAGGTCCGTTCCCTCCTCCACCCCCACCTCCTCTCGGATCGTCAGGTGAAGGAGGTCCGCCGGGCCTTCTTGGCTCTCTGGATCCTCTCGGCCAGCCGCCTGATGGCTCTCTGGATTCTCTCGGCCAGCTGCCTGATGGTTCTCCTGGATTATCAGGACCGCTAGGTGGTCCTGGGTCACGCTTTCTGGGATTTCCTCCTGGCGGTCCAGAATTGCCTTCGATGGGGATTCCTAAGGTAGGTGTCGATTTATATTGATAACTAGTCCAACCGTTATTCGTAGGGACAGTCTTTTTTTTTTTTTTTTTTTTTAAAATCACGAGCCCAAAGGCCCAACTTGTATTCCGGCGCCCGTTAGCAATCCGGTCCCTACTATTACATGAAAGGCAGGATTTATTACTACACTACGTCTAGAGAGGGCGGGTGCAACACCCGCCAAGAAAATAAGCCGCCTACGCAGCCTGAATGTTGATGGATCAACAAGAATTACCTCGTCGCAATCGATAGAACAGATGGAAGGGCATCTGCCCAGTCCGGTCACAGAGGGAAGGATCAAACGCCAAGGCTCCCTTCATACGCAAGACAACCAGTCGCCTAGTCTGGGTCCGCCACACGACTTAGCCTATCCTGACAAGCAGGAGTGCTCAGAGGATTCCATCCAAAGAGCCCACTTCGGTACTATGAGAGGGTTGGTATAAGGCCGAAGCTCCCATACCCTCCACAGTTCCCAGGATCCGAAGAACCCGGTATGCATTGGACCTCGATTCCACCAGCTGGATGTTGTTGTTGTATATGACTCCTCCGGACCAGTCCGGGACCTGCCCTGGCTGCTCACCCGACCCCTTGGGGTCGTCTGAAAGAGAACGTCGCTTCGTTCTGTTCCAGGAATCTGACCAACCCAAGGTAGTACCTTGGAGGTGGACCGTCTTCGTCACGTTGGTATTGGCCACAGTGACGTAGAATATGATCGCGCGTCTCGAGGGGGTGATCCTCGCAGGTGCACGACGTTCGCTCCGGTATATTGAAGCGTTCATAATAGGCCCCAATTGGAGCGTGGTTGAGAATGCATCTACAAATGCGGACAGCAAGATGTAGATTGCCTCCAGCAGCGGGAAGCCATGTACCTCCATTGATGTACGATGGTTCGAGAACGGTCTCGTCAGGCCGCTGGAGCATAAGGAAGTTATGCCCCCGATAGACAGGGTCCCGGAAGAGAATCTTCCAGTCCTCCTGGACTGATTTAGTGACGGCACGCCGTACACTGTCGAGAGATGTGCTGGGATGTTGCACAGCAGGTGCATTGAAGGCACGACACTCGTCGTGTGCCTCCTGATGAATTTTCCATTTCAGTTTCGAAGGAACCTGAATGAACGTTATCGAGCAGTCAGCATCTTCTGCGAACCATGGCTCGAGAGCCCTGCACACGGCCAGGGAGTGACCCTGGCCGCTATGTAGTGTTGGATCTACTGCTCGCTTGGCTGATGTAAGCGAGTCGGTGAAGACGACGATCCGTTCGCAATTGTCCTGCTGTACGGCAAGACAGACTGCGGAACGTATTGCGAAGAGCTCTGCATCTGGTGCAGTAACTCGTAGGGACAGTCATTATTTGAGAAGTAGTGCTCGTCGCTTCGCCAGGGGTCAAAGGAATTACTCCACATGGCGGCAGCAATGGCCCCCCAGGTTGTCTACTAACTTGAACGCTTGGGAAGCGTCCGACACCCGGCAAGGAGGAAATGGTGTGCGTAGCAGGCATAGCAGAGATAGATTTTGGTACGGGAACATCGCTTTTCGGGGTAGCGGTCTGACTACGTTGAGAGAGATAAGCGCTCATGGAGTCGACGTTAGCTTCGACGGAACTGGCCTCTCTTCTTGGAGGGGGTAAGATCGAGGGGGTTCGAGCACGATACACGAACGGTTGAGAAGAAGGAATTGGTTTTCCTTGTAGGGTCTCTTCGCTCAAAAGGTTACTTCTGGTGATAAGATCTTCGCATGAGAACCCACTAGGGTAGTTGTCTCTTGCGGCCAAGTGTAAGAGAACGCTTCTGGGGGATCGTAGAGCCATCTTCGATCTCTCTGACGGAGTGGATGAATTGTACGAGGTCACAGAGTCCGCTCGATCGTCATCCACGAATATCGCTTGAATCTTATTGAAGTATTTAGTGATGTGAATAACAGCCATCTCGCATCTCCTTTGCAGAATAGGTACAGTGAACACTATTTCGTTGGGTTTGGGGTGCCAAGCTAAGAGTCTTAGGAGGGAAAAGTTGACGTCGACCGTGAACACTGACTTCTTGCCACGGTAAAAGAAATCGGCGAATGCTGCGAGAATTTGAGTTAGAGTGAGTATAATTTGCGCTATCTCGTTCAATCGACCCTTCAGTAATCCGTAGAAGGTGGAGTCGTTGGAGAGATCATAGGCAACGAGCTCCGTGATCACTACTCGAGCATTTAGGAAGGACTTGACTCCTTGAGGTAGGTCTTGCCATAAGCACATTAAATGTGGGTAAGTTCAACGGATGACTATGTCTCGTAACATCATAGCTTCTTCTGCTGGCCTGTCCGGCAAGTACCCGTTTACCGCTCCGAATTCCTCCAGAGGGTCTCGATCCGTAAGAGGGTCGAAAGATTCGTGGTAACGAATGATTGAGTTGTGAATAGGTTCATCGTACAAGGGAATGTCTTCGGCGACTAATATTCCTTTGAAAATAGGAGAGCTTTCCGTTAGAGTGGCGTGAATCGTGTGTTCCGAGTTAACAGAGTCGTCGTTATTCGCTAAAGAACTGAAGGAAGGGGTTTCTGACATCGAGCGAAAGCTTCCGCCAGTCGTAGAATCACCTCGGAATCCAGGTAAGTCCCCCGTCTTGCTCGCGGCGCTTGAAGCAGCCAGCGTAGCGAATTCCAGAGTAGGTCCACCGGTTCTCGAGAATGACGTTGATCCAACGGACTCCTGTGGATCAGGCTGAACTTCTTCGATAGTTACCCTCTTCTTGGTGGAATGTTTCTTGTTGGTGGGAGCGCTTTCCAAATTGATGGATGGGTCCTTGCTTCCCGAGGCTGAACGGGACTTAGAACTAGAGCCCTTGCTCTGAGTTTTGGAGGTTGACATAGGAAGTGAAGGACGGTCTAGCGAAAACTTTTGCAGGGGTCATCTTTTATACGAATTTTCGTGATACTCGGAAGTAATAGGCATAGCTTGAATGAATTGGGAGAGTCGAATTTATACAAGAGAAAATTTTAAAGTCTTAGGGCATCAAGCCATTCGAGGTTAGAGTACAAAATTTTAGCGGTTATTCGAGTATGTAGGCATGGTCCGAGCGAGGGTTTTGATTAGGGCTGCCACCCGTAACCGTCTTGACGGGTTACACGGTAGCCGTCCACGGCATACGGGCCCGACCCGTCTATGGTTCGACCTTCCTCAAATACGGCCGTCCAGTGCACGGCCGACACCCGTCTGAAACCGTGAAGAGACGGCCGTACACGGCCGTCTCACGGGTGTACTTAATAAGTTAGTAAATCAGCAAACTAACTCAGGAAAACAGGCACTCACCTGGCTAGTTTGAAGTCCAAATACCTTACTGTTGTCAACGACGGCGCCAACTTCAACCATAATTGGGTTTTACTTGCTTCTCTCGTGAGTCAGTTACAAATCACGCTAGTCACGGGGTACCTTAACTTACCATTTCGTCGTCTAGGGACCATTTAGACTTGGTTTAGACATGGTGCAGAATTTTGTACGTACCAGTTAAGTAATAGAACCGAATTAAATCCTTTCTAATACCTTGTGTTAAGTTTTGAAAAGGATTATCATACTTACCCGTCAAACGGCCGTGTACGGCCGTATACATACCGTTCCCGACCCGGCCAGGCCTCTCTGGCGCGTTCAGACGGCCGTCCCAGGACGGTACGTCTACCGTACGGTGGCCGTTTGTAGACGGCCGTCCCCGTGTACGGGACGGGTGGCAGCCCTAGTTTTGATGAACGGTACGGTGTAGGCAGTCGAATATAGTTCCTTAGAATTAGAACGTGTTTGACAAGCGGAGCGCATGGCGCTTCCAGCTAGCAAACTCTTTCAATTCCTATCGAGCGGAGCTTCTTATCGAGCTTCCAGCTCATCAAGGGATTATATTCGAATATTCGCCTCTTGTTGTGCACCCGAATTTCGCTTGTACCAACACCTAGCGCCTTTCGCTTGGAGGGCGATGCTGCAATAGCGCGATCAGCCCCCCAGTCGGAAACGCACGGATGGTATACGTTCTCGTTGACCAGCTTCCTTCCACGGCTTGAAGTCCGCGGTGCCCCCACCATTGTGACGCGTCGTGGATAACTTCGGTGTGGAAGGGATGAAAGGAGCGAGCCTGTGACGAGTAACATCACAGGCGACACATGTAACCCTCGCGAGGGATCTTGTCACCCGAGACCGGGGAGCAGATGTCAGGATGCTCAGCCGGCGAGGGTAGAGAGGGAGAACTCTCTCGAGAGTTCGACCTTAGTTCATGGTTTAACAGCAAGAAGTAAGATCCTTATTTTTAGTATATACTGCAATTATAAGGGAATTACACTAAACTAATATGAACAAATATGGCACAGCCACAAGATAAGATAAAGCGAGTCCGGCAGATGAATCGATCTGTAAGATAAGATATAAAACAATGCTACACCGTCACACTAGCACCATCCCCGATTTGCAGAGCCTGCAATGAGCAGCAATGTGAAACCATCGACCACCTTCTCAAAGAATGCCCCGCATACCAGGACAACAGACAAAAGCTCCGACGTGCAATTCAAGGCAGGGGCTTGGCCAACCCTCTCTCTCTGCTGTCCGACCCGAAACATGCAAAACATGTCATTCAATTTGTAGAGGCGACAAATAGATGGACCAACGGACGGACTCTGATAGCAAGCCCAGACACATAACACGACTACAAACACACTACTCACACTCTTCTTCCAAATAAATCACACATTTTTCGCGACGACACCTCTCATATCATCCGAACTCTCGAGTACAGGATGATGCGGCCACACTAATGGGCTGCACTTATTAGCAGCCAGGTGCATGAACTCCCGCCACACGAGGATCAATTATCATTCTCCAATAGAGCAGGCCTGCTCAGCTGTCCTCATAACAGGGGGGTTGCAAACAGCATTTCCGTGCTGGAGTCAAAGTTGAAAGGGGGAGCGAGTGTCCTGGACACGCCTTCTTTGACTGCTGAAACCCACTGGAGGAAAGTAGACGGGCATTGGGGCCACACGGGCTTGCAGCTGCATTTGCGCACTTATTCCAAGTTGAATTTCCAACAGCACATTCGTCAACTATAGGAAGCTGCTGCAATAACATTAGCCTCCCAATGCTAAACACTAGTTGTGAGTTGCAGATTGGAAAATTTCTACCCTTTTGCCATAATTGTCTCTTTTTATTGTCTTCCTTTGGATGGACCAGGATGAGCTACTAGCCTCTGCCTCAACTGAGCCAACACTCTGGCATTATTTTATGATGCTGGGCGCAGTTGAGGTGCTAAGAACATACTCGAAGGCTGAAGCCTGCAGCTGCTGGGGCTTTTGAGTACCATATCTATATGAGGTCCCCGCATGATGTTGGCATGATGTTTGAAGTTGAGATAGAGGGTATGACTACCTATGGTTCATAGTATTTGTGTTCTAGCTAAGGAATCATAAGGATTCTTAAATCTGACCCCAATCTGACCCTGTACAGTAAACAGTGAGTTTTGTTTACAATAGCAACTCGCAAGGAATCACAAGAAGCTAAAAATTAAAATGCAAATTGTGCTTGCGAAAAATCAAATACAGTGCCAATGTTAAAGAATCTCAATTAATCTTAAAGAATTGTTAAGATTCTTTGAGATCTTAACGAGCGTAAACAAAAACACAGGTACCATGGTGAGCATCAACTTGTCATCAGCCTTAGGACTCCAAGCTAGGGTCCAGGAATATCTTTCATTGCATCTGCAACTCACAAAGAGTACTGGAGTATCAGGCAAAGACGACTAGGATAGACAACATGTGCCATGACTATACAAAATATAATCATCTATCCATCAACAGAAAGCACAAATCTAAGCAGCAGCAGCTTCCTCTGCTGCTCTCTGTTGGCGCCTTGCCTTCTTGGCAGCGTTGGCCGCAGCAGCCTTTTGTTTCTTGGCTTCAGCACGAGCAGCCTGAAATTAAATTAGTATGTCTTGAGAATGGAGACAACATCTAAGCATACCTTCTCTTCCTCTTCTTTTTGCTTGGCCTCGAGCTCTGCCTTCTTTTTCTCTTCCTCCTCTTGCTGCTTCGTCTTCTTGACAGGAGCCCCAGGAGCAGCTGCGCGCTTTTTGGCTTCACGGGCCTCTTTCTCCTGCTGCTTGATGCGCTTGATGCGCGGATCCAAACTGCTTGCGAATAAGACGTTGAGTACACATGTGTAGCCAGCTTCAAATGCTATCGCACCTTAACGCCATGTCAACAAGACTCCTAAGCTTCGCAATGTCTTCCTTCTTTCTGCGAGCACGCTCAGACTTGTTCTTCTTTTCGGTGTATCGCTTGTCGTCACGGCTGGAGAAGGAATGCCGTGTTAGCCTTGACCATAAGTCCCACAAATCTCCATATAGTATCCTTACCTGTCGCTACCCTCGTTGACCTCCTTATCAAGCCACTCGAAGCTTCTCCAGCTGTCAAAGTTATACCAGAAATCGTAGAACCCTTCAACTTCCTCTTTCGTGGAGTCGATGTGACCAAGTCCTGGAACAGGTTGGACCTTTGAGAAGCGAGAGTATAATTCGAAGACAGGAGCGAGAGCCTTGAAGAAGTCAAGATTCTTGGACTGGATGAAAAAATAGATCGCATCATCGTCACCATAAAGATTGACAGGTGCAAAAACCGACCTTGATTTCCTGGGCAGTTGGGATGTCTTCCTCGAGTTCCAAGAAAACGGGGTCAACAGAATCGAATTGACGGCGCTTCTCGGGGTTGGTAAGCACTTCATGAGCTTTTTGAATGCACTTGAAGAATGCATCGTCGTTCGTATTCTGGTTTACACCCGCTAGGTAGAGTGAGTTCGAGACGGCGGGTGTTGTTCCAGCCTTCTTGTCAGGGTGATGTTTCAAGACCTTCTTGCGGTCTGCAATGAAGCATTGAATATTGAATAGAGCAACAGAAAACACGAAAAAGAAAAGAAACGCACGAGCAATCTTGATCTGTTCCGCAGTGGCCTTGTAACGAAGGTGAGAGAGACCGAGAACGGCATATTGATCTTGTTTCTGGTCATGACATAAGAATCGTTGGACGGAAAAGCATGAACTGCAAACTAACCTTCCATTCTTTTGGATCAAGAGCCAACAACTCCGGAGTCTCTTCCTCATCGCCGACGCCTAGATCATCCTCTCCAGCGCCATCGTCACCATGAAGAGCAGCAAGACGCTCGCGCTCAGCTTCGAGATGCTTGTCGAGAGATGAGAATGAGTGAGAGTGGTGAAGGGATAAGCGCAGGTGGTTCAAGTATGCTGGTCCAACGGGTAGCAAGGTACGATGGCCAGAAGGATGAGGGGCTGGAAAAAGTGAACATGATGGTCAGAAGAGCAGAAAAAAGGAAATTGAAGGGCTTACAGGAAATACGAGAGGTAGAAGGGGCACTGGGAGCCTTGTAAGAGGCAGGGATAGGCTCGGTCGCAATCGACAAAACTTGAACGGCGGCCATCGTAGTTATTTACAAAACACCAAAAATCTTTTTGTCACAACTTGCGCATCGGTAACGTCTCTGTCACAACCTCGGCCTCGCCTATCCATTTGGTATCATCCATTTTGCAGACAGAATGTATAGTGCAAAACGCAGTTGAATTTGCATGAAAAGATACAGTAAGTAAAAGTAAAATAGTATAGAAATGTAAGGGCCTCATAGTCAAGCATTTTCCATTCCATTGCTGGTGTGCAACGGCGCAGTGCTGGAATACGCTCCGGCTTAATTGGGCGCTGCTAGGTCGTCCATCTTCCCCCATAACCGATACCCTATTCCAGGAGACTGAAAAAGAGTTGCTGTCACATAAACGGAAACAGCAGCTGAGAGGGTTGTTTTGGAAGAATTCAAACCGACAACTTCCGCTTTATATACTTTGTGCAGTCACGTGATTATAGGCGGTGATTCCCTTTTTTATCTTCTTTTGCAACTGGATTCTCATGTTTTAGCCCTCGATAAATGTAAATTCTCAGAGGAGCATCTTGGATATGTGAATTCACACATGAAGGTTGACTGCTTCAGCATCCTCTTTCGTGTCCTCTCACTCGCTCAGGTCTTTTTCTCTGCTGGCAACTAGAATCGCACCAACATGGCGCAACTCTCTCCCGATGGGATTAAAGCATTGGACCAAGTAGTGGTCTGCTCTCAATTTCATTTATACATGGAGTCAATAGACTCACATGAAATGCTCAGGCTAGAGCAACGAGAGAGCGCAAGATCCCAGGGTTCGTTTTCTGCGCCTCGAACGTCGACGAAGAAATCTACCTCAGCAGCAATGGATACAAAGTAGTCAGCGACCCAAGCAGCGGTCCCGTAACGCCAGATACCCCTTTCTGGATTTGCAGCCAGACGAAACTTATCGTCCACGTATGTCGGGATGTTACCATTTCTGACTTCGTATCTTATTTGATACTATGGTCTTCGCGCACAGATAGCTGCTCTCCAGCTTATAGAGCAAGGCAGGCTTTCACAGGAGACTGCCGTTGCTGATTTCTTTCCCGAGTTCTCAAATGCCGTAGTCATCGACGATATAACTTCTCCGGCTTCCTCCTACAAGCCTGCACGAACGATCATGCGTGTCGAGCACTTGCTTAACTTCACCAGCGGGCTCTACTACCCCGTCCAAGCCGTCAAGAATGTTTCACTTCCTCCAGCCTACCTCACTCCTCATAGCAAGTCCGACCCGCATGCTGAGTTTTTCAGAGTCATGAAAGGAAACTTACCAGGGATCCCCCTCAAATTTGAGCCCGGAACAAACTGTACGCAGAGAGTACCTAGATAGCGACAAGAAATCTCAACTGATTCGTGGCAATGGTTGCAGTCGCTTATGGCTTCAGTTCAGACATCCTTGGATTCATCGTCGAGAATGTCACCGGGATGTCACTAGAAGAATACTGGTAAGCAACTATCTCGACGTAGTGAATCGAGCTCCTGACCAGTTATGTGCCCCCAGCCAAACCAACATATTTTCTCCCCTGAAGATAAAGGCCTCTTTCTATTTAACCCCAGGCATCGCAAAAGATTCCATCACTATCTCATACCGCAATAGCGATGGCACCCTCGAGCCAATGACTGACCAGGTAAAGCTCATCGAGAGGAACCCGAACGAAGGTATATCTCCGCCGTAGCCACTTGCTTCTACCGTACGAAACCTCATATATTTAACCAGTATCTGTCTTCATCGGCGGAATTGGAATATACACGTCTTTGCGCGACTACCTTTCCCTGCTGCGCCATCTGCTTCAAATCCATTGTTAGTCGCAGGTATCTATTCATCTCGCCTTCACAACTGACAGTTCCCGGCCTCCAGCTGGCCGTCTCACCATCCAAGGCATCCTCTCCCCTCAAACAGTGCACGAGCTCTTCGTTCCCGCCCTACCACCAGAGGGTCTGGGATCCTTGCAGCAATTCACTGATGGTTACAAGGACCACCCAGGAAACAACCAATGGAGCACTGCTCTCGCCGTGACGACCTCTGATTGGCCCGGACGGAGGAAGAAAGGGTCTGCATTTTGTAAGTAGCGAAATAGCATTACCGTTGCTTTTCTTAACACGTTGATGTTTACGCATCTTGAACAGGGTCAGGATGGGCGGGCACATTCTATTTCATGGATCCAACCACGGGTATTGCCTTTGTCTTTGGAACTCAAATCTTACCCAGTCGCGACCCGGAAGTGACTAAACTTTATACAGAATTGGAGGAGACACTCTATGCCGGTCTCAAGCACGAGTAAATCTCTTAAATTCATGTTATATGTATGATATGTATGCTATAAGCACTGGTCCATTGCTAGCATACAAGTTGCCTTTGCATTTATTCACTTATTCCTTCGCAAACTTCTCGTTATCGACATGTAAAAAGTCCATGATGGCCTCCAAGCCCTTGTTTCCGCCCAGTCTCCTGATCTCGGCCCTCGTCTGCGCCTCAAGGTTGTCAAGTACAGACAGAGTATAGTCAAACGACTTTGTCACATCCCGCAGATAATGGATCGTATGTATCTTGAGGGTTGGCGTTGCAGGTCGTTTTTGGAGGACATCTATTTCGGAAAGGAGAGGAAAAAGAAACACGGGTAAGCGTTTCATTGAACAAAAAGTTATAGGGAAAGAAGGCCCCACTCAGTATTTGTCGGTTTGATTTATTGGCATGAACACCGTGAACGACCGGGAATGAGAATTTCCCTTCGGACAAATCTTCAGCGAAGCCTTTGTTCGACGTGTACTGCAAATCCATCAAGTTAATCATCCACAGAGCAGAACATTTCGTGTACCTCAGTGCTCTGTAAATTCATAAGATCATCCCTGATCTGGAAGTAAACCCCTATCAAGTTGACCAGAGGCACATAATTCCTGTTATTCCAGCATGAGCAAGTTTCCCAAGACCTAGCGAAAGGTAAAACATACACACTGCTATTTGTCGTGCAGCATTCCATCATTAGCTTGATGCCGATCCTCAGAAGACCTCCTGTCTCTAGTAAGGTGTCGATATATCTTCAGACAGTGCACCAGGAAAACGAAGCAAGTGGCGACATACTGTTATTAACCATAGAAATATACTCCTCCTCCGAAGGACACTGCAGCGAGTCTCGCCACAGGATTTCTAATCCCTGGCCGCGATGTAGAGACAGCAATTCATCTATTCCAGTAAGAAATCAGACATTCCATCTTGCTATTCAAAGGAAGATTGAGTTACCGGTGACAAGTGCATGGAGCGCCTTCCCGGCTTTCTCAGACGTATCACTTCCACGGAGCGAGAAGAGCTCCTGATACGCCAAGAAGTAGACATAGTTAGCTGTATTGATAGTCTGTGGGACACCGTAAATCTTGTGTGTAACTATACACCAATGAGTGCTTAGCAGAAGAGTACCTTCCAGACAGTGCATCGTAAAAGAAACATACCAGGATTTCCCCTTCTCAACTGCGAGTCATCCTCGATGTCATCGACCCTAAATCATTGAATTGAGCGCTCTAATAGTGCAAGAGACAAGGGAAACACACATCAAGCTCGCAGCATGCAACATGTTGACGATCTTTGCAATGACCTGGAGCTTCTCACTCGGAACGTTCAACCAGAGATTGAACGCCTCGATGAGCTTGCCGCGTATCTCTTTGCCAGGGTTGGAGGTAATGTATCTGAAAGGCTCAAGAAGGACCTGTTCAAGATAAATAACGTTGAGCCTGACGATGTGAGCGGGTAAGTCCACGAAATTGACCTCTTCGTTCTCCTGAGTCCACGCTGGCTCGTCGGAAAGCACCTGCAGAATGTTATCGTATGTCGACATGTTGGCGCTAGTGACCGAGTTCAGAGAAAGGAGAAAGCTGGGGTAGACTATGAAAGACAAGTAGCAGCTTTATACATGTTCAGAGCGGACGTGTATGTAATGCAACAAGAGCATTCAGGTGCGCGGATTTGGGAATTGAAAGAGTCCGCGCAGATGATATCACGGAGAAGGCTATTTCGAGATGTCGGGGCTAAACATCTTTATTCGGAAATTACGCTACATATGTACTCGCACAGAACTAGTACGCGCTAACAAGGACGTGGGATACATATTCAGACTACAGGAAGTAGCCTCCAATAGATAGTCGTAATCGAACATACCAGTCGTGAACGCAACTCTTTGACTGGGTAGCCAACGATGCTTGCGCTTCACCACTTCGTTCGAACAAGCAAAAGGGAACATGGAAAAGGAATATGAATATGAATATGAATATGAAAAAAGGTGAAATGAGTATAAGGATAAAGGGTGGACTTGAAAGTTGATAGAAGAATGCAGAAAAAGAAAAAGAAAAGGTAATCCGTCGTAGATCAAATTCAAACTACACGCCAAACTAAAAAATTACAACTAAAATCTAATACAATTGTAGACCAGCTAACGAGGGGTCGTAATCGGGTTGCCTTGTTTCAGGATTACTCGCAGCGTATGGAGCACGTGTGGCAGACGAGGCCGCACTGGATCCTGGAGATGGGGAAATGCTGGCAGACGATCCCGAGCTAGGCCCTCTATGAATGTTAGGCCTTATGTCAAGGTGAGGCATCGACCGTAAACCTTGCGCCTGCGTGGGCATGCCTTGCATACGTCCACTGGGTCGATACGGGGGCGTAGGTATTGCAGCAGTTCCTCCTTGATGATCTGAGCCATGAAAGCTGGACTGTGACGACGTAGAAGGGGAGCGACTCCTAGCTTGACTCATGAAATTGGAAAATTGTTGTACATTCATCGGCACGCCAGTACCGAGTAGCCTGGGGTCTACTGGAGTCCCTGAGCTCGGAACACTTAAAGAGCTATGCAAACGATGACCTGTGCGAGAAGCCGGGGCTGAATAGCTAGCATTACGGGTATGAGATGTAGACGGGCTATAGGACATCATGCTCTGAGTCGCCGACAGACCGAAGTTGAAAGTAGACAAAGGGTCCGCCTCGTTCTGTTGTTCTGGGAACGGGTAGTTGCTTTGATTGTTCCAATTGGACGGAGAGGGCTGTTGATAAGTAGGAGGACTTTGCAAAGGGTAAGTTCCTGTGGTAATGGAAGGCGAATTATCTGAAGGTAGTGTAAACGACATTTGCCGAAGCCAATCATCGATAGCATCGTTTTGCAATTGGGGGTCGTATATTGATAATGCAGTGTCAAGGGGCAAAACGGCCGAGGAAGGGAGAGACATAATTGTGCAATCTAAACATGTCATGCAGAGTTCGGGGTTGTGACATGAGGAGTAGGCTGAGGAAGAGGGAGCAGCAGTCGTTCTGTTATGGTGGACGCAGCCTGGACAACGGCAAGCATCGCCACATCCACAAGACGACGGCGAGATGGACTGGAACTCCGAGTTGTCTCCTTCTCTCGGCGGCCAGTCCGTTGCAGAGCCACCCATCATATGTATCTGACTGCTAGAGTTGTAAGAGCTCTGTTCGTTGAAAGCGAAGGGGGTAGTGAGATTGCCCGAAGGGAGGAAAGAAGGGGGCGTTAATGCATGCTGATGGGGTACGCCATAAGGAGTATGTTGGTAAGGCTTGTTATCGTGGTGACGGTTGGTGTGGCCATGGGGGGTGCCGGTGGAAGGATCATGAACGGGACCGCCTTGGGTAGGGCGAGGAAGGACGGGGCGCAGCTCCGCAATGCGGGCAAGGATCTGAGAAGAGGTGCGCGAAGGACTAGCGGGATCGCGCAACGAGTCCGAGGCAGTCGCACCGAGATGCTGTTGCTCAAGAGACCCTCCTCTTGTCCAATTCCTGATTCTCGGCTGCACGCAATTGCAAGGGTTTCCCGACTTGCATTGGTGGCCTTGATGCACCCCTAATGTAAGATCAGCATGGCTGCAGAGCAAAAAAGATGTCGCCTGGGGAGGAGCTGCATACCACCATGGTCAGAGTCGGACGAAGTGCCTTCGGCGAGACTTTGATATGCGACCGACGCTTCCAACGCTTGGGGCAAGCCATTGGGAAACGCGGCGCTCTCAAATCCCTGCTTAGGTCCTGAGTAGTAGGAAACGTGAAATGCAACCTTATCCATGAGCTGACTGTATAACAGAACAGTCAAGTGGAGCAACACACCTTGCTGATGAACGGAAGAATCCGCCTTGGCTTCACATAAGCACTTTACATGAACCTGTTTTGTTTTACGAAGTTCACGACAGTGCTCGCACTGGGTTACAGGACGACCTTTCTTTTTAATCTCGAATAGGGGTCGATCTGTATGTTTACAAGCTGATGAACGGTGACCTTTGATGCAGGTCTCGCTGCGCGGACACAAACGCGTAAAAATCTGAAGAGACGACGACGACGAAAGACCAGAGCCTACCATGCGTATTTTTTCGAGCTAATGATCTGCAACGAGCAGGAAGAGGTGAATCAGAGCAGAGGTTGGACGAGGATACAAGGCCTACCATTGTGGGAGAGACTAGGGGGCAATGGGGAGCCAGGTCCAAAAGGGACGTGGGTTATTGGGAAGAGAGAATCGAGGAGGAGTGAGCAGTGTATTTAATCATGGTATAGGATGGTGTAGGAGGGGTTATGTGTTGACCATAGTTGACAGGTCCGGTCTTCCTTAAGGATGGGCACAGACCAAGCCACATAGCTTTGTGCAAACAGGTCCAAGCATCAAGCCTCGTTGTCGCTGATATATGTTTTTATTTCCCCACATTATTCCTTTTCCTTCATCCTTTGCGCGCTTTTCGCCAGAGGTTGCGATGCGCGCCAGTCTTACTCTGGCCTCATGTCTTATCCAATTCTCCTGGGAACCACTTACTACTTTCTCCTCTTCTTGCCCTTCCTTCCTTGCTTATTCTGCTTTGTGTATCTGCCTTGTATAATAGCTCCCGCTTAACCTTCTCCCGCACGGTCCATGTTCACTTTCCCTGATGCAACTCGAGGAAACGATAGTAGATACACCAGGTGACAGGGCTGTGCGTACTCCTGAGGGAATTTGGCCGCTATGCCACCCAGCAAGCCTGTCATTTCCCTTCCTTGTCGCTCCTCGAACTAGATGCCAGGATTTCATTCTTCACATGTTATTATCTATGACATCTTTGCTTTGTTGAGCACGTTCTCAAAGAGCCATGTATATTGCAGGCGAGGATGCCTTCCTTGAGTGGGATCGGGTCCCCGGTGCGTTCGGTTCGCCGAACAGGTGATGTCGATGGAAGTGTATTTCAATTCCGCTATTCTTATTTGTGAAACTTTAGCCAGGATAGCGCCAGCGATTTATACTCATCCATTCAAACACGGTATCGCCGTCCTAAGAAAAGAAGAGCAAAATGCACACTTGTTCAGAATCCTGGAACTGGCAAGACGTGTCACCGCATTTTTTTAACGATCCTCGCCCCATCATCTCACTGTACCGGCCGCCAAAATATCCAAAGGGAGTACACGAACCCATTCGTCGATTTCTCACGAGACAATCACCGACAAGAGCAGCTGGTGCCATCCTCATGCCTCGCACATAGAACGTTCGCAACCTGCTATCAGAACCTTTTAACTCCATCTCGCCATTTATTATTTCAAAAGCTGTGTTTGTCGTTCCGTATTTTGGGTACATCTAGTCCACCAGGCAACCTGCCACTTTCGAGCTTAATACGCCGCTTGCTTGCCAGCTGATCACTTGCTCATTTAGCCGCTATCAATGTCGCATTTCCTCCAAGCAAGGCAGCGCTCAGTACACTTGCCTTAGGGATGATAGCAGTACTACGTATGTGAAAAAAAAAAACAATTATACCGTTAGCAATATACCATTATCTCCTGATCCTTCGGACAATCTCAAGTGCGGCGCACATGTTCAAAGCCCGTGTACTCGTAATTGTTCGTCTCTCGTACTCGCCCAATGAAATCTTTTCAACGGTATGTATGTGCGACAAATGGGTCAGTACAGATATCTAAAGATAGCGGTTTAAAATTACACGACATTCTACTATGCCTTTTAGTATTCAAAGATGAGCATCTTCCCGAGATCTTCAGCACACCCCAATTAAATCACTCCTCGCCGTACTTCTCTACCCACTGCAAGTGGAAGCGTTCAAGCTTACCAACATACTCGTCAACACCAGGGCAAAGACACGTCAACCTATAGTGCCATTCCCCTTCTTTCTGACCAAAGCCACTGCCAGGGACGACACAGATGCCGGTCTGGTCTAGCAGAGCCAACGCATAGAACGCGTCAGGTTCTTTGCCAGCAGCCTTTGCGGCTTCCCGTGCTTTTTCCGATAGTTTGATCTGCGGATATAGATAGAGAGCACCAGGTGAATCCACGCAAGACACCCCAGGAAGCGCGTTCAACCGTTTTGACATCGACTGTGTGCGTGAGGCTAACGCGGCGTGAATCGTGTCGGTCTCCTTCTTCCACAGCTCGTAGCTTTCCTGACCTGGCTTTGGCGGTCTGATCATCGAATCCACTCCAATTTGGCCGGAGAGAGGTGGGCAGAGGGCGACGGAGACCATCTTGTACAACAATGCGACGACATCTTCAGGGAAGTTGGTGCATTCGAAGTAACCACCACGTCTGCCGCACTCGCCGGAGACACCTTTCGATATCGAATGGAAAGACACGAGAGGAACTGGCGATTCCAGCTTGGAAACGATCTTCTTGAAGGAGGTAAAAGGGTGGCTTTCGGGACGGTGGAGGTTGTTCTGGTATACTTCGTCAGCGAGTAGGACAAGATTGTGCTTCTCGCATAGCTGGACGAGCTTCTCTTGCGTAGATTCGTCCAAAAGAGCACCCGTGGGGTTACCGGGGTTGATGATGACAAGACCCCTTGCTACTGTGCCATCTTCACGAGCTTTCTCCAAAGCTTCCTCGATGCTATCTATTGATGTAGACCAGCCATTAGCCTCATCGAGATAGTAGGGAATAGGCCGGCCCTGATGTTGGGCCAGAGAAGCAGTGTATAAGGGATATTGGGGGATGGGGATCAGAATTCCTGAATGGGGAGATGAAATAAGCATGTTGATGAGGAGGGATACGCCTGCAGAAGCGCCTCCAGTCAAGAATATGTGGTTTGGGTCGGATGGGTATCCATCGCGTTCTATGAAAGGTAACATGAACTATATGTAAGAACCAATCCAACAAAAACACACCTTCGATGAATTTCGCGACATTCTTACGGATAAAAGGAACACCTTGGCTGTGCGAGTAAGCGCCAACCGAGCCAATTTCCTCGGATAGCTCTTTCGCGCGTTCGACAACATCTTTGGGGAAAACACCAGGTGCAAGGTTCGCCAGTTCTGGCCATTCCATTAGAGCCGCGACCTACAAATGTAGTTAAGCACGGCCGATGTCGACATGGGGTGTAGAAGGCCATACCTGGCGGGTGAAGGTGATAGGCGGCTGATCCAAACCCTTCTGCTGGGGATTGCCAATGTTGGAGGAGATGACCTTGTTGAAAGGCAGGCCATGGTTAGGCTCCTTGAGCTTGTCCCTAAGCACCTCTGCCTTGATCGCAAGCTCTCCTCGAACTGCATACTGAACTTTCTCGAAGGTTGGGTTGAGCGCGTCCATGGATATCTGGGGCATATGTGAGGAGATAGAACGAAGGGCAGAAGGCCGTTTTATCGATGCCAGAACCCCTGGCTGTAAGCAGGAGCCCCGTATTAAGGCTGGTCCCGGATTCATAGTTAATAATTCCCGGTTTGTGAGGAAGGCCGCCTGCACGTGTAATAGAAAATAGACGGATCTGGGTTCTGAAGTCCTTTGGCAAGTGGGAAGCTAGAGAAATGCAAGAGGGTCACTCTAGAACAGACAGCTGGTCTTATACGAGCTAGAAGGCGGTGGAAGAGCTCGTAAATGGATGCAAGTGTAGTCAAACTGTGTCCCGT
This sequence comes from Agrocybe pediades, assembly GCA_013053245.1. Classification (NCBI taxonomy): domain Eukaryota; kingdom Fungi; phylum Basidiomycota; class Agaricomycetes; order Agaricales; family Agrocybaceae; genus Agrocybe; species Agrocybe pediades. The sequence continues at coordinate 1,605,940 of JAACJL010000046.1, read as the reverse complement.
CCAGAGCACGAAAAAAGCTTCAAGCCGGACTGAATTTCCCCACAAGGGGCCGTCTCGGACACATGTCGGACTACATGTCCGATGCTATAATGAATCACTTGCTGCTAAAGCACTCGTTTCATGTCGCTTCATACCTATTGCCATTGATATATGACCAAGTAGACCTCCAGCCGTAGCATCTCACATTAATAACTGCAAAACTAGTATACACATGGTAGGTTGTCTATCATAGCGAACCCGGCTTCACAGCAGCATATTATGTCAGGACTACAGGGAACGTTGTAGTTGATACCGATCCTTTCATAGCTACTGACTGTTACGAATATGCCTCTTTTGCATAAACATGAAGGCCGAGATCAGGGTCTGCCGTAGAAGATGCTGGTATCCTTCCTGAGGATGCCCTCCCGCCGCGACTCCGGCATCAAAAATAACTGCGGTGCGGTGTTCCGCTTATTTACACAGTTGACTCGAAGTAACATGGACATTGGACTCGCCAGACCCGGAAGGAAGAAGCTTGGAACTATACCTGAAGATGGTCAGGCTCAACTGTGAGTATGCCGACGTCATGATCGTGCTGAGACGAGACACTTGGTGAAGATTGCAACGACCCAGACTCGAATAATATAGCTGCTGCAAGTGTTTGAAACCATAACCACCGCCATGTCTGCATCAGTAGCAGAGCATTCAATCCAAGAAAAATCTCCTGATGCTCAAGTACAACAACAACCTCGCAATACGCAACTATCTCATCACGATTATGTATACGTCAAAGCCCAGATTCATTCAACTTCTGCCAGACAGCTAGTCTTCGCGAACGGTATCATCAACTTCCTTTTCGGCCTGTCTGTTATGTTCATGCCACAAATCTTCCACGACGGGAAGGTGGCTCGATTTATATCAAGAGTATCTGGCCTGGTAAGCATGCACAACCCAGCAATGTGAGGCATCAGAAACGTTACGACTTGCCTTGATTAGGCCTCTCCGATTTGGGAAACAAATCCGTCGTCCGCGTTCGACGTAGCAATTCTCATGATGGGCTTTGCGTTTGCCGCCGTCACAGCGGGCCAGTCAGACTCAAACGACGCATATCGTTCTGTCGGTACGTCAGGAAATAGGTTCAGTCGACCGATTGCTAAGCGATGACGATGGGATCATAACAGCGGCCCTTAACGGTGCCTCAGGCATTGCAGGCTTGTTGACCTGCATTCTTTCACCTCATACATACGGTTCAACCTTCCTTTTATTCACGTCCGTGCAGAACCTACTTTGGTATGCACTCATCGTCCACGTTGGAGAATTCGGGCATATGGACTGCCTTGGGCTCTCGACTCGCGGATTGTATGTCATTGAGGAGAGGTTGGCCAGGGATGTGCTTAAACACATTCCACACCCTGGACAACACTTTATGCAGCATCATGGCAGAGAGAAAGCTGCTGGCAACTAACAGACGAGAAGGTAATAGTAGTCATCAAATTCCAATGTATCTATGATTCCTCTTTCTTGTTTTGTATTGTTCCGAGATATGAAACTTGCTTTAATCTGTAGTAATCTCATAGCTGCCAGTCAATTTACCCTCAAAGGATTTAAAGGACATTGCAGGCCAAGTCTTTGAGCAGGTTTAAGCGCCTGTTGCTGGAGAGCCATCAGCCGGAATTAAAAATTAAAAGTCAGCCTGGACATTATGATGATGCTGATGTAATCATGACCAAAAAGAACTTGCTCTTCAAAAATTTGAATCGGCTTTACAGACCTCTCAAATGCCAGATTCGTTCTTCTCCGCGCCAAAACATAAAAGAAAGCGTATAAACTCTACTGCTGGTTCTGAAGGTCGCAATGGCGCCAGTAAATTTGCCCGAAAAGGAGGTCCTCGGGATGCAAAGAAGGAACAAGGCAGAGTAAACGGTGCTTCGAAGAAAAATACCCGTCGCGATGAAGAACTGTCGGAGGAAAGTGGGGAAGATTCTGGGGGTGTGGATGATATGGATCTGAGGGCGGAAGATATTGATATGGGAGCTAGTGGAGACGAGGACGATAACGAGACGCCTGCAGAGAAACGTTTACGCCTAGCTCAGTTGTATCTTGAAAGTGTTAAAGTTGGACTAGGTAAGTAGTTCTATCCTCAATACATCATCCAACTAAAAAGATTACACGTATCTTAGCGGACGGTGAATTTGACGCGGCCGAGGTGGACAAGGAACTCATATCTGCACGACTAAAACAGGATGTACTCGAGCATTCTGGCAAGGTTCATCTCTTTATTGCAGACTCTGTATGTAACGTGCCCCCATCCTTTCCGGTGTAGCTGAAGATACTAAATATCCTTCCTCTCCAGTTTGACTTTACACAAACGCCGACGTCCGTCCTCCGTACCCGTGGCCATCGTTTTTCAGTGACATCCGCCGTCGCGTCAGAATCAGGCGATTTCCTTTTCACAGCCGGAAAGGAAGGCCACATTATAAAATGGGACTTGTCAACAGGCAAGAAACTGGCATCTTTCTTTAAAGTTCGACCGTCGTCGGACCGCAAGGGTAAGGCAAAGGCCACGCAGGATATATCGGTCAACGGGCACACCGATGAGGTTTTGTCGCTTGCACTAAGTGGGGATGGAAAATACCTAGCGAGTGCTGGTCGAGACAAGCGGTTGTGCATATGGGACGTGGAGAAGGGAGAATATGTGAAGACATTCTCTGGACACTTGGGACACAAGGATGCAATTACAGTGAGTAAATCCTATCCACAGCTCGAACACATCTAAAATCGCGATATTTTAGAATGTTGCATTCCGCAAAGGAACCAATCAATTATACTCTGGTTCGTTTGACCGAACTTTGAAAGTGTATGATCTTACTCCGTCGGTAATGGGCTATGTGGAAACCCTTTTCGGGCACCAAGATCACGTACTGGGTCTTGATGCCTTGCGCGGAGAGACTTGTATTAGCGTTGGGGGCAGAGACAAAACTGTAAGATACTGGAAGATTGTCGACGAAACTCAGCTGGTATTCCGTGGTGGAGGGAGAAGTCGGGTGCGAGAAGTCCTTGAAGGTGGCTTGAAAGGAGACGACGAGGGCGAAGACGACGAAGAAAATGAAAAGGCGAAGAACAAGAAAACAGAGGATAAAAAGTTCATCGAAGGCAGTTTAGAAAGTGTTGCCATGATTGATGAAACGACCTTCCTCAGCGGAGGTGATAGTGGGTACGTTGATGCAGTAATTGTCGTGTTTTGAATCCAAAAGTTGCTCATCGTTTCGTAGGTCTATCTGTCTCTGGACTACTACCAAGAAAAAGCCTGTCTTCACTCAAGCTCTTGCCCATGGCTTCAACGAAGTAGTGTCAGAATCAGAGGGCGTTATCAAAACTCCTCGTTGGATTACCGCCCTTGCGACTTTGCGATATTCGGATCTATTCGTGTCTGGTTAGTGAAGTAGCTTCGGTTGTTCTACAGATTTCTCAATATTTCTCATTTCTCTGTACACAGGGTCTTGGGAGGGCGATGTTCGAATATGGAAGCTAGACGCCAAGTTGAAGTCTTTCAGTCTTGTGGGGAAAGTTCCTGTTCCAGGCGTCATAAACTCTTTGCAGCTGTTAACAACACCCAATGGATTCCTCGACACGGCAGCCTGGACCAAGACCGAGCAGCCACCGCAGTCGGACACAGGGTCCCTGCCAGTCAAACGGAAACAACCTTCTGCAAATCCTTTCTTGTTGATCGCAGGTGTCGGACAGGAGCATAGGCTGGGCCGATGGTTGAGTGTTAAGGAAGGCGGCGCTAGTAATGGCGCTTTTGTGGTAGCATTTTCTCCTCGGACTTTGTCATGATTTCAGTTGATATCTTTCATTTACGGATCTACTTTACTCAATCCCGAGCAGGATACTCTGAATATTAAGGGCGGGTGGTAATCGTTGGCCTCATGAGGTTGAAAGCTTATACATATGCGGCTGACATTTGATCGTGATAACAAGGTGACGACAGCCGCCAACATTACTCTTTCATCTCTTTCTTGCTCTGGCCACATTTTAGTTCACAGGTTCCTTGCTTGCACATCGTTCACATGGCCCTACAACAGGCGATGCATTTTATATGGAGGCTGCTCATCTCAGCGACGCGGAGCTGCTGTTGGCAGATCTTGGTGTCTTCGCTTCTTGTCATTGACTATCTACTGGAGTGCTTCGGGCGGCACCTCCGCAAAGCAAAAGGACCCACTCTGCCCAAAAGCCAGCACCGCCATAAACATAAAACGCGAGCCCCATCCTTTGAGATCCTATACGACTCGAAAGAGGTACGTCGTGATCAAGCAACGTGGATAAACGACACAATAACCGCTGTCTTTTGCAAGTTTGCAAGCCTGCAGGACTTGGCAATGATCGGCGATGGCCTCTCCGGGGACTTGACCAAACATTTGCTATTGCATAGCTCTGAGCCATTCGAAACCAGCACCCAGATCCCAAGTGATAGCAAAGATAAAGTATGAAGGCAATAACTTGAAACGTACTTGAGGCTTACCATATATCGAATTTCCCCAGGCAGGACCCTCATTGTATCATCCCGAGATACAGGATGTACATCATCAGGTGTCCAACTCGGAAAATATACCACCCCAACCTTCCCTGCAATCTTTGCCGTTCTGGACTCGGGCTCCAAGCGTTACGGTTACCATATCAAGACCTAAGACGCGCCGACAGAAGAGTCACAGACGCAAAACCGTGGACCCATCCGATGGTGTCCGTGGGGAAACAGCCCTGCACTCAACTCCCACTGTTTTCCTTCCTCTAGAGAATGCCTAATGGGCCAAGTCTGTTTGAACTCTGCTCGTATTCAGCGCTCAAGACCAATTTGTCTATTGTAGCATGCATAGAAGAGACATATACCCAAAGTACATATGCTCGATAGTACGATGGACTGTTTTTTCTAAGCCAAAGTTCAGTATGAGAGAGGTTGTGAATTTTACAATAGCGCAAGTGATCTGAAATGCACAGAGATCACTCTAGAACACATGCCCCATGGCTTAGTTGGTTACGGCGTCCGACTGTTACAAGCTCCTGGTCAAGGAAGACATCGGAAGATCGAGAGTTCGAGTCTCTCTGGGGCAGTTCGAACAGAGGCAGCTTCTTTCTAAGTTCTACGAAGCGCCTTTTTGTGCCATCTGGATAAAATAATGTGACTGAGCTAGGACGGCGTCTTTCACGATACTGGTGCTTGTTTGGAAGACTAATTAGCCCGTCGGGATTGACCAACCATATTAAGCAGGTGCGCCCAAAGGAGGATAGTGTTGCATTAAGAAATACGCCACACTTGTGTTTTACCTGCCATCAGAACCTGCCTTCAAATCCTTTACCGTCCTAGTACCTTTGCTAATGGCACACAGAAGCAGACCTGGAACACTCGGTACGCGTATGCGTAAGAATGCTAAAGACTTGACACCGGACGAGTTCGCGCGGTTCATCCAAGTCTTGAAAACAATGAAAGCTAGAACACGTCCCGGTGGTATTGTTTCTCTCTACGACGAGTTTGCCGCCATGCACATGGGCGCAGTAGAGCTTTACAAGTACTGGCAAAGGAGCAACGCCGATGTATCAACAGAGTCATCGTACAACCCATCCAATGGACCTGCAGACCCAGCGCATGATAATCCTGGGTGAGTTACGGAGTAACAGGATTATATGCGCATATACTCACATTTTGTCAGATTCCTGCCTTGGCATAGGCAATTTCTCCTAGAGTTTGAAAGTGTCATGCAGACCGTTGACCCGTCAGTTACGTTGCCTTAGTACGTATGCGAGGCGTTGTTCCTCCTCAAGACGCCATGCTGACCTGTGCGGAAGCTGGGACTGGACAGATCGGGAATTCACCCAAAAACTTCTCTCTCCATCGATGATGGGTGGAAATGGAGGACATAACTCTACCGGTGGTGCAGTTATAAGCGGCCCATTCTCTCTGCAAGAAGGTTGGAGCTGCCCGTTGGCATTGCACAGGTCATCCTGGTTTCGTTTTCCAATCTTCGAGAAGCAGACAAATTTCAAGTCAAAGAAGGATGAAGTCGATCCACAACAGCTATCTCTAGGGCGCTCCATTGTGCGATACCTCGGGGACTTTGACGACCTTGCCACCACTGCCGACATAATAGAATTCTCGAAGAGGTAGGCGGTCTATGGTCCCGACAAATTGATAGCTAGGGACAATAACGTGGCTATAGAGGTAAGAAACGAAGGAATTAGGACAGGGGTGTCACCTCTACCGCGAGGAACTATCTCGTATGGCTCGAATATTACAACGGCCCCTTCATGCCGGTTATCTGAGCGTAGCTTTGGAAGCTACGATTCCTGCGATGAGACCTTGGAGTCGCCTCGTGATTATGACACCCTCGGTTCTGTTCGTGAGTAATGTCCCAGTTCTATCAGATGTGCTCCCTTACGAAACGGGCGACCTCCAGGTGAATTAACGCCTGGTTTCCGATGGTCTCTGGAAGGCGGACCTCACATGCACAATCGTACGCTGTTGTTCTACAGTCCGCTAAAATTTGCCGACATAAATTGCCCGGTCTAGAAACGCATGACTGGTTTGGAATGCATACGACGATACTACAAGACGATCAAGTGGTTGGGGCATCTACTATGCCTAACGTCGCCTGCGCAACTCTCGATCCAATGTTCTTCCTACACCATGCCAACATCGACAGACTCTGGGCCGAATGGCAAGATTCAGGCCATTATGGTCCCACGCAAGTGATGGGTTCATTCAATTTGTGCGGTTTCCTGATTGATTTTAACAGATTTTATCCCAAGACCTCGGACCATTTATGGGTATACGCGGATATGGAATCAGTGTTGAAAGGCCAACCGATACGACGCCATGTCTATCCAGAAGGACACAACCTAGACGAGTGGGTTCGATCAGATCGTGTCACCCGTTAATTTCCTGACATAAGAAACAGTAATATGTGGCCGTGGAATGAGGGGCGAACGCAGACAGAACCAGATGTACAGGCCATGATACCCTGTTTTCCGTACACCATCTCTCCAAGGGATACCTTAGACTACCGGTGAGTGACTATGCTAATGTGCAAAGGAAGAACCCAACATTACCTTGGTCATCTTCAGGCTCATGGGATACTGCTATGACACGAGTAAAAGCCTTGCTGTGAACAATGTGGAACCGGTCCTCGTCCACTTACCAGCAACCATGAATGAAAAGACTCACCAGGTGTTTCCACTGCACATACAACGAGAAGGTCGTTACTTGATCGCCGCAAAGAACACTGGCGTTGATCATGGCCATTTGGCAATCAAAGTATACAAGAACTACGAAGAGATGTCTGAGCTAACATTTTTGGAACATGGCTTCCATGGGGATCACATCGAACCGGAGCCGGACAGAGACGAAACGAACGCATCGACGAGTGCCGTTTGGATGCTCCTAAGGGGCCTTTACTATGTCGTGGTTTCCGCCAAGGTTATTCTAGAGGGCACAGACGGTCCCACAAAAGCAACCGTCGAAGCCATGTACGAGATTGGGGCCGCAACTTCGCTGGACTTTCATTTGCCGAACATACCAGTGGTCCCTGGTGTGATCGCAAATCCACAAGTACCACCAGAAAGTTGCGTCTATATAGCCAATCATCGATATGCCCCGATCAAGTTGGAAGCTGAAAGGCCGCAATATCGAATGACTCGCATGAAAGGAACACACGAGCTTTTCGGAATCAATGTGTCCGAGGGGGTAGGTCACCTTGATGTCAGATTTGAGGTATGTGCCCAATGTGTTCTTTTTGGAGGTGGGTTGACAGCATGAACATTGAAGGGCATGGACGCTCTTGTCCAACTGTACGGTCCCTTTGACCTGGACAATGATCGTCTACCACACTTTGACGCGGATGGCAGGCCTATAGAAGGAGATGCTCTCTCTCAACTCAACGGACGACTGCAGATAGCTTCGAGCGAAGGATGCTGCAAAAGGACAGGAACAGGCATTTCAAGCTTCGTCACGCCAGGTCGATACATCGTTCTCGTCTTCCATTGCTCCGTGGGCCACAAGGAACACCAGGTGTACAAGGTGTGGTATACATTGGACACGATGGCAAAGATCCGAGAACTCGAATTAAACCGTGCGGATGTGGTCATGCCCGGGCCTGGAAGAGCCTTTGACCAGCTTTACCGTATATCAGGAAAGAACGGTCTGCCACTTGTGACACGGAATGGAGACATATTCAAGGTGAACGTGGTGACGGATGATGATAAAACACAGAAACAAGTCCGAGTCGCGGTATTTGCGTATTCTTCCGGGAAGATTCTCAAGAAAGAAGAGCCAAAAACAGGGCAATACGTGTCATTCAATGAGGCGTTCTGGGGAGGAGACAAGGTTAGCTTTGCATTCAAGGAAGACCAGGTAAAGTTTACCTATTGTTGATAGAAGGTAGCTGACTGGGCGGTATCTATAGGTGATATTTCTAAGGATAACGATTCTGAATGGACACAACAAGACGAAAGTGAAGAGCGCAATAGATCAATGGTGATTGGCTGTAAGTATCACAAGAATAATAGACGCGCTCCGATTGGTGTGCATGGTTGCTTTCGATGCTCGGGCCGCTCGCGTGACGTCACACCGGATAAGCAATAAATGTTCCTTGTTGCTCATCTCTGTTCTTCCCTAATTTTCTTCTACTCCTGCTCACTAATGGCCTCATCCGTCCCTCTTCCACCCCGCCAAGATAACCCTGTGAAGCACAAGAAACCTCCAGTATGGCCCATCGAAGCTGCTGCCGTCAATGTCGAAACCCCTGTTTCCGCCAAATGTGCAAAGAATACTCGCGGGGACGGAATCTGCTGCAAGGAACTCATTCGTGAGGAACGTACCCTAATAGACCCCGATGTCGTGCGCGATGTGTAAGTACTATGCATTTCCGTGGGGGCACAAGTTATCTAAATGCTTTATACAGCGTCATTGGTCTTTCTGATGGCCTAACAGTACCGTTTGCGCTTGCTGCCGGCCTTTCTTCTCTCGGGGAATCCAAAATCGTGGTTTTGGGCGGTATTGCAGAACTCTGCGCAGGAGCTATTTCAATGGGTATCGGCGGTTTCCTCGCGTCTCAATCTGAACGAGATCACTATCGTTATCTGAGGGACCACACCGTGGACCGTGTTCGGCATAGTTGTGTCGGTGAAATGGAACGTGAAGTAGCTGAAGTCCTAGGCCCTGTTGGCGTTGATGAGAAGACCTGTCTTGCGGTGACGAAGTGCCTCCGTGATGCAGAGGCGACGGCGGGATACTCCTCTGAAGGTTCTAGTACCGACGAAGAAAACCAAAAACTAAAATTCAGTAGCGATGTCGGTTTAACTGCCTTCTTGTTGAAGTTTGGCCAGGGACTCGGTACGTAGCTGACTAGTCACATTTTATCTATGTCACTAATCAATATCTATTTCTACAGAGGAAGTACCAAATCGTCGGATGTATGTCTCCGCGTTTACCATTGGCATGGGGTATCTCTTGGGCGGCATCATCCCCTTGCTTCCCTACCTCTTCATTTCCCGGGCGCATATTGCCCTTATATACTCGTCGATCATCACTGGTTTTGTGTTGCTCGTTTTCGGAGCTGTCAAGGCTCGCGTTACCGGTGCAGCCATAAAACCTGGCGACTACGTATGGGGAGCCGTTAGTACTTTAATGGTTGGAGGTATCGCCGCCGCCGCCGCATTCGGAATTGTGAGGGCCATGGAAGGCTGAGGCGTTTGAATAGATTTACAGCTTATACGTCCATGGATAGCCTTCCTATGTTGTTTCTTCCGTAATCTACCACGACATGGGGGATATGTAACACTATGTCTCGCCGACAACATTTTCTATATTTCTAGTTTTACTTTACACTGTAATATCTGCCACTCACTTGTATTCTCTTCGCACATACTATCACGCTTTTGGATTTGTACTTGACATGCAGAGTGACGACGTTTTGTCAATCATCGCTGATGGCCAATGGTGAGGTAAGTCGTGAAGAGAACATGTAAATCTCCCTTTGAGGTTCTATTGAAATCAAAGGTCAATTTGTCTTGCAAAAAGAGTAAGATATCAAAACTAACTGCCCCGGAGAGACTTGAACTCTCGATCTTCCGATATCTTTCTCCAGGAGGTGATTATAACAGTCGGACGCCGTAACCAACTAAGCCACGGGGCATGTGGAAGTCACCGACGCGATGCTATTTTCGGCGGTATTGCTTTCTCCTGCCTACTAATCGAGCAAGAGAATTTGTTATGCTCCGTGCTTCGGCGAATAACCAGACAGTTGTGGCGTCGGTGACATGGATGGCCCGAATTAGAAGGAGAAATGGCAGATATGGTACTCAAAATGCATTGGTCTAGACCCGTCTGCGCTGCAGAAAATGGTGAGTGGCGACAAAGGCAAGTTAGGAGGAGGATGCTGTAGACAATTTGTCTCTTGAAGTTGGAAAATGATTTGGGCTTCAGGAGAATTGTGTTAGTAGTTGTAAAAGTAGTCGATGTCTGAAAGGGCAGGGATTGGGAGAATACCTATGCGGTTTCAGCGCCGGGCCCCCGTAGTTACTTCCTCCTGAGTTTGTCTGAACTGTGCGTGTCGTCCAGGATGCTTGCAGGCCCTGAGCATGTCATTACATGCCGGAAAATCATACGCATGTTTTCCAACGGGTAGAGAAAGGAAACAGGAATGGCGCGGTGAATGCATGGCAGTGCGAGGATAGGCTTAGGCCTGCGCGTGGCAGTGTTTAGTGTGATACAAGGCCCATCACCTCGCTTTGTTATTTAAGCAGCTTACAGCTTGCATCGAGCACTGACCCGGTTTCAGACTTTCAGTACAGAACCACACACTTCTCTATTTCCTTCTAATCTACACATACACGTGAATTCATGGGAACAAACCAAAGTCGATCCAGCGAAGGCACTTCGAGCCCAACCATCGACCGTCTGAAACGATATTCAAAAGCAGACCTCAAGTTGCCGTTAAAAGCAGCGTTCGGACGAACCAGGCCATCTTCGGTGCAGGAGCAGGCTTCTGAAGGAACTGTGGGTGATAATGACACGTCAGTACAGGAGACGAGACGCCAGAGGGCAGTCGTGAGTGTTGCTTTTTATATTCTAGTGTTGTATCTGCGGTGGCTGTGCCCTGCGGGATCCAGTCAAGATTGTATCGAGCCTTGCGCTCATCTCTTCGATCCCAACAGCCACCACCACCCCAACCATCCGCGCCAGATATGCCCACCACTGTTCCCTGCCAGGTAGGATCATATGGATTACTTACATGGCCTTTGTTCACGGGCGCATCACCTTTAGTACCGCACTGGAAAGACGCTCGGCAGTGGCACCTATGCCATCGTAAAGGAGGCCATTCACGTACAGACAGGGAAATATTACGCATGCAAAGTTATAAACAAGAGGCTTATGGAGGGACGGGAGCATATGGTATCTCTAACTCTCAAATTAAATCCATCGATAGTCCTAAATCTTTGGTCAAGGTTCGAAATGAGATTGCCGTGTTGAAGCGTGTATCTAGCGGTCATCGCAACGTCGTTACTTTACACGATTACTTCGAGGTGCGCCTTTCATATGTTGCTTAACATAACCTCGCTAAGCCGTTCTTAAGACCGCTCACAATCTCTATCTGTGCTTCGATCTTTGCACAGGGGGTGAACTATTCGACCGGATATGCTCGAAGGGAAATTACTACGAAGCGTGAATATTTTCTACGGCGGTCATGCTCAAAAGACTTACTATATCTCCCCAAGCGATGCCATCTCTCTTCTGCGCACCATTTTCAACGCCGTCAAGTACATTCACGACTCGGGGATCGTCCACCGAGGTGCGCTGTTTACCCCTTATCACAATGACTCCTTTCGCGTTATCTAATCCGTTCTGGGAACAGACCTAAAACCGGAGAACTTGCTTTTCCGCACGCCGGCTGAGGATGCGGACATCATGATTGCTGATTTTGGGCTGAGTAGGATTATGGAGGAGGAAAAACTAAACCAGCTTACCGAGATCTGCGGTACACCAGGGGTGCGGCGTGTTCAATTCTCCATGTCATACACTTGTATACTGATATTACCGCCCTCTTAGTACATGGCACCCGAAATCTTCAAGAAAAGTGAGTACGGACTATCCATCCAGTAGCCTTCCTCTTTAACCTTTTCATAGCCGGTCACGGGAAACCCGTTGATATATGGGCAATGGGCGTTATCACCTATTTCCTACTGGCAGGTTACACGCCCTTCGATCGTGATTCTCAGCAGCAGGAGATGGAAGCAATTATTGCGGGAGACTATAAATTTGAGCCTGAAGAATATTGGCAGAATGTATCGGATACGGCAAAGGATTTCGTGAGGTACTGCTTGACCGTGGATCCGACAAACAGGCCCACCGCTGCCCAAGCTCTGCAACATAAGGTGCGGGATTGATAGGTAGATGCTTTGATTAATCATGGATTCACTGATATCCATTCAGTGGCTGGCTGACGAACAACCACACTTCGTTCCTGATCCTGCTCGCGAAGATGGCGGTCCTACTGATCTTCTTCCCAACGTGAAGAAGGCGTTCAATGCCAAGCAATTATGTTCGTCCTTTCCTACGACAAAACTGCTTATTCCTTCCACTTACGATGCTTCTACAGGGCGTAAAGCTACTTCGACAATCAAGGCTGTGAATAGAATGGCACTCTTGGCGCACGCTGATACTGGCTTGAACCAGATGAGAGACAACTTGAACAAGTATAAGGAGGAATCCGCAAAGGTAAGTTCAAGCTCTATTTTCTGTTTCCGTAGGGCACATTTGCTGATCATTATATGACCCAGGAAAACCTTGAGGCCAGTTCACCCATCTCATTTTTAATGGATGTTCAATTGACACTCTATTCTATAGACCGTCGACATAATGTATCAGGAAGGACAGGCCGGCAAGTCTGCTCATGAAGCTTCCTCACCCACCACCGACCTGTCAAAAAAGCTCGCCAACACCGGTCTTGACGCTGGAGGTAAATAACGTATGATTTCTGTCCCATTGCCTCAGCATGCTATACCAGACACATCTTGGAAGACTTCTTCTGTATATACTTTTATATTTCTTCGCCACCCCATGCGCCAGGGTCCCACGTTTTGCTTACCGCGTCCATAAATTTCATTTACTCCTTAGTCTCTTTGCAGAATTTAATAGCCGTTGATTAATCTCACATGAAAACAAAGAATCTATGTAATATTTTTTGGTCAGGAATGTACAGAAGGACTCTTTACAGTGTTAGGAGATCACTTGGGAGTCAGTGCGTGACTTGATAAGATCCGTTGATGCACGTAGTACTCGTGGTAACCGCGCTCCATAATTACTGGCACCCTATCCCTCTTACTACTCTCGCAAAGGTTGACTCGATTGCATTGAGTCTATAGGACTACCCTCTTGTAATGAACTCAGCCCGGCTTCTCCGTAGAGTGTTACCGCGTATATCCAGCGCTTCCGGAAGACTATACAGCACCCAAACCGGTAAATCAGCTCGTAATGCTGTAAACATCGTCGAAGTGGGGCCCAGAGACGGCTTGCAAAACGAGAAAGGCGCAACTATTCCAGTCGATCTCAAAGTTGACCTGATTAATAGGCTTGCCCGTGCTGGTGTCTTGAATGTCGAAGCAGGGAGCTTCGTCAGTCCGAAATGGGTGCCTCAGGTACGTACCATGCATTAGAACTCTGCATTTACACAGATTCGTTTTCTTATGTCTTAGATGGCAGGCACAGCCGAGGTACTTAAACGCATGGAAAAGCTTGTTGGCGTCCATTACCCAGTTCTTGTACCGAACCAAAGGGGATTGGAAGACCTACTGAAGCTGCTGGCGGAAGAGGCTTCTTCACCCCCGCTCACGGACGAAGTGGCCATCTTCACCGCTGCTACCGACGCGTTCACGAAGGCAAACTTGAATTGCACCATTGCAGAGTCTTTGACGAGGCTCGAACCTGTTGCTCAAACTGCTGTGGACCATGGATTGCGAGTTAGAGGATACGTCAGTGTGGTCATCGCTTGTCCATTCTCTGGCAAAACAGATTATAAACGTGTCAGAGAAGTGGCCAAGGCAATGTTAGATATGGGATGCTATGAAGTGAGCCTTGGGGAAACTGTTGGCCAAGGAAGACCGCACGAGGTTGCTGACATGATCGAGGAAGTAAAGAAGAGCATCCCAGTGGAAAAGTTGGCAGTAAGTGCTCAGACGCCAGAAATCGACCGTTAGTCTCAAAGCTAATGCTGTTTTCTTCGATGTAGGGACATGTAAGAGACACGTTGCTTTCGTTGGTTTGCTACTCATCGGAGTATTCAGTTCCATGACACCTACGGCACCGGTGTGGCGAACGTCATGACCGCTCTCCAGCATGGTATCCGAACCATTGACTCCTCTGTTGGTGGACTAGGTGGCTGCCCTTACTCTCCTGGTGCTACTGGAAATGTCGCAACAGAGGATGTGCTGTACGCTTTGCAAGGCTCGCCTTACCAAGTCGTCGGTTCAACGTACGGTGGCGGAACGATTGACTTGGATAAAATTTCTGACATTGGCTGGTGGATAAGCGAAGCATTGGGGCGCGATAATGCGAGCAGAGTCGGTCGTGCTCTCCGTGCCCGAAGGCAAAGGGAAGAAAAAGAAAAAATGAAGAGTAAGCTGTGATCTACTAGTATTATTTGCGGAATATTAGTGCCGATGGTATATCATGTATCTATTGGAATCGCTTACTTTGAAAGAAAAGAAAAATTGTACGCTTGCAGGTTGCATATATTGCGAGTAATCCTCTCAACAGACACTAACACGCAACTAACACGCTCGCAACTGGCAGCTGCTCCTAGGCGCTACTCCGTGCCTGTTAATCATCTACCACCGACTCGGGTAACTCTCTGTGTGTGCTATAGCTACATGGAGCAATATCAATGACTCTAAAATATTTAAAGCCATTTAAAGATCGGCTATTCGGCTAGTTTATAGCCCCTTTTTACCCCATGTCCTTCGGTGACCCAAGGGTCGGCGAGCAGCTATCCTTGCAGACTTCTGCACCTGCTATACCTCTCTTAATCTCTCTCGACTCGGTAAATAGTGCAATGAACCAAGGATACACCTCAGACTCTTATATTTTTGACCCTCGACCGAGTTATAATCTCCTAACTACGGTGAAACGATTCTGGAAGCCAAACAGCGCCCAGAGCAAGGACCCTGCAGCCTTGACCTTGATCTTCACTCACGGGACAAGCTTTCACAAGGAGCAATGGGAGCCAGCCATAGACGACCTACTAGAAACCATTGCAAAGGGAGGTCATAAAGTGAAGATACGCGAAATCTGGACGATAGACTGCCCAAACCATGGAGAGGCTGCTGCGGTGAATGAGCACACTCTGTTTAACGGGTACAGGAACAAAGACAGCTGTATGTATCTTTAATATCTGTATATCTTTCAATACTTCTTAAAGGTTTTCGGGTTCACAGTTGCTTGGGAGGAATACGGCCGTAGTATTCATCTCTTCTTAGCCGGCCTTGGCACGGGCGTCAAAGTCGACTTTACGGGCCACAGGCTTGTGGGGATTGCACACTCTATGGGAGCGGTGTCAATGTGTGTCTTGGGTATCTTTTAACTCCTTTGTTATGTTTATTGATAGTGGGGTATAGGTCGCTTTCGTTGGGCTACTATCCGAAGATTCGGTTCACGTCTTTCATTTTTGCCGAGATTATGACAATGTCAGAAGACATCATCTCAAAGGCCACAGAGATGCTCGTTTCTGGTGCAGAGAAGAGGAGGGATATTTGGCCAACAAAGGAAGACGCGTACAAGGTTCTGAAATCCCGTGGAACTTGGAAATCATGGGATGATCGGGTCTTAAAGCACTACGTCGTGAGAAGCTTTTATGTTGTACTCTACTATGCGACGTTTGATTAATCTTCCTTGTGTTCAAGGACTCGGGACTGCGGCCTTTGCCAACGGCAGAATATCCTGATAAAACCGAAGGCGTAACGCTTAAATGTACCCGTTCTCAGGAAGCAGCATGCTACCGGGACAATATTGGCGCTAGACGTGTATGGTACAATTTTGAGGACGTCGTCAAACGCGTGCCTACGCACATTATCTACGGAGGTGTGAATGATTATATGTGGGTCAGGTTACTTGCTTTGGCTTTTTTACAATTGTGACGTTATATCAAGCCCAGGACATGTAAAAGATCAGCTTATAAATGAGCAGTCAGGAGGCTTGAGCAATCTAGCTTCAGTTTCCCGTGTTCCCGGCTCTGGACACCTGGTAAGTAGTCTCTAGCACTGCATTTAAACTTTAGAAACTTGAATATTCGACGCTGTTCTTTTTTCAATAATCTTTAGGTCGTTCAGACTGACCCATCCGGCCTTGCGCAAAAGATTTATGACGCGCTCTGTATAGTCTCGGCTGATGTCAGGAATACAGGATCAACAAAGCTGTAGGGAGATTGGGAAAACCACTTCATGGAAGATAAATATAGCACATGGTACCAATTGCCAGTGTTTACGTAATATTTGATAATTTGGCGCCTTACATAGTACAATGGTACATCCATTCAAGTCGTTACTACACCGTTCGTCGATTCGTCCTACGCCTTCTCGGACTCACTCGTTTATTCTACGCGTTCGGAACTACCTGCAACACTGCGCACAACACGGCCTTTTGAAGCGTGACGCGAAGCACTGCATCCTTGAACATTATCCAGCTTCAGAAGTATAAGATTCAAGATGAAATCGTCTGTCCCAAAAATTGTCATCAAACCAAGGACTTCGTCTATGCGGACAAATGCAGGTAGTTCTTCTGCTGCGGCGACACCTACGCCAGACGTTGAGTCCGGGAACGAAAGTCAAGGCGTTGAAGTAGAAGATGAAAATGCTATGGATGTAGACCAAGAGGGTGGCACTCCCGTGGATGAAAACCCTGCAGACGACGAGGAGGTCAATGAAGAATTCGTCGATGTCCCTGTCCGCCGACCCCGTGGTCGTCCTCGAGGGAGAGGAAGAGGCACTGCCGGTAGCTCCAGTACACCTAGAGCCAGGGGGAGAGGGAGAGGTCGTGGAAGAGGTCGTGGAAGAGGAGCGAACTCTCTTTTAATCCGACTGCCAAAGAGAAACGACGATGATAGTGAAGGAGAAGATGACGGGGGTACATACAACGAAGCAGAGGCCGAGGCTCCAGAAGCTGGGGAGGAAGCGGGCAGTGAACGAGACGTGCCTGCAGGTCCTGGAAGGCCTTCGCGGAAGATTCATGGTGAAACATACATCATCGAGGGAGACGAATTCATCACACCGGACAATCCAAAGGGCGATGAAAAGATTGATAAGTTTGGTAATCTTCTGGGAGGTGAGCCTAATCAACACATTGTGGACGAGCACCATGCTTATAGGTTTGGCTAAACAGGTCGTCGATTCAAGGCAGCTACATTTATTTTGCCAAACCGACATCCTCAAAGGAAATACATGCTTGCAATTGATGCAGCGCGTACCTCTGGCTTCAGGGATTCCCTATATTATTTCCGCAGGAATCCACTAGCCTTCAAGCTGAATGCAACACAACCAGAGAAAGAGTATCTCATCGGAGAAGGGAAACTGGGATCTCATCTGAAAACCAGAAGCGTTACTCTCGTCACCGCGCGAAGTGCATTCAAACTACACGGCAGCAAAATGGTCATCGGTTCGTGTTGACTTTTCAAAAAGTTGTCCAAGTACTCATTCCTATATTAAGATGGACGGTGGGTTACAGACGACTACGACGAAGAAAAAGTGTTGGAAGAAATCACCGAACGAGGTTTAAAAGCTGGTGACCCTGTCGGTGAGCTACCGGACCCCAATGCCCCCCACCATAATAACGAGTTGTCTGCATTGAATGCCAATGCCGCCGCCGGAAACAACGCCAAGGGCGAGAGAGGAGGCGCTGGAGGTGGTATCTACCGAGCAGGAGGTCCCACAACAATATTTGGTGCTAGTGGCTGGGGCCCCTTCAGTGATGGTCCTTTAAATGCCGTACGAAAAAGCATCCTTTCTCGCGACGGTGTTGACGAAGACAATTGGATGTGGATGATGGCCACACGCGTGCTAGAGTCGAACGAAAAATGGGCCAAACAACGGAAGGAAGCTCTCAAGGCGGTCGAAGGTGTCGATGGATTGCTTATGGGTGGCGCGCTTTTACCGGCGTCGGAGTCTTGGAAACATGAAGCCAAACTAGAGACAGTCGCTGTTCAGGACAATGAAGAAGTGGTTGTGGACGTGACCGAAAATGGTTATAAACCAGTATCAAAGAAACGTAAGGTTGACTTCGACGTAAACGTTCCTGCGCAGGGCATCTATGAGGCTCATACCAACCTGATTCACTGTGAGTCTTTTGTATATTTTGGTTGCTGAAGAATATGGGACTAGAACAACTTTTCTCAGATCGAGCAGACACACAGCCAACGTCAAGCAGATGGGAAAGTCTGCCAGATTCTTCGACAAAGAAACGAGTCCTCGGTGGTACCAAAGTTGGAAACGGCGCTTGGGCACTTGCATTTATCGACACTGTCATGGAGTTCCCTGACCCTGCCGCTGAGAACGAGACGCCCGAGGCAAAGGTTAGAGAGAGAATTCTGAAAGAAGTTGAGAATTCGGTCGAAACACCCATTGATCTGACCTAACCCACCACGCGAGCAACTTGTTTTTCTGCCCTTGCTGTTGGCCTGGTTGCTCCTCTCTGTATACTTTATTATAATTATGTCGTACAACAATATATAATGTCGATTTCGCAGGATGTTTATCACGACATAGGAGCAGGATCTCCGTGAAGGACAGACAAATGGAATGGGACGGCATCATCTGTTGAGGTTGAGATAACGATGTTAGAATGTCGTTGAAAGGGATAGGGAGCATCCGTGGTAGTGGGTTCCTGGGATGGATGCTGTTATATCGGATTACGCACTTGAGCTTCGTAAAGGTAGCTTAATTTCCCTTGCTTCAAGCCTTTCTACCTTTTTAATCAACCAAGCAGAAACTAGACTCAGTGAACGGAAAACATTTTCAGCAGTCCATTCATAGTAAATATATCAGAAGGACCACGTCCTAACCCTCTACAGATCGTCCAAAATAACTTCTCCCTCTGTCTCACAGAAAAGCAAGAGAGAGCCGTCCCGATCTTCAGCGATGCGCATTAAGTCCTGAACAGAACGAAGTTAAACTGAAACACTTCTGAATAGGAATATACAACTTACCAAGTGTCGCACTCCCGAAAGATCGGTGTCTGGAGATATAGCAAGAGCTTTTGCGGCCAAGAAATGCAAGATACTATCTACACCTTATATCAACCTTATATCCCAGACTTGTCCGGTCGATGTGCCAAAGTTCTTTTCCCTGCCTTCTTGCAGCCTAATCCGATATGATGATCTCCTCTGGTAGAATATCACGATAATTAACAGAACCTCTTCTGGCTCTTTTGCTTCTACGGTTAGAACTCGGCAGTTCTTGTTCATTCGGGTCGTCCTCGGCTCTGATATGCGCTGGATTATCTGGCGGAGGACTTGCTTCTACTGCAGTTGATCGCCGAGAACTTGCTTTGCTTGTTGGCGGCTTAGCATAAGGAGTACGCTTTTTCCTGGCCTTGTAAGATGCAGCTAAAGAATGGTTGAGTCGCAAGCTGTAGAATGAGCACAATGAAGGTATACCATCTTGACGGGCAGTTTTGTTACGCAAAGTAAGTTGAGGGAGCAGCGGTTGAGGAGACGGACTCCGGGAAACGTGCAATGTGATAGGATCGAAATATTTAGCAACCTCCTGGTCGAACTTGACTTCGAATGCCTTCGAGGATTCTTGTTTGTTTTTCATCCTTTCAACAGCTAAGCAAATTAGATGAGCATAAGCTATGTGAAATTCTTGATAGATGTACGAACAACGGAAGCTAGTCGCTCTTTCGCCTTCGATCGGTAAGATAGAAGGCCCGTAAATGGCTTCCATTCGTTTGATAACATTTTCGACTACCCTACAAACATGTATATCACTAACTAGTTGACATAAAGTAGACGGTACACACTTTGGGTTAGAATATTCAGTGATTCCACAAGAAACGACGACGTCAAGTACAGAACGCCAGTTGAGAGGTTCTATCCTGTTTTGCATACTAGCCGGACGAGCTGGAGTATGAGAAGCAAGAATGCCCAAGATAACAGAGAGATAGTTGGCAACGATTGATGAAAGATAAGGCACATAGTAAGGGGCATCTGGATCGTCAGAATCAGGGTCCATGTCCAGGGATTGAACTGGGCGGTCGTCGTCGTCGTCGTCACCTTCCGCCGCGTGTAGTTGCTGCTCTGCAGATGCAATAGGAACGGGAAACTGTAATGGAGGGCGTTGACGCGCTATGTGAGATGATATCACGTTTATTTCGTCTTGAAGAGTCCATTCAGGAACGAGAACGTCGTTCAAAGGCAATGGCCATCGCGTCCAATGGTCACGCCGGTGTTGACCAGGAATAACGGGGGACTGAGCTCTTTCTTTTCCTCTGGCTTTTTCAGTTTTATGAGGTGAGTTATAAGGATGGTTCAAGTCGCTGGGCCCTGCCATAGGGAGACCTAGGCCACGGGTTAATCAAGGTCGCGTAGAAAGAATGTAAGGTCGCGTACCAGCAGCGTCCAATTGCATCGCGAACGGAGAACCCTTGACGAGATGCTTAGTGACATCCATGGCATCCCTAACTCGTAAAGCGCGCAGAAGAGAGGCATATTCGGATAGTTCTTGGTGAAGGGCAGCTGGGACGCGGCGGTTGGCCATCATGTCATGGTCAACTACAGAGACCAATCACAGCCGCCCGTTCGGAATCACGGCACTGCCAATTGCCGAGGCGTGAGAATGATTAGGTCAGAACTGTACAGTACCGCGCACAACTAGGACAAGCCCGTGGTATCGAGATTACCCCAGTTCTACTCATCATCATAAACAGTGAGCAACCATTTCTTCCCGTCATCACGACACCCTTCCTAACGTCGTTTCTCGCTAGAAAATGAGAGAGAAGTGGAAGAAAAAGAGATCCCGTAGGCTTAGGCGCAAGCGCAGAAAGATGAGGGCCCGTTCCAGTGCGTGTTTCCCATTTATTTTCAAGTTTCATTCATCTTACCATGTTCGTGTTTTTTCAGAGTAAACGCATCTCGCTTGTGAATCCGCTGCACGCTTTTAAAGACATCGCCCAACCGCTGAAACTCTGAATGACGAACGCCAATCCGTTAATCACTTTTCTCTGGCAAGGACGCGTCGTGCCGCCAAGATACACAATGTGCACTTATGCTCAGATGTGCTCGCAGTCTTGACTTGAGTCAAGTTCTAGTTAAAGCTGCTGTCGAGTTGTTTATCGTGAAACTGAAATAAAACGATCTACATCACCAACAATGTTCTTTGAGCTGAGATATATGTTTGGTTTTCCGTGTCTAAGTGCCCACTATCAGTAATTCCCAATCTGCGGGTTTCATTATGCTCTCCAAGTCTGCCATTAATTCTGTGTTCCCGATAAATCTGTTCCGGAATACGCGAACGATGTCGAGGAGTTGTTCCTTGGTCTTGCCTTGGTATAATTCAAATTCAATTTGCATATCGTTTGCCGCCAACCACACAATCATGAACTCGAGATCTGCCTGGTCGGAGGCATTTTTCAAGACTGTTTTAGGGAAGGTGGATTCACAGCTGTGAGCCCACCTCTTCATCTTCGTTAGAATCAGCACAGAGGGATGAAGAATGGGGATCGCTGTGACATTTTTGAGCGCTCGTGTGCCCAAACGTTCCGTCCACTCAAACTCACTTTGTCCGGATTCCTGCTCTACGAAATATTTAGGTTCTGGCACCGAGGGAAGCCCCAACCGCCCAGCTTGAAGTGTTTCGATGAGAACATTCTCTTTACTTGCGTATAGCAGTTGTCGATCTCTCAAGTTGCCGATGAGTTCCTGCAAAACAATGCGGTTTTCGATGAGCACTGAACTCTGAACTGTGCAGTCCCTCTAAAGACAGAGATAGCTACTTTGACATAATACAACTTGATTCCAGACGAAGCGAAGTGCTCGTCGAACTCCATCAAACGCTCGCGCAAGTCCAAAAGGTCGCAATCCTTCGTGTCGACAAGGACATCTATATCGTGAAAGGACAATGCCCAGGATAAGTCATAAAGTTTTACATTGCAATTCCTCTACGAAGACTTATTTGAGTTGGCCTGGTGCTTCCAAGCAGATACCATGCAAAACCACCGATGAAGGCATACTTGCAGTTAAGTCTGTCAAGTAGATACCCTAGAGTCACCGCCGCTTTAGCCTGATCGCTGCTAGATGATGTGACAGTGATAATTGGCGGCATGCTGGCCAGTGGATGGATGCAAGCAATCGCACGATGGCCATCCATGATCCTTCGTCGGTTCTTCTCACTCTCGTCATTATTTTTAGCCTTCCATGTGGTCGTGGAAACGCCATCAGCTTGGAGAGCCCATAACAGTATCAGCATTTCTTCATGGCCCATCCTGTGAGCGTCAGTACTTCAATGGGTCCTAAATTGCTAATGTATGCTAGCTGTGTACATGGGGCGGCCCTAGTACGTTATGACGGTAAGTAATCTACGAGCGAAGCGATATCTGCTTAAGGCCAATATGTATGCTGGAACCTGCAACCTCTGTACTCAGAAGACGCATCAGCTGATATTTATGATCCTGTGGGTCAGTAAAGTTACGCAGTACGATCGTATAACAATGACATGGCGGTAATTGTGGGCTGCCTCGGAACTTGGGGAGCTTCAAGATCAAGCGATTGCCAGCGGTAAGTATTCACTCCATGACCCCATGAGTAGAGCCGGTTGGGAGCTATCTCTCCAGGTAGTAATGGCGCTTATCATTGTTAATTTTCCGAAGATTTCTGTCAAGACACGGGGCAACGGTCAGGGTATGTTACTTATCAGGCAAAACCTGTTAAAGGACTTGTTCAGAAATCCTGTTGGGTGTGAGAGGCATTCATTATCTCCATACTACTGCCGTACAGTTTTTCCCTAAATATTAGCCTTATAGCATCAAGCATAACGCGGAGATTTGACCTCCTTCCATACTACAAAACATTATACACCCATCTTCCTCGGGAAATAGATGTCTAGCGGTATGAACTATAAATAAACACGTTCTTGGCTTGACCATATAAATATAGAGGACTTGTCTTGGCAATCAACTGATCATCGAACGCACCTATTTATAGAGGCGAGGCACGAGAGACGGTGATAGGGATACGCAGAATGAGTTGAATTTCACGGAGTTATTCGATGGATCCGTAGCCGAGCACTCATGACAGTGTATGGTACCATACAGGCCTAACAGCGCCTGAGTAAAAGCAAAAAACCTCTTTCACAAGGCGAACTTCCTACCAAGATATTTCAGTTTTGAGTATTTAGGCTCGAGAACGTAAAAAGAGTGGTCGTTGCAATTCTTGTAACACTCCACTTCTCAGCTCTTCGACTCGCTTTTACTTCGGCTATTTTTGAGGGTCTATTCCGGGGCAATTCGAGATCAATGCATAACAAGCAGTACTCTCATGCGCATGTTGGACGGGTCCTGTGCTGGACTGTCGCGTATCTCTGCATTTCGTGGCAGAACGACCTTGTTGCAGAAATAATGTGACCGACACTCCAAAGCGGAGCCTAATAATATTCTATAACTGCCACTCACCTCCGAAAAAATCCCCTGTCTTCAAACCGCGTAACAATGGCTACGCTCCTCGGGCGACCAATCTACCTGGTCAGTAGCGCTTACCATGCCGGACATTTTCCGCTGTTGCCTGTATAAAAGATGAGAGACCAGCTCCCAGAGTCTCCCCATCAGTTCTACAACTGCACCGGTTTACTTAGGTTTATAGGCAATCACCCCCACACAAAATGTTCAACAAGGCAGCTCTCGTCGCTTTCTCTCTCGCCGCAATGGCACTCGGTCAACAGGTCGGCACTCTCACCGCGGAGACCCACCCCAGTCTTCCCTGGCAAAAGTGCACCAAATCCGGAGGATGCGTAACCCAATCCTCTGGCAAGATCGTCCTCGATTCCAACTGGCGCTGGCTCCACAGCACTTCTGGTTCCACCAACTGCTACACCGGTAACACCTGGGATGCTACTCTCTGCCCCGACGGTGCTACATGCGCCAAGAACTGCGCTCTCGACGGTGCAGACTACAGTGGCACTTACGGTATCACCACCAGCGGTAACGCCCTCACCCTCAAATTCGTCACCAGCGGCCAGCAAAAGAACATCGGTTCTCGTGTTTACATGATGGCCACCGACTCTACCTACGAAATGTTCAAGCTGCTCAACCAGGAGTTCACCTTCGACGTCGACGTCTCCAACCTTCCCTGCGGTCTCAACGGCGCCCTCTACTTCTCCCAGATGGACGCTGATGGTGGCTTGTCCCGCTTCTCCACCAACAAGGCCGGTGCTAAGTACGGAACTGGTTACTGCGACTCCCAATGCCCAAGGGACATCAAGTTCATCAACGGTGTTGTAAGTCGATCTTAACGTGATACGAAGATATTTCTTGAACTGAATTATGCTCTCCAATAGGCCAACTCTGCTGGCTGGACCCCATCCACCGCTGATTCAAATGCTGGAACCGGCCCCTACGGTACCTGCTGCCACGAGATGGACATCTGGGAGGCCAACAGCGTCTCTGCTGCTTACACTCCTCACCCTTGCACTGTTAACCAGCAGACTCGTTGCGAAGGCGATGCTTGCGGAACTACCAGCCGCTACGCTAGTGTTTGCGATCCAGATGGTTGCGATTACAACTCCTACCGCCAGGGTGACAAGACTTTCTACGGAAAAGGCTTGACTGTCGACACCAGCAAGAAGTTCACCGTCGTGACTCAGTTCATCACCGACACCGGCACCGCGAGTGGCACGCTCACGGAGATCCGCCGCCTCTACGTCCAGAA
Organism: Agrocybe pediades; assembly: GCA_013053245.1. Classification (NCBI taxonomy): domain Eukaryota; kingdom Fungi; phylum Basidiomycota; class Agaricomycetes; order Agaricales; family Agrocybaceae; genus Agrocybe; species Agrocybe pediades. The sequence continues at coordinate 1,581,011 of JAACJL010000046.1, read as the reverse complement.
TGGCCAAGTTATCCAGAACTCCAAAACCAACATCCCAGGAATTGACCCCGTCAACTCCATCACCAAGAGCTACTGCGACCAACAGAAGGCCGCTTTCGGCGACACCACCAGCTTCCAGGACAAGGGTGGACTTGCTGGAATCTCGAAGGGTATGGCTGCTGGAATGGTCCTCGTCATGTCCGTCTGGGATGACCACTCTGTCAACATGCTTTGGCTTGACAGCGACTACCCCACTGATGCCGACCCCTCCAAGCCTGGTATCGCCCGTGGTACCTGCTCCACCAGCTCTGGCAAGCCCACCGACATCGAGACCGCCAACGCCAACGCTTCAGTCACCTATTCCAACATCAGATTCGGTGACATCGGCTCTACTTACTCGACCACTGGAGGAAACCCCCCCACCAGCACCACCAGCAACGGCGGAGGAACCCCCACCACCACCACCAAGGCTCCCGGTGCTACTCAAACTAAATACGGCCAATGGTGAGTTGCTTTCTCTAACTTGTGGTCAACGATGATACTTACCTATCTTTTCTCCAGCGGTGGTCAAGGCTGGACTGGCCCAACTGCCTGCGCTTCCGGCTCGACCTGCCAAACTTCCAACCCCTTCTACAGCCAGTGCCTCTAATGGTCTCTCCTCTGAGTTCCAACACAACGACCTACTGCACAAAATGTCTTTCTCAGTCCTTGGTCGAATTCCACAGAAGTCGGGGCCCTTTATGAGTCGCTATTTCCTATGGGGTAGATAATTAGGATGTATTCTTGAATTGAAATTGTATATTACGCACCTCGAATAACTTGTTCTTGACTTTTTCGCTTGCCTCTTGTTAAGACAAATGGTATTACGAAGGTTTGATTATAATGCAGGCCGACAACCTTTCGCAAGGGAAGCAAGAATGACTGCCCGTATCCGGAAAGGGTTGATTGTCCTTGCGGTTCAGGTCCGACCACAATTTTGCGCCCTGAGACCTCCTTGTGATCAGCGGCAACATAGAGATATCGTACATACAACAACGAGATTCGAAGGGCATATATAGAAGCTAGACTCAGTGCCAAAGAGGGTAGCACGTAGCACGTTGTAAGAATAGAGCACGATGTTCCGACTCGGCGTGAAATCACGGTGATGTACCCTTGGAGGTGCTTGCACGACGAAGAACGTATGTAGGACAGTGAAAGGTTAGCTGGGAACGCCTCATGTGGGACGCGAGGCTACGCGCCGGCGAGTGACGGCATCACATGCACCGGGCCAGCCCTTGAACGCTACACTGCTCACTGCTCACAGAGCTTGGCCGCCTTCGAATCGCCTTTGCTCTTGGTTCTTACAACCTACAACCTGCCAATAAGCTTTAAACCCTTAAATAAACTGTTTTCGTTAACTCAAGGACGATTCTGATTTCTGAGGCGCAGGTGCTGCGTTCAATGTCTTCTAGCGGATGCATCACAACCCTATCACAGGCGTCCGAGGCCTGCTTCCATGCCTGTGCACTTGCGCCCCGTTATCGTTTCATGAACTCATAGGAAGAGAGCTAGGCTTGTGAGCTTCTCTCTGGAAATAGATGGAATGTTCTCAAGTGACATACTTGATTCAAGATACGGCAAGCGGGAATCGTTTTCCTTCTCCAAGTTTTTGTTACCCGACCAATTATTGGGCATGTCCTTGACAATGCATCAGAAAGCTGTTTCCCTCCCTTGTCCGGATCCCGGTGCTTATCAGCAGCAATCGCGTCAAGGCGACGTGCCAGACTCCAAGTGCGTGTTCATCTAAGCGATATTAAAGATAAACGTTTTCTAAACATACTATGCAAAAATAGCTTCTATGTATCACCGGGGGACTTTCGTGCCTCGAGGCTCGCAATGTCCATCCACTAGCGTGCAGGATCTCATCCTGGAGTAGCACGCACGCACGCAGCTAATAGGTAATGGGCAATTTGAAACCGACAGGGTGATATGCGCCGTGCCATTAACAGGACCTCAAAGTTCGCAGCCTATCTTGTTCATAACTCATCCATATACCTCTTCGTTCTTTGCCTTCGTTCCCTTCACCAATTTCGATTTTACTCTCACTGGGCATCCAGATGTTCTCCTTCTTTGCTAGTCGACTCGGTATTCCTTCTACATCCTCATCTTCGTCGCAAGTAGCGCACCAGGAGCACTCGGAACAGGTAGACGCTGACGATGTTTCGTCCTCGGGAAGGAGTCTCAGTCTTCCCTGGCCTGTGACTGAATCCAGAGCTAAGCAGCCACAGTCCCTCGCCCAAGGCCTCATGAATAGCTTTATTTCCCCTGCGGCATCGACAACTGCATCAACATCACGCAGAGACTTCACCTCTAACACACTCTCGCCGCCTCTGACGAGAGGTACAGCAAAGAACGTTGTCATAAGCAACCCCATACCTCGAACCCATCCAAATCACTTGGCTGCTGCTCTCACCCCTCCGCCTCATTCCACTCCTCTACCAAGCGTCACATCCTCCACTCTCCCGGGCTACAACCAAGCTTCGGACCTTCCGCGGGATCAAGGTTTATCTCCTCCACCTTTACATCAACCGCAGCCTAGATTGCCAACCGCAGACACAGCAGAAGTTAGCGGAGCGTTCGAATATGAACGCATTCCTTCTAGAAGAGGGCATTATCCACAGCGCAGATTCGAACACAGACAAGCACCAGGCTTGTCTATACCACCCTCCGGATCTTATATCCCGTATGCGCCACCGGAAGTGGTACGTCTTGATAGCAGTGTTGGAGATAGTGAAGACACTGTAGTAGGAGAACTTAGCGAAGGAGATCCTTCAGGTGAAGGGGTAGGAAAGCCCCGAAAGACGAAGCCCCGAAGTACAAGCCCATACGCGTATTCACCACCTACTCGCCCCTACGAATACACTTCGAACCCAAGCGCTTCCTCGTACGCTTTACCCATTCCCGACGAGGCGAAAAGCATCGGCTCTATCAAGAGCACGAGTTCAGCAAAGAGTACGAGCACAGCTGCAAGCGTGGCATCCACTGCCACCAATCTCAAGCGTCACTTGACGATATCCAACCCTCTCCAGCATTTCACCAGCTCGAAGAAATCGCCGACCAGTCCTGAACTTTACCTGTCGCCTTTCAACACCGATGAAAGAGAAAATGCCACACTCGGGGCACAGCGTACACATTCATATTCAGAGACGCCCTCTGTATCGAACGCATCATCACGCTCCGAATTCCATCTCGATGCGAGTAAATTAGATGCATTCCCTCCTGTCCCCTCGTCATCTCCTTTAGGATTCATCACCAAATCCCGATGGAATATTGGCTTGAACACAAATTTGAGAGTACAGACGCCGGGTTTCCCTGCGAAGGGTCGCACTGCACGGCCGCAAGCTGTCTACGAAGGTCACGATGAAGACGAGGAGGAAGACAGAGCACAGACACCTATGCCCATGCCCATGCCACAAAATATGCCTTCTATGCCACCTATGCCGAATGGATTCCATGCACATAAGAAACCAGTGCCTGTCGCCGTCTTTCCTCTGAACCTTGATGTACCAACCGACGTGTACTCGCACGCTTATCACTACCCTTTGGCCAAACAGCTTTCGCCTATTGCAGAACAAGACTACATCTCGCCCACTACGGCTGCCGCTTCGGACAGCCAAAGCCTCAGGTTTGGGCATGGAGGCGATAGTTCGTCATTGCGTGTTGACTTTGAGTACCCCAGGACGAGGAAGGAGACTAATGGTTCTGGGACTGGAACAGCCAGCGCGAGGAGCGTTTCCGCCAAGGAGAAGGATGTGGAGAAGGAAAAGGTCAAAACGAATGACTCTTGCGAGAAACAGCAGGAACAGGATGTTCCGAAAGAGAAGAAGACCCGAATGGGTTCAGGAAGATCTGGTTCAGGTGGCAGCATTGGGACCATCTCTGATATTACTCGTAAGTCATCAATCTCTTCATGCACACGCTAAACACAAACTCATTTCTGAATTGCGTAGGTCCGTCACCCATATATACGCCAACATCGGCGTCAGGAGCTTCACCATTCCTTACTCGTCATCTGAACATGAATCGTACAGTGTCTCAAACGTCATCCAAATCAGACGGACAGCAACAAGTGTATGCCCAAGCAGGTCAGGTCCCTGCAGCGAATGCTGCTACTCGGCTCACTTCGAATCTGAACACATCTTCACAAAACCGAGAAGTTCAGACACCGACCGCTACAGTCATGACGCCAGTACAACAAACGCCGACTTCCGCTGCCACGACGACTATGTTTACGCCGACATCGACCGCAGGTGTGCAAACGCCTGTTGGCACCTCTATGCCCAAGGTCGGCGGTTCTGGTCCCAGTGCCAACCCATATCCCATCCAAATACCCGCTGCTGCTGCCCTTGGCAGCAAGGATACCACGATAAAGCTAATAGAACCACCGCCAGAAGTGCCAGTAATGCGTGACTCCGCGAACCAGGCAAAAGGCAGCGGACTGCGACTTCCTAAGATTCCTTCTTTGCCAACTATCCCACCGCTGGATTTACGTTTCTCTATTCTCGGCTCTGTCGCACCTAGGAGAAACAGCAGGGAGGTTCGCCCATTATCGATGCCGGCCATCGAGAGTGCAGAGGAAGACGCAAGCGAGGAATCCTACGAAGAAGATGAGACTGAAGATGAGGATGAGCAGCTTGAAGAAGAAGAAGACGACGATTATGATCACGAGTCATTGCATGCCGATAGTTTTGTCACCGCGGACGGGAACGAAGTGATTGGACTTGAATTGATAGGACCTTCGACGCCGAGGCTGGTAAGCGCGTCGGCCTCGTCATCTAGAACCAATTCTCTTCCCGCAGCGACGCCCATAGGATCGTCCACAACCACGGGGGATTCGTTCATTCATCGCCGATGGGACAGGGAGGCAAACCTAGGTTTTGCAACGACGTCTTCAGCTCCTGGGTCACCAAACAACGCCACAACATTCCGTGCAAAGGCGAAAGATTTCTTCTTTTCAAACTATACTCCTGCATTTTGGACATTCTGGTTCGGGTTCATCTTCCCTGTACTCTGGTTGATAGGTGGATGGCATTTCACCAACAGAGGCGAGATGCCGCCTAGATATACTGTCTGGGAGTGGTATTTCTGGAGAAGGCAGTCGAAAAGCAAGAAAGGCACAGAATCTCAGGTGACTTCTCCTGTAAAGAAGACGGTATCCAGGAAGGGTTCGAGGTTGAGTAAGCAGAGTAAAGGCAAGAAGAAGGCGAGGAGTGTGGCGCAGCGCACGTCTGGCGAAAAAGTTGGGCCTTCAGGACCTGGTGCGACTTCACCGGCTCTGCCACGTTGGATTGCTGAGCGAATGAGCACGGACGACGGACGCTTACGACGCTTGACGCACGACCCTAAACGATCTCTTCGCGGTATTTCGTTTGGATATCCATTCGTGCCTCGCCCACCAAGTGATTCGTCCATGCCGGCTAGGTGCTGGAACCCATTTAGCTTTATCTTCCGTGTGCTCGATCTTTTATATGGCGTGAAGCTGCGTGAAGTGCACGGCCGACCGGAAAGTGCAAGGAGGATGTTTGATCCTTGGATTCAGAGATGCAGGTACGCCCTGTGTCTGGGCATGATAAGCTTGGCAGTGGGCATGTTGGTAGCTTGTGTATATTTAATTGTTGTTGTAATTTGAGATGTACATTCTTCTGGACAATTTATGTATTTGACCCGTCGATTTTGAAAAGTAACAAGAGTTGAATGGTGAAAGGATTCCGAATCCAAGCAGCGAGTCAGTGTTGTGGGAAGTGAAGGGCCTGAGAACATTGTGGATGTGACTTTCCTCTTCTAATCTTGACCACGACATACTTCCGGCGGTGAGCCTGGCGAATGGCCAATGGCTTTTGTTCTGCTAGCTGCTCTCGCTGCTTCCGTTAGCGCCCAAGCAATCGTACGCAGCCAGCCTTACACTCCAGATATCTCAAAAGACTACAACCTTCTCGACACCGTCCTCGTTGCAACCGTCGATGGCAAGTTTCATGCCGTCAACCGCACAGGCGGCCACACCCTGTGGTCCATGTCTTCGTTCGTCACTACGACAAGCGTATCAGCGCCCTCTTCGCTCTCCCCCTTAGTCAGAACCTCACAATCTGAAGAACCAGACGACGAAGAAACGTACATCATCGAACCGCAGTCGGGAGACATCTATGTTCTGCACGCTCCGTCGTCGCCACTCCAGCGCTTTCCATTCTCTATGCCAGAGCTAGTCGATATATCACCATTCACTTCGGTCACCGACGAGGGTACGACCGTCTTCGTTGGACGGAAGGAGACATCTCTATTATTGATCGAGCTGGAGACGGGCAGGATCAAGGCTACATTGAATGCCGAGTGTCCTTTCATTCCAGATGAGCACATGGACGAGGTTGTGCCGCTGGACTTGGATGAGCTGGAGGGCTCGAAACCGCCGCTATCTGCTCCGACAGAAGTCTACATAGGTCGCACCGGTGAGTCAAGTGCTAGACGATGTATTAACTTCGAATTTACGCTATAATCAGACTACATAATCTCTATCCATAAGAAACCCAAACCAGGCATGCCTAAGCCTGCAGCTCAGGAACTTATCTTCTCCCAGTATGGCCCTAACAACCGGGATAACCAGTTGCAATCCATGTATCGAAGGACCGCAGATGATATCTACATCCAGTCGCTGACGAGCGGTGAGATTATTGCCTTTGACACATCCAAGAAGACCTCGAAGAAGGACGATGGGCTGGCTATCTGGGCAAACCGATTCAATGCACCCGCGTATGTATTGAATTTCAATTCGGAAAGGTCGATTCTTACCGATATTCCTCCTTCCCAGTGTAGCTGTATTCGATGTACTCGTACCATCTTCCCCTTCCATCTTACCCTCACATCCATTTGTGCTACTTCAGCCCCGACCGAAGCTTCAAGACCTTTTCCCGAAGTTTGGTTCACCGTCCTCGACACCTGATCCGCTACTGCGAAACCTCCACTCAGCGTACGTTGGAATGATGGAAGATTCAGGCAGCCTTTTCGTCATGAGTCCCGACCAATATCCTCTTGTCGTCTTTGGAGCTAGCGGGAAACACAGGATGGGAGAAGCAAGGGTCAAGAAAGGCGATGGCAAGTGGCGAGCAATTGATGCCCCTGGGAAGTCTGGTGAAAGCTCGGGCTCGGACCCGGAATTGGATTTCTGTCTTGACAATCCGAGGTCGGGCCACTGTCTTGTTGGAATTCGGCCTTTGGAAGAAGGAGACGGGATAGAGGGACGTTTGAGACGCCTTATCGACGCACCAAAACCGAAGACGCAGACACTCAACAACCAAGTTGGTTCGCAACCCATGAGCACCGGACGTGCTCCGCACACTATTGTTGTGGACAGTGACAACACAAGTACTGGCGGCGGCAGCGCATCTGCCGGAGAGCGACCAAGCAACCCTCCTTACTTGGGCATCGATGCCCCGCCCGCAGCTCGGCCCAACCCCACAAGTGCCTGGATGTTTTTAGGGCTGGGAGGGTCTACGCATGTGGATTTATTCGGTATCATGTCGATATTCATCCTCTTACTCAGTCTAGTCGCTGGATGGCTCGGTGTCGGGAAGGTTAAAGCTAAATTGGGGATCAAAGCACCGCACATTGTCGTTGAGAAGGAGAAAGGCACAGAAAACAAAGAACAAGTGAACGGCCATGATGAATCTACGTCAACAACTCATGTCGAGGTTCCCGTTTCCGATGGCAAGGCGGAATCGAACGCATCGAACGCAAGAGGAAGCAATGGGGTCTTACCTCCAGTGTCTATCTCTACCAACGGCGAATCTGCTGATCATGCGATGCCGGCACCAGCATTGAAGAAGAGCAAGGCAAAGGAGTTACCTACATCTCTGGACTTACCTGACCCATTGAGCACGCCAACTGTTCAGCCCGACACCACACCCGGCACTGCAGCGGAAGACGGCGAAGATAGTGATGCTGAAGGAGAGGTAGATGCAGGGGCAGATGGAGATGGAGGTCAGACACCGGCTACCCCTGGCAGGCGAAGAACTAAGCGTGGCAAGAGAGGAGGGAAGAAGAAGAAGGCCGTCGTCATTGATGCAGGTGACAAGGAGAAAGACAAGATAACCGAGGAGGAAAACAAGCCGCCCTCGTCTTCTCTGATCTTGACTTCTTCCACACCTAAACCTCCAGTTGTCCAGCAGCCATCACTCGTCGTATCCGACACTATCCTTGGTTTTGGCTCTCATGGAACAGTCGTGTTCCAAGGTTCTCTCCAAGGGCGAGCGGTTGCTGTCAAACGTCTACTTAATGATTTTGTCACCCTTGCTGCTCGAGAAGTGTCTATCCTCCAAGATTCGGATGACCACCCCAATGTTATCCGTTACTATTATCAAGAAGCACACGGAAACTTCCTGTACATCGCTCTGGAGTTGTGTCCTGCATCACTTGCAGACATAATAGAAAGCCCCGACAGAGAACAATGGCGAGAGTTAGCCATCAACTTCGACCCGAAGAAAGCTCTTAGGCAAATAACAAGTGGTCTGCGACATTTACATGCGCTCAAACTGGTTCATCGAGATATCAAACCACAAAATATCCTGATCTCATTTTCTGGGACTGGTGCGGCTGGCACAAGCTCGAGTTCGCGGGGGAAAGGTTATAGGATGCTGATATCCGACTTTGGGCTGTGTAAGAGGTTGGATGTAGATCAAACCAGCTTCTTGCCCACGGCACACGGCGCTCTGGCTGCTGGTACAGTTGGCTGGCGCGCGCCTGAAATCCTGAGGGGTGAGGTCAAACTGGAAGATTCACCTTCCATGGATGACGGTTCATCACTATCATCCCGCGGTTCGGTCGCCACTATCAATGGCAATTCTTCGACAGGCGGTATGTCTGCCAACGGGAACGGGAAAGGCCTCACGCGACTTACCAAGAGTGTGGATATATTTGCTCTTGGATGTTTGTTTTACTATACCCTGACAAGTGGTGGCCATCCGTACGGGGACAGATTTGAGCGGGAAGTGAATATCATGCGGGATGCGAAGGACCTAAGTGGACTCGACAGGTTTGGAGAAGAAGGGACTGAGGCGAAACATCTTATTGAGCAGATGTTGAGTTTCGAACCTAAAGGGCGGTAAGCAACAACTTGCTGTACTCGTTTCGTTATCTTTCTGACCCGTAATTCAGTCCGGATACCACTACGATCCTGTTACATCCTTTCTTTTGGGATCCAGCGCGGCGCCTTAACTTCCTACAAGATGCGTCCGATCGCTTTGAGATCATGTGCCGTGACCCACGAGATGCACATCTCATTCGTCTCGAGAGAGGTGCTCTCGCAGTCGTTGGCAATGATTGGCATTCTCGACTGGACAAGATTTTCATTGAAAACCTGGGCAAATACAGGAAGTACGATGGGAAGAGCGTGCAAGATTTGTTGCGGGCTCTGAGGAATAAGGTCAGTTCTTGCTCGTAATTTCTAGGCGTGTCTTATTCTAAAAATCTTGGGCTTTGCAGAAACATCATTATCAAGACTTGCCGGATAACGTGAAGCGACATTTGGGACCTATGCCAGAGGGCTTCTTGGGATATTTCACTCGCAGATATCCACAATTATTCCTGCACGTTCATACCGTGATTGGGGATACTGGCCTATACAACGAGTCCATGTTCCGGACTTATTTCGAGCTGCCCGATACATAATAAGGGATCATTCCCTTCAACAGAGCCTCGATAGCATTGGCTCAGTCCTTCCGCAAAAGTATGAATTAGGTCTTCAAGATATCAAACGAACATCTATGTTTTATCCTCTTCTTCAAGTAATCAGTCCGACATATTCAAACATTCTACAACCGCTTTCGCTGCATCTACATACGTCAAGTCACGACTCACTCACAATCCGACCATCTTGATAACTGTCCACTGTGCTCTTTCTAGCTTAGATATGATTGCTCCATTTACATCGCCGACGGATTGGGCAACCATCCTCGCTCCTTCACAAATACGCATGCGACATATACATACTTTCAGTATCTTTATTTCCCCTTCACATATTGACGGCTACCTCTTGTTTCTTGTTTATATATCCCCACCTTTGTAACGTACCTGCTATCTCTGGATTTCCTCTGTACAACACCGAATCTATATCACGATTATTATATCTGGGCATTCCTCACGCCCTTGTAGGCCCAAATGACAAGCGTATATATGTGTGCAACTATACTTATTATGAACTAAGTGATAGCAATTTGGAGTACCCTTTGCTCGTGCTGGTGCTCTGGCGCCCGCATCAAGTCCACATCAATCCATACTTCAATCCACCTCACTGAATTCAACATGTTGGATCGTGTCAAGAACAGGACCATCCCCGTAGTTTCTCTTGCTTGCTAACTCCCTAATCTCCTTGAGCATCTGCGGGTCCATGGTAGACGAACTGAACAGCACTTTCTTGCCATCGGCAAACTCCACAGGAATCTGAAGTGCGCCATTTGCCGACTCGGACGAAGGTGCGGTGCCGACAACATCGAAGAAACCATCGTCGATGACGGAGCATTCAGCACCAGGGCGGCAGAAAGGTTTGTGATTCTTCCAGTCGGCTTTCTGGCATTCTTTGCTGCAGTAAGCGGGTTTCTTGTCGCGGTCGCAAGCTCCAGAACCTGTCAAAAGAAAAGGGCACGCCGTCAGCTCCATGAGAAATGGCGCAGACAAAAAAGACAATGATATTACATTGGGATAACATCTTGCCTGTGTCAGACTGTACTTTGCAACCCGGGGCTGCACAGCGATATCGATGAGGATTTTTCAGCCTTTTCTGCGCCATCTTCGCTTGGCCCTTCGAAATTTGCTTATTCCTTTCGTCGAGCGCCTTGATGGCATCCTTATACCAATAGTTGAGCTCGACCACGGTCGGCGAGAACTTCTCGAAGACATTCTTCATGAAGAATAGAACAGCGGGTGATGCACATGCACCTTTGGGCGAAACTTCGCGGCATAGTTTGGCAGCTTCATTGCAATGGTGCGAGGCCGCAAGTAGATACCTGGACCTGATTGTGCCATCCTTCTCGCACGCATCAAGAAACCAGGCAATCAACAGTCCGTGGGCCATAGCTTTGACTTTCTTCGAGGCCGAGCTTGAGTATGCTGCTCGGACCAGGTACTCATGCGAGCGCCTGCGATCAGGCGTGCAGGCTAGGCCAACTCCGAGTCTTAAGGGATGATAATGTGATAGCAGATGTATACGAACGAGTTGTCTTACCGCATCGCGTAATCCAGAGTTGCCTCAGGGTCACCGTTATCCGCAGCCTCTTTGAGGGACTCTTCGTCCCTTGTCGGAAGTTGCCCCATAACGACCTGCACTTCCCCGCCACGTATCCTTGAGAAGAGCCCTACCGTCGTCGTCCGTACCGTCGGGGGGCATCACATTTGACCTCCTACTACAATACTCTGTGATGATTTCGATCAATTTTTCTTCTTCTTCGCTGAGACTTCCAGAGGATAGACGTATGGGTTTCTCTGTGATAGTGAAATTGTGGAAAAGGATCACTTCTGGAGTCTGAATAGCTGCGGCAACAAGGCCAGTGAGACCGGTCGTCCTTTTAATGATATCGAAAAAGGACGAGAAGCTTTCTTGTGCAACCGCGACTGCCGATCGATTCGTGATTCCAACCTCTAATAATTCTTTAGCTTTGACACCGATACGCTTCAGTTCAGCCCCGACTGCCACAGCAAGTTCTTTATCTTCAGTGGTCAGCTTCCAAGGAGCGGTTGGAGATGGGGGATTGGGGATCGGCATTTTGTTCATTCCCAGATTATTGACGAATGCGTACAGAATGCTCTTCGCAATCATAGGTGCAGCTTGCTGGGCAGTATCCGGAAAGAAAGCCATGCCGCTTTCATCGCTGGACAATCCCAAGGGCAACCTTTCCATATGGGTGAAACGCGAATGGGGCTGAACAAAGAAGACGACATGAGATGGGGTAGGCTCGATCTGTATGTATCGTAGTTCGAAGTGCCATTCATTCGGAACCATGCCTGACCGCGCCTTGGGTTGGCGCGGTAATGCATTGAATGCGGCTACGAGTTCCGGAGTAGACAAGGAAGAATCTTGCAAAGCTTTCTTAGGCATTTCGTTTGAGATGAGTGTAGAGAATGGGAGGAATCAAATTGTCATCCGCTCTCTTTATATGCCACCTTCGGACTTTGCCGACAACATACATCGTCACGAAATATATTTTTTTCTGCTAGATAAGTAAGACAGATAAGACAGTTGATCATAAGAGCCTATGCCTCGTAGTTTACTGCTTGGTTTTCTATTGCCAAATTCTGCAGGTTTTTCAACGCCTCAGCGCCCATGGTAGAGGAACTAAGCAAGATTGTCTTGCCACTCGGCAATGTGACAGGGACCTGAAGTGCTCCCGAGTTCGACTTCGAAGATGGGGCAGTCTCAGCGATGTCGTACTCATTATCGTCGATTACAGAGCATTCTGCGCCTGGACGACAGTACGGCTTGTGATTCGGCCAATCAGCCTTCTGGCAGGACTTGGAGCAGTAACTCGGTTTCTTGTCTAGATCACAACGCCCCGCACCTGCATTTCAAAAATGGAGAATAAAATAAGCCAAAACCTCAAATACAGAGAACGCAAAAACACCTACAACGAGATAGCATCGACCCTGTATCCGCTTCCACTGAGCACCCGGGGGCTGCACAGCGATAACGATTGGGGTTCTTCAACCTGAGCTTGGCCATCTTCTTGATGCCATGTCTCCATTGCTGTTCTCTGGCTCCATACGCCTCAATAGCATACTTATACCACATATATGATTCGGGATATCTTTCGGCGAATGGTTCGAATATCTTCTTCATGAACCAAAGGACAGCTGGGGACGCTGGGGCTCCAGGAGGCGATACAGTGAGGCATAATCGAGCGGCTTCATTCGCATGATGGCAGGCGGCGTAGAAGTACCGAGAACGAATTACGTTCTTGCTGGCACCAGTGCACCAGGAAATCAGCATGCCGTGTGCCGTTGCTTTAACAATGTCGGACACGGTCTCAGAGTACGCCGCTTTGATTAGGTACTCATGGGCGGCCTTGCGGCTGCGACTACATCCTAGTCCGACAGTAAGCCTGATAAGACGATGATGACTCTACATTATTTCCATGCTCTCTGAACGTAAGGGGTTCATACCTTATTGCATAATCCAAGGCCGCTTTTGCATCCCCCAGATCCGCTTCTGCTCTGATTACGGTAGTTGACTTTTCTTCGTAAAGCTTCTTTATCGCGTCAATACCCGACTCATCGTTGTCTAGTTGGGCTCTTGTGTCGCGTTCATTTCCATCGGAAGGCAGAGCATTTTGTCTTTGCATAAAATAATCAAGGAGAAGCTGAGCTTGGTTCTGTTCTTCATTGCGCATTTGCCTCATGAAGGACTCGAGCTGATCAGGCTCAGGTGATGCCACTGTGAAGTTCTCGAATATGACGGAGTCTGGAGTTCTGATGATGGAGGTGAAGGCGTCGGGGAATCCGATGCTTGCAAGATGTCCTTTATACGCAATAGTAAAACAGTCCTGGGCGACCAATATAGTGGATGGTTTGGAAACTCGAACAACCCACAAACGTTCGGCTGAGAGTCCTAGGCGCTGGAACTCTCGACTAACGGCGGCAGCTAGCGTCCTGTCTGCGGTAGTAAACTTCCAGGGGGTGGAGATGGACGTTGGACGGGACTCTGCACTCGGCTCCTGACCCATATTGTTCATGAGTGCATGCAAAATAGCTTTGGCAAGCACAGGAGCAGCCTCCTCTGCAGTATCCGGAAAGAATGCAAGGCCTGGTTGGTCAGAAGGTGTGCCTAGAGGCAACCTTTGCATGTGCGTGTAGCGCGTTTGGGGTTGAACGAAGTAGATGATATGAGATGGGTTCGGCTCTATCTGGATGAAGCGAAGATCGAAATGCCACTCGTTTGACAAGCATCCGGAAAGACCTTCTGAGGGAAGCCGTAGCGCGTTGAACGCATCGACAAGTTCCTTGGTTGACGTATCCATGAAGGTGGCCGTCGATAGGGTGCTTTGGGGCACTTCTATTTGGTGATGAAGTAGGGCAGGATGTGGAACTTGAAGTTCTGGGAAGGAGAGGGCGGTTATGCACTTGAATAAAAAGGTGGCCGTGAACAAACGAGCCTTAGGGCAAACACAATGGGCACTTGAAGAACGGAGCAAAGATTAGCTGCATTGCGATCCGTAAGGCTCTTTGTTGAATTCTCCGACTCCCGAAAGAGTGACGTGATAGCCGTTTCTTGTTACTTGGAAGAGACTCCCCACAAGTGGCTACAAGAACCCCGAAGCCTACAGCGCTGTTCTCGATGCATGTGCAGCTTCTGCATTTCTTGAGAACGGCGTGTTTGACGTAAATGGGCTTTGCTACAGCGCACTGGGACTCGCGTGGTGCGCCCTCATGGCTGGATTCGACCTTTGTATCGCCGTCCTTCTTTGTTGGATGCGCAAAGTGGGGCTGCAATTATTCATGGGGGGAACACATTTTGAGGATGAAGGCTTGTTGTAAGCACCAATATTCGGCTATCATCTGACGTGGTCTAACTCTATCTTTGACTTTCCGCCACTTCACACCCACTCCGATTCGCAGCAATGAGCGCTAAAAGCTCAAACGCTCAAAACACGTTCTTAAAGTACTGAGTATGGCCCAGGCATGCAACTTTTATCTGCGTCATAGAACCCTGCGAAGCTCTATAGTCCAGGAGGGGTCACTGCGAATTACCGCTGCACATTACGCATAAATAGGCGTACCATTTGCTTGTACTCTGTAAGCACCGTTTTCCCTGCCCAAAGATGACCTTCGTGGCTGAAAAATTCCTCCCGACAGGCACATACGTTGTCATCAACGTTAAACATGATCTTTCGATTGCCTATCGCGATGCACTGGGCCATACTGGGAACGGTGGATTGACATCTGGGTGGGGGGAAAGTATTCAAGTGCGTTTCTGGGGCAATCTACTATTTGTTCTTCGAGTTGATGATTTTGCAGTGGAACATCACTTTGCTCTCGCAGAAAAAGTGGATCATTGAAAGTGCCTTCAGCGGCTTCTCTGCTGATCTGCCTATTGACGTGGAAGAGGACGATGAAATTGCCACCAAAGCTGCTCACGAAAAGCCTCACCAATGGGTGATCAAGCAACGTCAAGAAGATCCAGACACTTACCTGTGAGTGCCCATGTCTTCGAGTGTTTCTAGATTATATTTTCAACAACCACTGTAGGATCTATTCCCCTACTGCTACGGGGCTCTTCTGGAGTCTGCAAAGTTCCCAAGAGGGCGCTACAGTGCGTATTTTCTGACATTCCAACAACTGTATCCATTTAATGAACCGGATTACTGCTCAGCCCCAGCTTGTAGGCGACAGCACGGATGCATCCACTTGGTGGAGGTTCAAGACCGACTCATCTCCTGCCCCGAAAGTGGTACGAAATCATCATGGCTTTCTCTTCACCTGTTCTCAAGAAATTCTCAGGTACATGATTACTCGACACCACTTTCTGTTATTAGGCCCACAGCCCATCCTCACGCTGAAAAGCACAAAGTTGCAATTACCATTCCTCCAGGGTGGCTCACAACCATATCTGCGGTACGCTCAATTCTGGTGGCTTGATCGTCTTGAGATGCTTGTCAAAGTTAACGACACTGCCCAGGTCTCCCTCGGACAATGCCTGAACCTCATACGTATCCAGCGCAAAGTGCGTGGAGCCCTCGAGGCGCAGGATTTGACGAGTTCCTGGGAGGCCGTCGGTCAAGTGATGACGCTTGATGCCAGTGCCAGCGCCAACTCGCACCCCATGCATGCTGTCTCCGACACAGCAACTGTCCTCGTACTTGAATTTTATCATGCCAAAAGCAACAATACCGTCACCGACCCTCTCCGACTGGCAGGGAAGGAAGAATTTGCCAGTAATTTGACTATCTGCTCTGTGAGTCTTGGCTCAGTTCACCGATCTCTAGACCTAACATTCAATTACATTCTTGCTAGGCATTGCGACCCACTGATTACAGGAGTTTCTCTGATTACGAGACATTTTATGTGAGTACATGCACATAATTTGTATAGGAAGTATCAATTGATTTTCGTCCGAACAGATTTTTGACGGACAAGGCCCGGCGTTGAACGCTATAGCGACCGTCCATATCAGCGTCAAGGTCTTCGTTGACCTAGACGATCCAGGAAAGCCGGTTCCAGGAACGGTGCAAAGCGGATATGATGTACACCTTGACTTGCCACGTCCCAGGTTCATGGATGAATATCTAGAGTGCGTGCATTCTAGCTCAGTGAAACGCAGCTTGAAAGTTGACCCGTGTCGATTTCCATCTCAGCAACTACAACATCATCTTCGTCGTGGATGATTCAGGATCGGTAAGTATTGACTTTTGATCTCCTTATGATTACAACTCATTATTCCTTTCAGATGTCCGGAGATAAGTGGCGTCAAGTTCGAGAAGCCCTCTCTCAAATAGGAAATGAAGCCATGCAATACGACGCTGACGGCGTCGATATTTGCTTCTTAAACTCTTCTGTCGTCGGGAAACGCATCAAGGTGGGTGAAATTTTCTGTGATCCCCAATACATGGTATGACATGAACACATTATATTCTAGTCACAGGAAGAACTTTGGGATGCGTATGATCAAGTCCAACCGAGCAGTGAGACTGTCGTCTCCCTGACATTTTCTGGCCTAACATTTATCCCCTTCTTTAGATGGCACTCCGACGGGCGCCAAATTGAATGAAATTTTGGGAGGAATAATCTCGAAATTAAATGGTGCCATCAACACCAGCCAATACGGGCAAATAAAACCTGTCGACATTATTGTGCTCACTGATGGTGCCCCCACCGACGATCCAGGCGCAGTGATTCAAGCAGCTGCGCGACGTCTCGATCAAGGTAAACATCACCCCAACTGCGTCGGCATTCAGTTTGTGCAGATCGGTAACGACTACGGAGCGGATCGTGCACTCCAGGCGTTGTGTAAGGGTCCTGTCAGAGTGAGTAATGGCCTTCTTTTTACCTAAGCACGATGTCACTGATTCTGGGACCTAGAATATGGTCGACACGGTTCCGTTCGTGAAGAGATTTACGCCAGAGCGGCTTAAGAGAGTGCTGCTGGGGGCCTTGCATCCCTCTATCAGAGCCAAAATCTAGCTATTAGACATTTTCATGTTTTTAATTCTCGTCGTTATTTCAATATAAGTGACCGGCTCTAGATCTCAGGTGTTGATGACTGCGGCTTCAATGATATTGCAATGGTACGTAATATGCACAGCGCACAATGGCCGTGGAAAGAATTCTCGACGTATTCCATTTTGTAAACGACTACAACTTGGAAAATTAAACCCGCGCCTGTTAGCTTCCCTGTTCCCTCGAAGAGGAACGGGTACTAATCCCAGGCCTGCCACGAAGAGGCCAGGCGCCGGGGTTTGACCAGGGAAACATCAACGTAGAACCCCTATTCTGGGAGACGCACCTTACATCAGAGAAACGCGATTTATAGAGTTGTGTGCTGCAGATTGACAGGTCAGGTCCATGATAAAGATGCCTGTATTTGTCACTACATGTACACTGTATAGCATAAAATATCCACATGCCACACGTATTCATAAAGAAAACAGCATGTATATGAGTAGATGGTAGAAGCAGACGATGATTTTACTGAAGATCAAGCGGACAGAGAGGGAAGGGACTCGGGCGTTGCTCGGACGGAGTTGATGTATCTATATCAGTGCCGAAGCGTGAGACAAATTTCCTGTTTTAGGTCACTTTCTCTGGACGCTTTCCGAGTACCTTCGGTCAGTCGGCCAGACAACTTGCACTGAGGACTGCCGGCCGGACGAATTTCACTCGTGGTTTCAGCCGCAAGGCGGGTGGAATGACACCGATGGTGGGACGCCTTTCATCCGTGTTGGGCTGGTTCACCCTGCTAACGGGTGAAAAACGAGGACTGGCTACCTGATACATTTCACCAGTTTGATATATCTTTTCCACCTGTACTTTAAACCTGTTTATATAGTGGTATATAACTCAGTTTACCTGGTTAATGAGAATCAACTGGTATCCGGTGCAAAATAGCAAGGTTTACAAGGGGACTATTTCCCACTGAGTTTGTGGTGGGAACTTCACCACTGGATGTTAGCCAGTGTATCAGGGCAATTCTAACAGGAAGATTAAGAGTATATTGATACAGCTACAGGGTCATTACAGGACACAGAAAAGTAAATCAAATCGTAATAAATCATAAGAGTCATGATACTCGTTACCGCTCGACGCTCGTACCAAATCACTATGCTCATTCCTCATCCGCCGATTCCTCGTCGATGTTCCGAAGAGGGTGTGGCGGGGAACTCGATCCAGACGAAGACGACGCTGCAGAGAGGCGGTCCTTGCGCCTGGGCATACGGCCTCTCTTCACAGCGTAGCGTCGATAATTCTTCAAGTATTGCTTGAGGATTTCGCCCGTGGCCCAATCATTCGGAAACCGATCCGTTGACATGTACGGATGACCATGACGGACCTGAATAACAAGTGTTAGTCAGCAGTACATAGAATGAAAGAAAAAATACTACTTACTGCCTTGAAAACCATCAAAAGACGTTCGGTTTCGACCTTGCGATAATCCTTAGTAAAGTCGATGCCTGCCTTGATAGCAAAGGCGCGAACTGAACGCTGCGCAGGTGATTAGTCAGGTGTGTGACAGACCGGTCGTCACACGTACCTTGATGCTACGGAACATTTCGAGATTCTCCTCTGTATCATCAAGCCTCATCACCTCTACCAGACAGAACCCATTCCCCGCTTCGCCCTTTGGCTTGTGGATAGGCTCTATAGCACCACCTCCAGCCGACTGCGCGCTCATCGACGATGCAGCAGCACTGGCAGCCGCCGCGGCTGCAGCTTGAGCAGCAGATGCAGCAGCTTTAGCCGCCTCTGCCTCAGCACGCAGCCTTTCGATTTCATCTGAAAGAGAGGGTACAGTGAGTAATATGTCATTTAGTGCTGCTTCGAAGAACTGACCTTGCAACGCTTGGATTTCCTGTGTTTTCGTAGGTCTCTTCTGCTTTGCTGGACGGGGTGCCGCAGGGATCGTCGAAGGAACACCGGGGTTATGGGTAGTTGGGAGAGGCTGAGAGGTGGAAGCCATTGCGGTAAGGGTGTTTATCAAAGGTTGATGCCAGAATAACGACTGAGTCTGCTTACCTTTATAGTAGTACGGACCCCTAGTTGAATGTCTCAGTATTGTACGAACGAAATAAACAGGTTTTCGCCCTCACTAAACAATATCACGGGATCGCGTTTCGAGACGCGTGTACGCGCCATGACGACTTAGGCAATTTGAATTAATTCACCTTGACTCGATAATCTTCATGGGCAAGGACTGGAATCGGAAACGGCCTTGTAGCTGCGGCTGCAAGAATCTGGTGACCAAGCAGACTGATTACAATCATCGGAAGGGACGTGGAAGTGTGCAAGTTCGACTCAGTCAGGCCACCTTTCATCAACTGCACACTGCAGCGCTAGAAACTGGAAATGCGACTGCTGGATGGACCGAGGAAAGTGAAATTATGTGGGATGCTGGTAAGTACATACCCGTTGCGTGAAATGTAAATCATTCTCACATCATGTAATCAGATGTCGAGAACTCTGATCAGCCAGAAGATATGGCCGTGTCCGAGTTGGCAAATACTTTAGACCTCGAGCCTGGTCCTAGTGCACATCTAGACGATCAGGATGTGGTAATGGCTTCAACGACGAGCACTGCAGCACCTTGCATACAGGTGGTTGCTGATGATTCAGAGGAGTCCGATGCTGAGGAACCCGATGAAGAAGGGGAGAAGCTCTTCAACCAATTTGACTGGGATGCCGAATGGAGTGACTCGGAATTCGGCCTTGCAGAAGAAGTTCCCGCTCAGAACATAGAGCCTGAGCAGCTCATGAACGAAGAATTTGAGGTGATGCTTGCTCAGTTTCGTGAGTTACATTTCCTCTTACTATGATATACCCTCGTTTTCTCACAGCTGCTTAGAGGAAGAGTTGTCGGACCAGGATATGGCCTACCTCCGTCAGTTTGCCTTGAAGATCAATACCCATATGACAGACGACGCCTTCGAAATGCTGAAATATGCATTTCCCGAATCACCTGTCGCGACGTGGAAAGTTACAAAGGCCCGAATTCAGTTTCTGTCCGCATTCAGACCTGTGCCGTACGACTGTTGCATCTCGTCATGCTGTTGCTATACAGGCGACTTCGCAAATTTGGACCAATGTCCGTACTGCAAAGAACCACGTTTCGACTCACGCGGGCGCCCTCGAAGACGCTTTACCTACGTGCCATTGATCCCGCGGCTCCGTGCCTACTTCCTTAATCCTAAATTCGCCGAGAACATGAGCTACCGTGGCCAGTACAAGTCTAAGCTAGGCATCATCAGTGACGTGATGGACAGCAAGAACTATTGCGCACTCAAAGACACGCACGTAGAGCTGAACGGGAAGCAGTACACGCACCGATTTTTTGACGATCCTCGCGATATTGCCCTTGGGTTCTCAACCGACGGCTTCTGCCCATTTCGGAAGCGCAAGAAAACGTGCTGGCCATTGCTCTTCTATAATTACAACCTCCCACCAGAGATCCGGTTTTGGGTCCAGCATATTATATGTGTTGGCGTGATTCCTGGACCGAAGAAACCGAAAGACTTCAACTCTTTTCTCTGGCCGGCGGTTCAAGAACTATTGATACTTTGCTCAGAGGGCATTCGCGCTGTTGATATTACCAGGGGGGAGTCCTTTTCTCTACGCGCGTATGTTATTACCTGCTTTGGAGACATACCTGCAGTCAGCATGGTGATGTGCATCAAGGGCCATAATGGGCAATCACCGTGTCGGATGTGCGAGATCAAGGGAGTCAGAACACCAGGTGGCCAGGGTACTGCACACTACGTCCCGCTTGATCGTAGCCAGCACCCGTCTGTCAAGGAAACACCTTCAGCAATCAAGCAATATGATCCGCGTGCTTTACCACGTCGCACGCATGCCCTATTTCTCCAGACTGGGCATGAGGTACTGTCAGCGCCGACAGCGACAGCTGCAAATGACTTGGCCAAATCTACCGGGATTAAAGGGGTCAGCATTCTCTCCTGTCTACCCTCTCTCTTCTTTCCTACTTCCTTTCCGTATGACTTCATGCATCTGATCTACGAAAATGTCCTCAAGAATCTGGTTCTTCTGTGGACGAATCAGTTCAAAGGTCTAGACGAGGGCACCGGGGAGTATGTACTCGCTCCCAAGGTTTGGGACGCTATTGGCACTGCGACGGCAGCTTCAGGAGCAACGATACCCAGTGCATTTGCCGCACGCCCACCGAACATTGCGCAAGACAGAAGTGCAACAACAGCTGATATGTGGTCATTCTGGATGCTCTATCTCGGACCTGTTCTTCTCTCGAGACGGTTTCGAAGACCTGTTTATTTTAGCCATTTCATCAAACTGGTCAAACTTGTACATATATGCCTGCAATTTGAGATCACCGAGGCTGAAATTAGAGATCTGCGGGTGGGATTTCAAGACTGGGTTACGGAGTATGAAAGGTGTGTGATCTGATCTAGCGTCCCAACTGATTAACGTCTTCAGATTGTATTATCAGCACAAACCCGAACGACTGTCAGCGTGTCCATTGGTGATACATGCCCTTTTGCATATCGCGGATGGCATAGAAGAGACTGGGCCTGTTTGGACAACGTGGGCCTTTCCGACTGAGCGCTTCTGTGGTCGACTGGGCCCAGCAATCAAAAGTCGACGTCATCCATTTGCCAATCTCGACAACTACGTGGTTGCATCGGCGCAGCTCGCGCATATCAAGCTTATCCATAACCTTTCAGAAGAGTTATCCTTGAAGGCACCAAAAGGATCAGAACTCGCGAGCGCTTTTTCTTGCCCGGAATGTGAGTGATGCATACCTTAATATCTTAACTGAATGCTCAACTCCAGTGCCTACTAAGATCCTACATGCATTTTACTACCACCAACACGCTCATTTACTACTCTTCCACAGTCCGTGATAGATAAAGTGGCCGTCTGCTTCTCCACTCGATTTTCGAAGCCAATGGCAGTTATACGCAAGTACCTCAAGCCCGAAAACCTTCAGCAGTGGGCGAGGGTGCGCCGTCTTGAAGGAGGAGATGACATGTATGCAGAAGCACTGTACCGCGAAGCTGAAGATCGTCGGGATGCAACCTTCATTCGGGTAAGTCCTAACTCATATAGACTGGAATATACTTTAACAACGGATTGAAACAAGTACGACCTCGTTGTTGACCGAAATGCTCGCTTTCGCAACCATCCCGTTGCCTATGAAGAAACACCAAAGCCGTTTTATGGCCAACTTAAACATATTCTTGTAGTACGCCTGCATCCGAACTCGATCCCCAGGACGCTCGACTAACATTACCCTCCACCTATATCATTGCTGTGATCCATTCTTGTAACATCGAGGAGACCAATTCGATGGAAATGCCCATTTACACGAAGATGGGGCGCATCGAGGCAGTGGACATGACCACAGTCCAATGCTTAGTTGGGCGGGTGCAGAGAAAGGACAAGTGGGCCATCATTGACCGCACTACTGCTTTACAGGCAGCTATCATTCAGAGCGAGGGTGCTTGATTCACATAGTTAATAGTCCCAAAAATATATTTATTGATTTGAAGAGCTGATTATCAAGAGAGAAAGAGGAGGCTGAACAGCGCGCATCGACTTAGTGCCCCAGGGCTCCGGGACTCCGAGGGATGCGCGCGCGAATTTCAAAAAAATAAAAATAAAAAGAATCAAAGCTAAACAAAACCTGCGTGGTTGGCTTGTAATTCGCGCAGCCGACGGCGAATCTTCTCCCGCCTCTGCGCAAGACCTCCGTAGACGTCGAGCAGGGTGTCCATCTGGGCGTTCAGCTCCTGCAACCGCCGAGTATGCTTTCGTATCTTGGGTAGTAGTTGTTGGCGAGCCTTGATGGACGCGGTGCATGTTTGGCAAGCTGGGGGCTCAGAGGCTTGAGGCTCGTTGAGGTCAATGGGCGCGCTGATCTTGAAACCAAAAGGAATCCGAGTCTGTGCTCATTTTGTCAGCTTCAAGAATAACAATGCGACGCCATAATACTTACTTGTTCGGGCACGTCTGCTGGGCAAAGCAACACGCGGGGAAAGGTGCCGGCCAAAGTACGCAATGGCTCTGACCCTTCCGGCGGCGTAAGCGCGTCCCGCACTTCAATGGGACTGCCCGCTGCATCGGACTGAGTCCATGGTACTTGTGAATGAGGATTCATGAACTGTCAGCAGAGAAAAAGTTGGTGTTCGTGTTACTATGTGGTGGAAGCTGTTTGATCTGGAAGAAACTGACCATTTCACGAAACTCCTTCTCTGCTAGCGGCGGGGAAGCATATTCGACTTCATCGTCACCTTCTTCAGCGCGTTCTTGAGAAGTAGAAATCTGAAGCTGTTTTACTTGAGTATGTAAACACATATGTATAGAGAACTGACCTTCTTTGGCGCGTCCGGCGCGGAGCAAAGAAACTGGCGCGGAAACGCTACACTGCCTGGTGCAGTACCAGTGACAGTTTTATCTGGGTCTTGACCATCGGAGGTAGCTTCATCAACGCGAGGAATGCCATGCTTGAACTGTTTGGGGGTTGGGGGGCGCGGTATGTAGAACGTCTTGCCGTTTTCATGGACGACTATGGCTTGGCTGTCCTCCTCGGTGACACTGCCGTTGTCGGTGGGCGTTGGACTACCTCGATTGGGGTTCAAAACGGGAGAAACAGGCGACTCGACGCGTTTGGATTGTTTGGGGGTTGGAGGACGTGGCATGTAAAAGGTTTTGCCGTTTTCGTGAATGACGATGGCCTGGCTGTCCTCTTCGGTGACGCTGCCGTCGTCGGTGCGGACTGGACTACCTGGGATGGGGCTGGAAGCTGGCGAAACGGATGATGGAATGACCATGCCCCTGGCTTTCATGTTGAGAGGGTGCTGGAGGTGATGGACTTAAGGAGAGGATGAGCGGTGCTCTCGAGAGCGCATGCTCAGCATATGCATGTTGAAAGGTGGTTGAACAAGGCTGGCAGGGAGGTGAACCTATACATGCAAGGCGTGGTTGAGGAGACAGGGTGATAATCACCGGTGCGCTGCACTTACCGTATTTGGAACAGGACAAATTATGCCGATAGTCACCCGATTTTTGAAAAAGTGAGGAAATTGGTCCTATATACGGTGGAACGCGATTCAACAGGTACGAGAGGTAAAATTTAACCCGAATTCTATCCACCCGCTATTCAACACAGGATAGGGTGAAAGTGGAACTTCACCCACGCGGCGAGCAAAGTTCGCCCGGTCCTGGGTCCTTAGTGTTGGCTTGACTTTCTCTGAACGCTTTGGCTGCTGTTTCGCCGTGTCTGACATCTGTACCTACAGAAGAACATGTCTTCTGCACCCGATGCGTGCTTGCACATTCTCCCATTGAATTGAAGACTGGTTCTCGACGCTATGCCCAATACATTGTCTTTGGCATCGAAGCTTTGTCTAGCTCAGTGTATCAAGAGCACGCTTCTTCAAGCTCTACTTGAAACATTGCGATCATCGGATATTTTAACGGCGAAGGAGGAATGGAATGCAGTCGGCTTTACAACTTCGCCCTAGTATGTCAATACGCAGGTCAATGTATGGGACGATGAAGACCAACTTGTCGACTGCTACTGGGCAGAAATCTCGTGTAGGCTGCTTGCCATATCGTACGTAGCTATGTTGTGAGCACCGTTTACTTTTCTTTTTGCAATGACATCATACCGAATTCAGTACCCCAGGCGTTGTTATTTTGAGATAGGACAAATATAATAACGACAATATGTTCCTGGAGTACAAGCCACTATCAGGTGCTCTTTAAGCATACGTCCAGGCGGTTCCTGCACTTCTCTTCACTACAATATCAGCTTCTTGTAGAGCGGTACCTCCTTCTCCATGACATAAGGATAAACTAAACGGTTAATGGCGGCAAAATGGCGGGCTAATTCCTTGCGCGCGGACCGGGAGGAAGATGGAGCATTCCCTCTTAAAAGGCGGGGTACTGTTACATAGGGGACTCAGAAATCCAGTAAACCCAACAGTATGAAGGCTATTGGAACATTACTTCCCTTAATCGGGCTTGCCCTGGCTCAGACGGGGTGTAGGTGTTCTGGATGCCATAACATGCTGTCTCTGCCATTAACCCCTTTAAACTAGTGGCACCCAAGAAGTATCTCAGTCTCCCCTTGGGGACGGTGAAGCCTTCAGGATGGCTCATGGATCAAGTGTGTACATATGGTTCAGTGTCTCGATCAGTCTAACTGGTCGCACCATAGCTCAAAGTTCAGACTAACGGCCTCGCGGGGCATGAGCATGAATTCTACGATTAGTACGTGTATTTCTTTCATTTCCGTCTGAGTGGGTCGTTATTTACCGATGAACCACCAGCGTATCCCAAACAGACTGGGTTGGTGGAAACTCGTTCTATTCGAACCTGGAAGAAGGTACTGGATTTTCTATGAAAGTACAAAATCCATAATTAATAAAACTTCTCCATAGCCGGTAGCTACTGGTTTGTAAGCGACGATTAATTTCTCTATGATTTACAGGCAATACTAATAACGATGCGCAAAGAATGCCATGGTGCCCAACGGGATTTTGGTTAACAGTTCCGCCATCAATGCAAAGACGTCGGCTTTCCTTTCCTATGTTTTGTCTCACCAAGACTCTACTGGGTGGCTCGGTCCAGAGGTCAATACCACAAAACCGCGCTACCTCTGGGGAAGGTGGGTTTCCGAAAGCCTGAATTAATTCGTAGCATGTTAATCGTACTTGTTACTATCAGATATCCTTTCATGTTTGGCGCTATCCAAATGGTAGAACACGATCCTTCTTTGACTGACCAAGTTGTTACTGCTTTGCATAAATTCGTCGCGTTGGCAAATACCATGTTGCATTCGGGAAAGGGCGTGGAATCTTGGACAGCGACTCGTTGGGAAGACTTCGTCATCGTCCTGCAGTGGTATGTCTATGTGCTGTTATGCGTTGTTGTAGTCTTAGGCTGATTCCCTTGGCACATCAGGCTGTATGACAACCATCCCAATGGGAAGGAAGACCTGCTTATTGACACGATGAAGCAGCTCAAATACACTGGTGTTCCTTGGGAGAAAGTGTTTAGTGCTCAGGTAAATAAATGCATGTAATATTCCTGGACGACGGAAACTGATGTGTTGTGATCAAAGTACTTCCCAACGACGGCCGGTAAGACTCTTGTTCCTCGGTATTCATCGATTTATCGTTAATACTCCAACAGTGGAGCATACCCCGGTAAGCATTCTTTGACCCGTGAAGATAAAATTGCTGAGTCACGGTTGAAATAGAATCCATTTAATCTCCCTTTGACGGTGTGCACATGTCCAAGTTATCTCGTCCTTCGTGATCCTTACTGGATTTTAGTGGCATGGCGTCAACATGGCTGAAGGACTGAAGGCGCTCCCTTCAACCTACCGATTTACTCATAACCAATCAGGTATTGCGCGATCATGGCAGATATCTTTCTCTGCGCTCACCACTGGCGAATTGCTAGACCTCAATGCGGCCAGCGCCGGTTGGGACCTGTTGTTCCAATACCATGGTCGTCCATCCGGCATCTTTGCCGCGGATGAATACCTCGCTGGATTGGAAGCTGTCAGAGGGTGCGTCTGTCTTCATGTAAAGCACAAATATCATATTTATAGCTGTCCAGAACGGAACTTTGCTTGGTGGTGGTATGTGCTTCACATATCTTCGGGAAGAAATTACGAACTTACTGCTCTTCGTCCTGGGTTTGCTAGGAAACTATGTTCTCGTACGTGTCAATCGTCTCGAGTCGATGTTTTAGATGCTGAACTTCAATAGCGGGTCTTACTTATACCAAGTCATTGGAGACCCTAAGTTTGCAGACCGAGTAAGTCTTTTTCTGGGAATGTTTTCATGAAGTGAGGTGAAAGTAGCTTAATTTCTCCTAGGTTGAACGCATCACATACAACGCGCTTCCTGCAACACTCACTGGAGGTAGGCTCATGCCTTTCGTAAAAGAAGGAACCAGCAAGAGTCTGATTTTAGCCTCACAGATATGTGGTCGAGACAATACCTTCAACAACAAAACCAAATTGCAGCGAAGAATATGAATCCGTGCGCCCTAACTTGATTAATCTTTACTGCTCACATTTTGACGAAAGCGTCCAGTAATCCCTTCCCCAACGACGGGTATGTGCTACTGATAACGATTGAACTGATTATTTATGGGAATTATTCAGTTCTTACTCGAATGTTTTTGGCCTGGAACCCAACTACCCGTAAGTCCAGTGTCAGCTCAACGATTGATTTACTGATGAGGAACAGGTGCTGCACGGTCAACCATCCACAAGGATGGCCTAAATTCATTTCAAACGCGTTCCTCACTACTCCAGACCAGACTTCTCTCGTTAACATATACCTTGGGCCGTTCCAAACGTCTACTACTCTGTCTTCTTGTAAGATCTCATTCCATCGACCAGACCATCCTTGGCTAAGATATCTTTTGCAGCCAATCCGGTCTCAGTGACTGTCGACACTCAATATCCATTCAGCGATACTTTGACCACGACCATTACCGCAGCGAAAGCGTTTACTTACTACGTCCGAATTCCTAGCTGGGTTGTCGGAGGAACCATTTCAATCAATGGAGCCACCGCGAAGGCCGTTAATCCGTCAAACGGTCTTCAGGCTGTTTCAGTAGGAGCAGGTACCACAAAATTCGTATTGAATTTACCCGCTCCCATTACTACTGGTAAGTAGTATTCTGCCTCCCTTGGTTCTTACTGCTGATTCTTTTGCAGAAAGCAGACCTCACGGATCCATCGCTGTTCACCGAGGACCATTGCATTACGCCTTCGACAGTGAGTTTGTTGACCATTTTGTAATATCATCATTAACTTCAAGTCGACAGTTGCACGCAATCAGACAGTTCTGACCAAGAACAGCCAGCAGCCTCTCGCTGTCGATCTTGAATTCGATGCAACAGTCAATTGGCAGTACGCCATTGACCCTGCTACTTTGAAGTTCAATGGAGGATCACCACCGTCTACCCTTCCCTCTCCAATCTTTGATTCTGGAAAGCCACCTATGTCGATCACTGCCACGGCATGCCCCATCTCATGGGCTAAAGCTGGGGACACTTTTGCGGCGTCTCCTCCAACCAGTCCGGCCTGCACGGGATCGCAAACCACTATCAAGCTCATACCTTACGGCGTACGTTCGTGTTTACTTGGTTCAGCTGTGCGCGACTGACGAAAATGGATGACAATGACTTTTAGGCAACTAAGTTGAGGATTGGAGAATTCCCGGTCTTCAAGTCGAATTGATGGGCCTATCGCTTTCAATTTTCTGATTTCTTTGCATTGAAGAAAGCTCGCTGAACTTCAGCACCGCTGCTTGCAGCTTGTGTCTGATTGATAAATACTTTGGAAATAAATAATCAAAGCTTGATGAATATATCTGCGCATAGTATGGTGACTGTCCAGAACTTGTTGAATTTATGCACTGAGTGGAATGGGACACGCAGTGATGGTACCTTGTGCAAGATTACCCCAGACTGCCAAGATAAACCATGATTGATGGCTTACGCTTAGATATGATGCTCAAATAAAGCTCGTTGCATGTAAGGATTGCATTCTAACGGCCTTGCTTCTGACCATGAAAGTTGCAGTCTTCGGTGCAAAAAAGGTTGGTATGTTATGCTCAACATTGAGTTAGGATTTCTTAATTATGAGTCTTTTGCCAGTACGATGTCAACTCCTTTCACAAGGCGACCATTCCAGATGGGAAGGTCATGGAGTTTCAATACTTTGATCCACTTCTAGACGAGAAGACAGTTGCACTAGCCGCGGGGTTTGAGGCCGTCTGCATCTTCGTGAATGATATCTGCGATGCAGAGGTTGTCAAGAAGCTGAACGAACTAGGCGTGGTGAGTCCACTTCGCAAATAACATCTTTCAAGCATCTGACGAGGCTCCGTCTGTTCTATCAGAAATACATCGTCTTGCGATGCGCTGGGTTCAATAACGTTGACCTTCAAGCTGCTAGTCGGTATGGAATCAAAGTCGCTCGGGTTCCTGCTTATTCTCCGGAGGCCGTCGCTGAATTTACTGTCGGAATGATCATGACTGTCGTCCGCAAGTATCACAAAGCCTACAACCGCGTCCGCGAAGGCAATTTCCTCCTCGATGGTCTCCTGGGATTCAATATCAATGGCAAGACGATAGGCATTATCGGCACAGGAAAGATCGGCCTGCTCACGGGCAAAATCTTAGCAAAAGGATTCGGTGCAAAGGTCATTGCCCATGACCCTTACCCCTCTAACTTGGCAGAAGAATACGGTATCACTTACGTCAAGAATCTTGAAGACCTGCTTTCTGTGTCGGATATTATCAGCCTGCACTGTCCTCTGATAGACAGCACGAAATACATTATCAATGATGCTACTTTGGCCCAGACGAAGAAGGGCGTTGTCCTTATCAACACTTCCCGTGGAGCGCTCATAGATACCTACGCGCTGATTCGGTAAATCATCAATTAACTCCATCCTCATGAGGCTAACCCTTACTTTCATTAGAGCTCTTAAGACAGGACATGTATCTGCTGTCGGACTAGATGTATACGAACGAGAATCTGGCTATTTCTTCGCAGATTCAAGCGAAAAAGTCATAGCAGATGACAGCTTCGCGCGGTTACTGTCTTTCTACAACGTCTTCATGACGTAGGTTTTCTTATCTTGCAACGTCGTAAATGAATGGCACTAACACACCCCGTCTTTAGCGGCCATCAAGCATTCCTTACAGCGGAAGCCCTACACAACATCGCTGATACCACCATACAAAACTTAATTGACTTAGAGGCTACTGGAACCTGCGCATGCATCGTTGAACAGTAGCATACGTCAATGATTTGGAATGTTGATGTACTGCAATTTCCTTTCAATTTCTTACTAACAACTTGGATTGGTTACTTTCAATGGTCAGAAATTTTTGTATTTTATACCCGAAATAACAACTACAGATTAACCTCTCCGAGCAGTGGTCAGTATGTACAAACACTTAATACATTTCAACAAAAGAAAGACAGACAAGGGAAAGCAAGAAAGAAGACAAAAAACAAAAAAGCTGAAGGAAAAGGTATATCACGCTTCGATCTTCCTGATCGTCTTCTTTTCGCGCTCTCCGGTCACCTTGAGAATGCCCTCATTCTCCAAGCCCTTAATGACTTCACCAAACTCGACTGGGTCGACCTTCACACTGCTCTGTTCGCCTAGCAGTTTGAGGGCCTCGGCCCACTTCACACCTCTCGACTTGCCTTCCAACAAAGCCAAGATTTCCTTCCTCATATCCTCTCTCAACTTTCTCTGTCCAGAGCCAGTACCCGTGTTGAGCAGGCCCATATCTATCTTCCCTGTTCTTGGATCCATCGCGCTGGTCCTGATGGCTTCGCGCATGAGCCTGCTCGCTTCCTTCACATCCTCGATTTCAACGAAATCCGAGAAACGCATGCGGGCATGCGCCTCGGACAGGCGAATTAAACTCTCGAGCTGACGAGTCGTGGCAGTGATTCTTTTCTCGCTCGCTCTGGGGTCGTCACCCATGTTGCGCATTTCAACATAGGCATTGACGAGCTCATTGCCCGCTTCCTCCGAGATGACAGGGTGAATCTTGGACCTGGCGTAGTCAATGTACGCCGAAAGCTCTTGCATAGGCTGTACCAAACAACACATGTCAGCCTATACCAAAGTGTTGCAGTTTGGATTTAGAGCGCACCATGATATCTTGAGCTTCAGCTGTAGGCGCATCTTCCAGGTATAAACCGACCAGATGCTGTGCCAATCTCCTGTCAAGCGCATCATCCACTTGATCAAGAACAAGGTAAAGAAGATCGAATCGAGAGATCAAGGTAGGTGGGAGATCGATGTTTCTTGTTATGGGCAGATTAACATCGTATTTCGAGCCTACAGGATTGGCAGCAGCTAAAATGGATGTCCTTGCATTCAACGTCGTGATAATGCCGGCCTTAGCAATTGAGACTGTTTGTTGTTCCTGGACGGCAGTATAGTCAGTCAGAGGAATTCGATTTATACGTCTGAAGTCCTTACCATGACTTCATGGAGAACACTTCGAGTAGCGTCGGACATTTTGTCGAACTCGTCTATACAGCAGACACCGCCATCACTGAGAACAAGGGCACCACTGAAGATAACAATCAGCAAGACATCACAAGTTGATAGAGCAAAATAGTCACCTTTCCAACACAAGCTGTTTGCTCTCTGGATCACGGGTTACATACGCCGTCAGACCAACAGCAGATGAGCCTTTGCCGGAGGCATACACTCCACGAGGGGCGATCTTGTGGACGTACTGAATGAAAAAGGTATATATATCAGTTAAAGAAGTCGACGAAGATGTACAAAAGGCGTTACCTGAAGGATTTGCGATTTACTGACACCAGGATCACCAACAAGAAGGACGTTGATATCACCTCTGTACCTCGGCCCACCTCCACCTCCGCCCTTAGCCACACTCTTGTTGGTTCCGCCGAATAATTGCAATAGAATACCCTTTTTGACGTCCTCCATTTCCCAAATGGACGGGGCCAATGACCTTGCAAGGTAGGAGTAAACATCCGGGCGTTGGCTGACCTCCTTGAGCTTCTGTTCCAACTCGGCCTTACGGCTCTGACGTCCTTCCCGCTCTTCGTCTTCGTCGCCTCCATCGCCAAGCCCACCAACTCCTGGTACACGGTCACCACCGGCGGGTCTCGTACTCTTGTCGAAGCCCAAGGCATTACCGGCGCCTAACTTCACATGTACGACATCCAAATAGGTCTTGAACAAACTCTTCAATGTCCTTTGCCGAGGATTAGAGCGTACAGGAACGCTGCGATATATACCAGTAACGACAATCCTGTCACCAGGTTTAGAAACATCCACCAGCTCGTCGTAGACACTGAGGGATACGGTATGCGGGGTTTGACCGTCGGGAACAGCATCGGGTGTTTCCTGTAGACGAATGACTTGTCGGTCGGCGAATTCACATCGGTTGTGAACAAGATTCATCGTTCCAACGGAGGCACAGACATCGCGAGGACATTGGTGCGGTTCCTCGATCTTTCCGCGGTCGATTTCTACTTGGACCGTATGCGAACAAGCTAAGCATCGGAAGAAAGCTACTTTCATGTCTGGGATGACTGGAGTGGCACGGATAACCAATCCTTTAATGCATACGAGCTTATCCGTATCTATGTTAAATTCAGTCGAGGTTGCTCAGAAGGACCATGTAAAGACATACCAGTAGGATTCAAATTTCGCATATTGACGGACGGTAACCCGAAGGGTCGCACTTTGTATATACGGCCCATAATATCAGCAATTTCTTCTTCTGCTTCGTCGCCCTGCATGCCCTCCATCCCAGCAAGTTGGTCCATGTCTGCTATTTCCAACATCATATCCTTCAAAACCTGATCCATCGCGGGTATAACTTCCTGGGGGTATTTGACAAGTTGGGAATGCAATTTCTTCGATGGGGGGAAGGCCAATAGGTTATTAACGTCGAGATTCAAATTGGTCTCTCCCGTCTGACGCATCCTCCTGAGATAACCCTCATATAAAATAACTTCACCTTCTTCGGGTGAGGTAAAGGCGCGCGTTTGTAGGCCCAGGCTCCTATCATGAGAAACACGATATTTTGGTTTGAAACCCTTGAAAAAGTCTTTGAACAATTTCATTGTTTCGGCCAAATTGACAGTAGTTCCCCAGATAGCTCTGATTTCATCGGGTTCGTCGGACTGGGCGGCTGGAGCGGACAGATTAGGTCCTGATGATCCTGGAATGTCAAGGTTGGATGCGTCAGAATTGAGGTTGGTCGTCCTTGACCGAGCTGTGCGGCGAAGAGAAGCTGTAGGTGTAATGACCAAAGACGAGTGGATGTCTCCTCTACGATTCTTCGGGGTAGCAACTGGGGTACTAGAGGCATGCGTTCAGATGAATGTTTAAATGGAAGCAAAAAAGACTGACGAAGGGAAATCAAGGGGGTCGGAGTCCTGGGGACGGTCCGAAGGTATTTGGGCGCGTCTTTGAGGTGTCCTAGAGGGTGTAGATGAAGGGAATGCCATTGGAGAGGAACTGCCGCCTGGAGACGCGTCAGAACGAACGATAAACGCCTTCAGCACCATACTCACCAATGAATAACGGAGTCTTCGGCTTGGGTGTGCTCATGCCCAAAGCTCTTCGCGCTGTCGCCCCACGTAGCGGGGAGCTTTCTGCTGGATTGAATCTTCGTTGAGACGGCGTCCCGTTCACCGAAGGCGTTGCAGCAAGAAAAAGTGGATTTCCTGGGGGAGGCGCGTTTGGGAAAGACTCCTCCGTTCCATCAGCCATTGGCACATCGTCCATTTGTGAAGACGGAAAATCTAAGGCAGGCGGAGAAGACATGGCGTGGCTTGAACGTAGTGTGGAAGAGAGTCTTCGCATCTGCACGCGACGCGACGCGTCAATTTTGACTTTAGGGCAGGCTCACGTGGGCTTGCTCTCCAGACTTTCTTGTCCTCGATATACTTTGCACTCCCCCACCAGCTATCCACTTGTGAACCTGGTTATTTATCTTTCACATCAAAGAAATACTCGCCAGAAAACGGAAATTCCCCTTAGAGATGTTCTTAGTTTATGAAGCACAGCTTTTCGGTGAACTATGGGGATAAATTCCCAAGAGCCAACACGCCCCACTGCACGGTACTACAACACATGGAGCTCTGTGAAGTTACGGGTCCCTGCCTCTTTCTCTTGAACGACCACCCGCAGTGCCCGCAGAAAGCTGGTACTTGTCGCCCATGTGCAGGCCGGCATCGCGACTTCCATGATGATGAACCTGCTGCAGGTCAGTTTCACTGCACCTTTTTCATTGGTCCTTTTCTCATGAAACATAATGCTCTAGACGAATCTGCTGAGCATCCGAAGTGATGCACTGCAACAGGATATACCCCAGCAGGAACTTCACTGCTATAGCCTACCGTTCGGTGCCCTTGGATTCATATCCCACGTCCTAACCTACTACACGATCGCATGTCTATGGTTCGGACGTAAGCCTCTATGGCCGTTCAAAAGCATCTCCAACTCCAAATTCGATCTCGTCCTTGGATTCATCGGTATATCTCTGTGCATTATCATGTCAATCGTGACAATGATAAAATGCAAGAACACCTGGCAGTTACTCGTCATCGCCGTCTGGAAGCTCAGTATGTCGTTGCTGAACGGCTTGACTGCTCTGCACGTTGCAATCCTCTACCTCAATAGGCCAGAAGAGGAACGGTATCTCCCAATCAAATCTAAGCAAACAGCCTGGTGGATTGTTTTATGTAAGTAGCACACCAGTTCTCTTTCAAACCATGAAAGAAACGTTGGTTAATCCCGAGATGGCTGTACTTGCAGATATACCAGGCATGATAGCAGGGATGATTGGACTAATGAGTCTAGTCGTCAAAGTTGCTGCCCGTGTACCCGAGCTTTTGGCCATAACGATCGCCTTCTATTCCGTCATTGGAGCATCACTGGTCGTTGGCATCCTCTCCATGATCATCATCTGCTATTTGGGGGGAGGTGCACCCGGGAAGGTGGCTGGGACAGGTTTTCTTGTCACCGTAATACTTTTTGTTGTCCTGAGCGCCTTCTACAGCGACTGGTGCTTGGGGATCATGCTGGACAATCTCATAGGAACCCCATCTTCTGATAGCTCCGGGTTTTATTGGACGTATTTCGTAGCCAAACGGCTGGCCATGTTCAGTCTATGAATACCTGCTTAAGCAAGTGTAGTATTAGTAGTGTAGCCAATGTTCTTGTACACCGTCACAGTTAAATTTGGGTATATATCTTCTAGTAACATAGACAATCCTAGGAGCACACTCATACGTATACGCGCAACAGTCAATAACAGACGTGCAGTAGGTGTCCATTACACGCATCTCCATTTCTTACAGGAATAACGTCGACTTCCATTTTGAAACCCACCGCCAGTCCGCAGCAATATCACTGTTCACGACGCAGGGTCGATAACCACAAATTTAAACCAGTCCGCGCGCCCAGGTCGTCCTCAGGTACAGTGCAAAGAAATGGCACGCCTCTACGAGTACGAGCTGGCCATAAACCCGAAAGGCGCTCAAAGCCACATACCTCTTGAACAACTCTGACTCATTGTCAATGATGCATTGGCGTCGAATAGCGTGTTCAATCCATTGCACAAGATGAAAGAGGAAAAAATCAGACCTAAAAGAATACATTATTCCATCCTCTCCCATCCGTTATATATTCGTTAGGTACATCATACAAGAAGATACAAACAGCTGACTTTCAGACAGTTCGGCATACAAGAAACAACATGGTGGTGGGTAGCGCCCATGACATAGATTACTACAACAGGATGATGGTGATGATGTGAAAAATAATGACAAATTACAAGAAATTTAAAAAGTGTGAGCCATATAGTACATACATGTGTCTAATGCAGATTGTCCAATGAGGTGTGAATATTATGCAGGAGCGTGAGGATGCGCGTGATGATGAACAGCTAAAGAGACAAAAAGTGGCGAGAGAATTCGCCACGGAGGACGAGGCGAGAAGTGCACTGACGGCGGCGGATAATGGTAAAGTTAGACAAACAAGGACACGTTCAGATCCGTGGAGAAATCCAAGACGACAATCTTTTGATCATGCGAAGTGCTGGAATAACGGGGAAAGCTCAGCCTCGAGGTAGGAAAAATAGCGAGATAACCAGGAAGTTTCACACACCTGACAATTCGACCAATATCGAACTTCACGTCGAAGATGTGGCTGGCATGTATTTTCTGGAATTCGCGGACGAGTTTACCTGGAGAATATTGGCATAAACGTTCTTCTTTAGCATTGAGAACCGGTATCACGCTTACCGGTGGAAAGGTCCCAGACTTTCACACTTTTGTCATAACTGGCACTGACAAGACGGCCACTACGAGGGTCGAACGATAATGCGCGCACCAGAGCATCATGTCCCATTAAAGTCCGCAGACAATCGCCGGTGGATGCTCTCCATACTTTAATCTTGCAATCATTTGAGCCAGAGACTATCAGATCGTCCTGGAGAAAATTTGCCAGTAAGTAAAAGGTTTCATGTGGATCCATAATCTTCCCCGGTAAGCTTACTTTAAATTCGATACAAGCCAATCCTCGATCGTGACCTTCAAAGGTACGGAGACGCTCTCCGCTGTCAATGTCCCACAAGATCATTTTGCCATCTCCGCTGGCACTGACCTGGAGGTTGAATTGAACAAAATGATTGAGGCTATATCGAGCAAAGGGCTAGACATATGACATACCACTTTTCCACTCTGGAGGCCAACTGCATTCACAGGACCTTCGTGTCCACGCAACGCGCGATGCAGTTTCAAGGATTTGCGATTCCAAACACGAATGACAGCATCCTTAGAGCTATCAGAAACGTTTAGAGACATCCACAGCGAATGATAAATCCCAATTTGCAACGCACCAACTAACTATCCATTGTTTGTCGATGCGCAGGTCCAAGACGCCACCGGAATGACCTTTTAGGATGGCTCGGACTTCACCTGTCACTTCGCGATCACTATTCTCGTCGGCATAACGAACAGAGTTATTATCTTCGACGCTGGCTGAATCTTCGTCTGAGATGACAGCTCCCAGAGTCAAATTCCATACGCAGACAGAGCAATCGCTGCTCCCGCTAACCATGAAGCCCACTCTGGACGAAATGTCCTTGCTCTTCTGAGAAGTAGTATCGTCCATGTCCATTTGTTTCCTGGGCTGATCAACGAGACCTGTGGTGGATGAGCCAATGCCATCATATGACCCATATGCGTCGTCAAAACTTTCTTCTTCCTCAGAGGCAGTGTCGTTGTCCTTCCACTCAGGGCGGTCCCAGTCAGTTTCAAACTTTAAGCAAAGGACGCTGCCCCTATGAGCGCCTACAAAGCTCCCAAGGAGCTTTCCTGTTCGTAAACTCCAAACTTTGATTGATCGGTCCCTGGAGCCAGTAATGATACGCCGCGAGTCAAACTCAAGACAATAAACACTAGACGTAACGGAACCGTCAACATCGCGTATGCTTCTTTGAAATATAGATTGACCTACCTGTCTGTATGCCCCGCAATTTGCATCGCTGTTGGTTCATACGATCGCGTGGACCGATTATTGATTACTTCCACATTTCTGGTACTGCCAAGAGGAACGATGTTCATACCGCTAAAAATACCACCCATTCGACGAGTAGAATCCTCGGAGGGGTTCAAGTCGCCGAACATGTCGCCTCTTGCTTTATTGGCCCATCGTAGGTCCAGCTCCAGACGTTCACGATATTGTATGCGCCAATCCAGGCGCAGAGGAGCGACCTTCACTGGTGCGTCAGCTACAGGGAAGGAGAGTCCGAGTAGACGTTTGGCTTTAGACCCAATATCAACAAGGTCGACATCCCAAGTCTTCCCAAGCGTGGCTCTAACATTACGCGTCTGTGGAGTAGAGTCACCGGCCCGCCTCAGGTCTATATCCCATCTACTGAGAAAGAGGACGCGCCAGACGGCGTTGTCGCTGGCCAGTCGACACCAGGTGCGTGACACCAACCGACAGGACAGAAGCGCCTCCAACGCCTCGTGTGAACTGCCATCAGAATCGCCAACTGTGAGGTTGCTTCTACCAGGCGATACGGGGGCCTTCGCAGACGTATTTGATAGACAAAGCAAGCTCAAGACGTGTAATGCAAGTTCGGTTGGAAGGAGAGAGATTATATCTGGAACGGATAAACGTAAGTTTTACGTCTCAACAGTGTCTCCGAGAATACACACCAATTCCACGCGTTGACTGCACGTCAATGAAGCAAGCTTCATCGTCGATTAACTCTCCTTCTTCTCCATCCAGAGGAGGCAACTCAGAGTAGTCGATAACTTCTGCGGTGTCGTTCCGGGTACCTGCTTTCCATTTCCCTTTCCCTGCATTCCAGTAGACAGGTGAGTTTCTCCCGCTGGGAGTTGTGTACCAGGATGGATTCGACTGGGAAGGTGCCGATATAGTTCTCGAAGAAGATGATTGCGTTGGCGTTGAGTTTACGTTCGTGGCTCGACTCGGCGAGGTGAAGACGTCCCATAAGCGTGGTAAAATAGACTTTAGAAAACCAGGGCTTTGCGGCGATGAATCTTGGTTGCCTGCAATATTGCCTGCATTGTAATTATTGGAACGGCCTCTCCCAAATGTCCTGGGAGTAGAGCGAAATCTGGTGGGGTAGCCTCCAGGAATGAATGGATTAGAGTCAGAATCTTCAATGTCCGCGTCAATAATTGAAAAGTCTGCGGTAGGCGTTGGTGATGACCGTCCGCCCTGTGCTTGTCCGTCTAGGACATTGTCGGGCGGGTGCACTTCATGATGAAAGGGTGAGCCGAGCACAGTTGAGACTATCCGGGATAGACGAGGATCGCCCCCTTGAGAGGTCGAAGCGGGTATGGTGGGTGATGCTGGGCGAGATATTATACACGACCTGGAGAATGGCATGGCCGAGGAGGACGCAGTCCGGTGGTGGCGTTGAATAGTAGCAGCGTCATAGGGCCGGACATCGAATGAACTCGCTGCTCGGCGTGAAACTGGCCTGAGTCTCTGGGAGTTTGGGAAGGCTGAGGGGGGTGCAGAAGTTGCCCTGGAAGAGCTTGAGGACGCCATGGCACGACGAGCAACACTTCTAGCTCGTCGTAGTAATTAAAGAACAAGACCGCTTGATCTGGGAGGACTCAGGATATCCTAAGGAGTCTCGTGACCACAACCTAATATATTCGCACGCAACGCGTCCTAAACGCGTCTAAGAATTTAATTTGCCTTGCCAATGAACCACGACCACGACCTCCACGCGTCTCAGCAGTGCCTCACAAGTCTTGTAAGAACCTCATGTTTCCAAAACGTTTTGGCTTCGACCGAGCCGCAGCTATACTTGTCAATTCCTGTGCAGCTTTTGAGTCGTAGATCCTCCCTCCTGAATCGAGGGCTTTACATTGGGATCTGGGTATGAACCGGCTCAAGAATAACCAGCCCGAATGGAAAAAAGCTCGTAACTGGTTAATAACGTGAAACCGGTGGTTGGAAGAACTCTGCTAGGACTAAATGGGTGTCTTTCTTATTGCGGGCTGTCCTAGTCTCAACCATCATCAAAGCTCGTCTTCCCACAGCACACCAACATTTGACACGATAGAGGTCGATCCTCGAGTTATAATATTACGGTACCAACTAAACCGAAGTCAATACAACTGAGGGTTGTACTCGAGGATCACAATGTACCTCGTGCCCAATAGTGTCGAACTGACAAACCATTTCGCAGGCGGCCGTGTCATGTCAATGTCAGTCAGAAAGCTTACAGGTTGAGACTTTATCCCTAAAAACTCATGTTGCAGTTGGAAAGAGTTGTACATACGTTCTCATCGGATTTACGAGTGAAACACAGCATAACTTTGATGCATTCACATCCGGAACAGGAGCAAACCAAAAGAAAAATTTGGACAGGTTTAAGCTGGCCAGTAACACGACTTAATAAATTATTCTTTGCAACTGACGCCGTCAGATGCCAGTTGCATGTGGGATCCTCTTGACTCAGAAAAAAAACACGACTCAAGCCTGGCGCTAAGATCTCCGGAGATAATGCACTGTTCCTACGTTAATCACCGCATGATTTGTGAACAACACTCCGATCTATCCGGTCACCTCAAATATCACCGTTTCATGCTGCTAAAAGACCGTAAAGCACTGAGAAAAAAAGATCTTCCAAAACTTGGCACACTTTACTCGAAAAACAAAGAGCATGGATTATAAATCATGATGGATTGGTCTACAGAAGTGGTACTATGGGATATAGAGGTTGATCTATGATCTTGCTGCTGTAAACAAAGATGGGTCGATGCCGGACGAGAAGGCGTCCATAGCTGCGGCCAAGGGGGCAAACAGAGTACTGCGACTCTGTGCGTAACAGTAAATGACAGCCGGAACAGGCTGGAAGTTGAAGCGTCAATATAACTACCACAGGCCACGGATAATAGGGAGGCACTGACATGTTGAGACGGGTTTTGATTCTTGAGCCAACCAAACATGTCATTACAGTCAGTACGGAGCCTCAGCCAGGAAGCGTTTAACATGTTGAGTGCCGCTTCGCAGGCCAGCATATGGTCCAAAACAAAGGTAGATACCATGGTTTGGCCGATCGACATTGGATCTGTCCGACTTTGGCGAAGTTGGGAAGAGTATTGCGCGTGAGCAACCTCATTGCGCTTTCCTGTTCACAAGGCAATACAATAGAAGCGAGATAAGTAACTTTAAGTAAACGAGGTGGGAAAAAAAACGTACGATCGCAGTGTTCATAAGCCCTTCCTATCCTGCTCAAATCCCCATCGAGTATCTGTTTTTGAAAATGAAGCGTTATGTTTCGGGGCAAAGTAAATGAGGTGGGACACTTACCACCGGTTTCCGCGTGAGCTTCGATCCTACGTGACCAGAAGAAGAGACAAGCCTACATGACGCATAGAACACATGTAGCACCTCAGCCGTGCAAAGTTCGCTCGTCTGACGCAGAATTTCAGATTGGAACGTCTTTATGCCAGAAAAGTCCTTACCGTACTGAATATCCTGGCGCACCAAGGTCAATGAACCATACATCAGACAAATATTTGTTCCACGTACCGTTGTATATGGGTTTCCATTTCGGACAGTCTTTGGGATAGATCAAACATCTCTTGTTGGGCACTCGCAGCATATCGGGTAGTCAGATTGGTCAACTCTGTGAGAAACGCGACGAACTGCGCGTTCAACCGAAAGAAACGTTGGATAAGGGTTCTAGTAGGCGCAGACTGGTCTGCTGAAAGCTGACGGAGGATGTCAGAGCATCGCGTGAAAGAGAGCATG
This sequence comes from Agrocybe pediades, assembly GCA_013053245.1. Taxonomy (NCBI): domain Eukaryota; kingdom Fungi; phylum Basidiomycota; class Agaricomycetes; order Agaricales; family Agrocybaceae; genus Agrocybe; species Agrocybe pediades. The sequence goes on along the minus strand of JAACJL010000046.1, from coordinate 1,539,969 downwards.
GTCGCCACTCACTGTTATGAATGAGTGCAAGACCTGCATACTCTCAGGACGGTTAGCCAATCGTGCTGGCTTGAGGATTTGAGTGCACATGGGCAAGACCGTACTGTGAAATACTGCCCGTGGGGATCAGCTAAACTTGCATAGCTTAAGAGAAATCTAGAAGGTTGCTCACGCTTGAAGCGTCCGGAAATAATGCCAGAATTCGACCGAAATTGCCATAAGAATTCGGCGAAGTCCTGCAGGCATCGCGCGTGAGAGGGTCAGGCCTTCAAAAATGCTACGCACGACGACGATAGCGAGCCTACCTGGCGCAAAGAGTCCCACTTCGGTTTTAGAGGGGGACCCCGTCTGAGCATGTCGATGGTATGCATTTGTCTTGTAATCGCGTCGAACTTGTCCATCATCGCGCTCATAGCATGAGCAAGCTTGCTACAAGCATCGTTAAGATCTTGTTGCACGTCGGGTTTTTCGTAAGTCTTGACGACCTCAGCGTAGGTATAAGGCTTGACTTTGGTGGGCTGAGACATTGGATAAGATGAGGTGAAGACTCGTCTTAATCAGAGAGATTTCTGCGCCTGCTACTTATAGTCCTTCGCATTTCCCGAGTTATTAGGGATTTAATGGGCCTCGAGGCTAGCCAAGAATGACTTTTTTCGGATAAGAATAAGATGACGATCGCTCCGCGCCGGCACCGTGAGCCAGCTTGCTTACCGCAAGCCTGTGCGCGCACAATCGTAGGCCCGAACAGATCTGGCAGTTAATATGCTGAGCGCTAAACGCGAGCGATTTAGGTGCAATGCACTCGAGTACAGATGGGTCGTATGTCGTCTGAGGAGAAACATTTCAACAGAGCCTGTTGTAAGCTTTCAAATCGGTTCGTTTGCACCGGGCAGCCAAATTTGACTCGCGAGAGTTATCCCGTGAATGATTGGTGTAAGGCGTTCGGTGAAGTCAGGCCACTTTCCTAACTGTGGAACTTGGTTCATGTATTGCAAAGCTCTGCGGATTAGAAATTCGAGTGCGGGCAGGGGCACTGTATTCCGTCTCTTGCACTGTCAGAAAAATCTGTAAGATCAAGCTGCAGGATCATTATGGATCTCGAGTTTGGCAACTCACGGATGCCCATGTGCATTTCCGTCCTGAATCCTGTCAAACCAATGGGAAGTCTGGTGGCTGCCATGAGAAGCGACGTGAGGTACATAACGCCGATGGTGTGGGTGCACCGTTAATGCTACGCCAATCGATCTTGGTCGAGGCTGTTAATGATGGCGGTAGTGGAGAAAGTTAAGAGAGAAACTAATCATGCATCGCATCGAGGACCATCACCGACACATCGGTGGACAACTGTCGGAGGCAGAATTCTTTCGGCAACCAATTTTCCATTCCTTCGCGGGTAGTCCCACGAACTATTCTAGTTGCCGCAGGATTTCTAAACTTTCTCGTACACTTTATCCAGTTACTCACTACTCCTTGAGATGCAATAGGCTAAAGGAACAGCTACATCTTCCACATAAGCACTTTCCTGGTCTTAAGTGTAAATAGCAATCTCTTAAGTCTTAAGGTGCGATAACATAGCACGCGTGCCTTTCACGTCTTTGGCCAATGGCAACTACGTAGCAGAAACCGGTATTTGAAGGGCATTCAACGAATTCAAATCGCTTAGGACATTTTGGGACGCTCGGAGGCCACATATTGAACGGATCATAGATATGACATGACGTGATACTTGATCGTCGGGGAACATCTCTGGTATGGGACCGACACTGATTAATGATTTCGCGTCTATGTCAGTGCAAATGAATGCACAGCCATAGCGGACGACGCTGGAGAATCCTGTTTATGTGTTTACAAGATGACGGTCTACCACCCCCGACAAGAAATATCTGTGAGAGGATTTTACAGCTGCAAGTCCTGTAAACTCGGCATATGACAAGACTCACCGTCTCTAAACGACAACCGGTGCGCAAGCAGAAGTAAAACATTCCCTCCGCCCCCCTCTCCGCACATAACACTTGATATACCAGAATCATGACATCGTCCCCAGGCGGTGTTTGACATATAACCGTATCTAACAAATGTTTGGCAAGGTCATCCACCAAAGTTTCCATTCCAAGTGCAAACGCACTCTTGAGATTATATTCCATAAACCATCGGAGGCCAACGCAATGCTAAATTATACCGTACTACAATTAAAAGGTGGATGTTACCGGCCGAGCAGTGATGTAAGAGGATGCATTTGTATGCATAGAAAGTGATGCATACTGGGCGTTCACAGGTATCGTTCCTTGAATCTTCACGTCCAATACTTTGAGACAGTGTCAATGTATTTCCGATGACATCTTCTGGGGAGCTTGACAAGATTGAGCGTAAACGGAGTCAGACATATGATGAGTTGAAGCCTCACTCCAGGTACACATTCGTCCAAACAGACAATCCCCAACAAACATATGGTTCTCCTGATGATGTTCCCGAGTAAGCCTTTCGCGTTCAAAGGTCGTTATCATATTGAGGTCTTCTGTTTGAAATGATAGGTCGCATGTCTTCCCCCCCGCACGGAAAGCAACTAGACAGCAGTCACCTGCGTTTGAACAAGTCACTATAAAACTTTGAAAGTCAATAGCAGCAAGTAAAGCAGTACTCCCTGACTCGGCATGTCGCGCGTGGTGGACGCAATCAGCAGATTTGCGATGAACGAGCAATAGATTATGGTAGTTGCGAAACACCCTCAAGATAGATTGCTTGAATTTTTGAGATTGCTGAATATGATCCACTGGGAATTGGACTCGAAAATCTCTGAGCCTCTATGAACTGGTAAAAACCTGGTCAACTGATGCAAATAATGTTTCCAATGCTTCCTCACCATCAAATGCGCCAAGAGATGAGTGGAAGACACATTGAACGAAAATCTGTCTTTAACGGCACCAGACGGCACCCTCTGTAGGTGGCTGGTATTGCGCAACGTGTAAGTAACTTTGTACTTGACGGGAGCTTTGTAACGAAGTCGAGGTGAGTAACATGGTTGAGCATACTCTCGAGCAGGTACTTCATTCCAGCAACGAGTGCTTCCAAAGCTACACAGTGTTTATGTTTAGCACTAAGCACTTATGTGACCGTGGCATCTGGTCACGTCACGGGATACCACAATGCAGCGATACGGCAAACTGCAAGTACAACGCGACGCGACTGGTTACATTATTACCCTCATGTCGGATACCCAACCCACGTCTTCAGCGCCTAGACGCTCTCAGAGAGAGAGAAAAACTGCGCAGCCATTTGTCTCTGGTACGTGTCGTAATACTATGTCGGAAATCCTTGTCTTAACGTTCGGACAGTCGCCTCCAGTGCAAAAAAGCGTAAACGCAATGAGGGCGACGCCCAGGAAGAAACGCGCTCTGACGAGGAAGCGGAGCAAGTAGGGAGTGATGAAGAACAAGGCGATGACGAAGCCGAGGAGGAATTCAGGACTCCTAAGGCCAGAGGTGCCACAGCGAAGAAATCAAAGTCAAAAAGTTCTCCCAAATCCAAAGCCTCAAAGAAGCCACGTACAGAAGAACCAACGACAACTAAACCACCAAAAGCTGTGGCGCGCAAGGGGAGAAAACCGAAAGAGGGTGAAGACGCGTACGACGCGGAGAAAGTTGCGAAAGATACCAAAATCTCCGCCGATAATCCCCTGTTCAGTGCGTTTCCATCCTTCTTACGAGCAATTGAAAATGCTGAGCCACTCATTTAGATGCCATTATGAACCCTGCATCTGCTCTACAATCTAGTGCGGAAGACTTCCTCGAGTCTCTCCAGCAGTCGCCAGATGCAGCTTTGGCAGAGCTCATCAACCTGGTTCTCCGCTCATGCGGGTGCAACGACTCGGTTGATGCTGACCAAACCGTCGACTTCGACGGCATCGTCAGTACACTTGACGATTTCACGGAATCTCTCAAACAGGTTGGTCATCTTTTAGGATCCCCCGAATTGCACAATTTGTACATATGTTAAATTCTTTTCAGGAGAACTCCCCGATATACCCACTGACATCCAAACTCCCTGTATTCAAACGTTTCCGCAAATCGCTGTCAGAATGGATTGAAAGATTGATTATTTCTGCATCGGACCTTGGACTTCTATACTCAACTCAGTTAATGGAAACGTTACAACAATGGGTCGTTTCCATGTCGTCGTCCCAAATTCGCAGTTTTCGCCACACCGCAACGGTCATTGCACTGGAGTCTGAAACAGCCTTATGTACAGTCGCAGCTGCCACGGACAAAGAAGCTGAGGTTGTCACACGACAAAGGGAAGGCGAGAAAAAACGAAAGGGATCCAAGGGCGCAAATCCCAGACTGAAGGAACTTGAAGGAAAGGCCCAAGCTATTAAACAGAAACAAAACAAGCTGAAAGCTTTCATCAAGGAATTCGTTGACGGGTATGTGATTAGCTTTCGAATTCTACACATCACTAGGCTGACCTCGATTTTGTTCTCAACAGCGTCTTTGTACATCGTTTCCGTGACCTTGATCCAAATATTCGCGCAGAGTGCACTCGTGCTATTGGACTATGGATACGCAAATACCCCGAACATTTCTTGGACCCACATTACCTACGTTATGTCGGGTGGGTTTTATCAGACTCAAACAATCATGTTCGGCTGGAGGCTGTGAGAGCCCTGTCTGGCGTATACGACCAAGCAGAGTACATACCCTCCCTCACGTTGTTCACTGAACGGTTTAAGTCGCGCCTGCTCGACATGGCTACGTCGGATATCGATTTATCCATTCGTGTGGCAGTCATTCGAGTGCTGGGCGACATTGAGGGACATTTCCCTCTAGAAGAAGAGCAGAGAGAGAAACTCTGCCTTCTTCTATTTGATGAAGAACCGCGTGTTCGCAAAGCTGTCAGCGCACTGGTACGCACGGTGTGGGAGGAAGAAACAGAAGAACAGATAAACTTACAGTCGGACTTGACGGACAAAGACAAAGAGCGGATTGGTTTCAAGGTCCTTGCCTCTCTTCTGGTCAAATGGAGTCAAGCATTAGACGCGATTGCTGGTGAAAATGAGGACTCAGAACTGGGAGATGATGCTAGGCAAGCCGAGGGCAGCGTGGACGGCAGCTCTCGCCGCGCAAGTCGTCGCAAGGAAGTTGTGGCGCTCATCAAACCAGGGGACAAGGGTCGTATATTCTTTTCCGTAGAGGCCCTTTGGGACGAGATTGAGCCTATTGGAGACTGGGAAGCGTTGCTTGACCTTCTTTTGCTTGACCATTCCGCAACTGACGAAGATGGCAACATTAATTCAACTCCTCGACCAAGGGCACGCACTAACGGAAAGAAGTCCGGCGACGATTATGTTGTAGACGGCGCCTGGAGGCTGGAAGAATCGGAAGAGAGCACACTTCTTGTGGTCCTAGTTGCATCGATTACTCAGGCTATAGCGGAGTCAGCTAATGCTAAGAAGGTGCATCTTGTTCATCATTGATTGTGTGGCCACCTCTAACATCTCAACCAGGGCCAAGAAGAGAATGTGTCTAACGACATCACACGGGCCCTAATTAAGGGCCTTCCTCGCCTGTTTATCAAACACCAATCTGACCAGACGCGCATAGCAGAGGTCTTGCTGCTTCCGAAACTGATGAATCTGGACTTGTATCTTGAAATGCGCATGATTGCCGTCAGTTAATTTCTTTTTGAAGTATTTCTAGCTGCTTACTCTGTGAAACAGGCTTACAACGGTATTTGGGACGATGTCATTAAACAATTCATGTCACATTCATCCGCCAAAGTTCTGTCTCATGCCCGTGATGCCATTGACTATTTCATGTCGGCAACCAGTTTGTCGAATTCAAACAGCTCTAAGATTCTTGAGTTGGAAGACGAACTTTCGACTCAACTCCGTGATCTGGTCGCAGGGAGAGACGAAATCGAGATTGCGTCCTTCTCTGAGGACGAGGTACATGCAATCAGTGCTTGGTGCATGAGGTTGGCTGTACTCTTTGGTACACGAAATATGACAGCTTGGATTGAAGAGGATGAAGGAGGAAAACAAAGTAGCGCCTGGGATATAGTCAGCGCCCTTATCGAGAGGGGCAGGCTCGGGTACAAAGAGGAAGAACTGGTATATCATGTCTTGTCTTTTTTCCCTCCACGTCATTGACCTTTGTTAACGCAGATGGTCGAGCAAGCATTACAAGTTCTCACTCTGCATGTCTTTTGGAAGACTAAAGGCCTGGCCGACCATGAAGACCTGACACAGGAAGAGACACGGTATAAAGAAGTGCTAGTAGAACAACGTGATTCTCTTCTTGAGAAGTTGTCTGAATATGCTATTGGAACGGAGTCAAATACTGTCGAGGGCGTCAAACGCGCCGTAAGTCTCTATGCTTGTATATGAATTCCCCATCTGACTTTACTCTAGGCCTTCAGGCACCTTATCGACTTGCATATACTGTTTTCTTCTACGCACACTGTCACTCCTAACGGAAATCCTCTTCCAACTGCATCAATTGCCTTAACCTTGGACGATGAGGTCCAATATCGGTGCGCCGGATACATTCAAGCTGAAATAGAGAGATACGCCGATGGGCTAGACTATGATGTAATTGAGGAACAAGAGCAGCCTGAGGAAAATGACAGCGAAGGAGACGAGGATGAGGCGAACGGTGGAGATAAGCAGCCTCAAAATCGTCGTGTGAAAAAGACTCCGAAAGACGGTGCGAATTTCTGTGAAGATGGATACTTCTGAGATTCTAACAGACATTCACAGTGGACGTCAATTCCCGGGACTCTCTGGAAAAGGAATACCTCTTTATCGACGTCGTGTCGACGTTCTTGCGAGCCATCTGCGCCGGTACCATACATGTTCAACACGGGGCTGTTGTCCTTGCTCACTACGGACGCCTCAGCGTTGCGTTCGATACCTGCGCCAAAGTGGTGGTCGATGTTCTACGAGAAGAGAACATTATGAAGGAGAAACCCGAAGTGACCACAGCAACCGCTTCACAAGCTTTACAAGAGGTATGAACAGTCCTTCTCAACTTTTTTTTTTTTCGTTCGGCCTAACAACTTTTTCAGGCTTATACACTTGTTCTCGATGGCTTGGTATCCGACGAAGCCAACGCCGTACAACTCGCCAAACTAATCTCCACTGCATTCGTCGTTCGTGGAAGTCAATTATCTGTCCTGCGTCGTCTGCCGACCCAAAATGTCATACAAATTCAAACCCATCTGATTTCGTGGATTGGGAAGCGTATCATGGGGTATGAAGCCAACAAGAACAAGAAATCGCTCCGACTGGCAATCGCCTTCTTCAAAGTGTTGCTACCCCTTCTGAGTACCTTACACAGTCGGGACGCGCTAAAGATGTGAGTATTTACTTATCTGGAGCTATATTGTATGTCTGACCTGTCTTCAGCAAAGCACATATGGACCAGGTTTTCGCTGAGGCTAAAATTGAAATTCCGCCCTCTTCGAAGATTTGGGAACCACAGCGCGCGTATGAGAAACGACTCAATGCCATCATGTCCAAAGACAATCGTAAGCCTCCGCAGTCTTTCAAACAACCATCCTCCGTCTAACACTATAAATACAGCACAAGGTCCCAAGAAAAGATCAAGGAAGAAAGATTCCGGACTTGGGGCATCGAGCGGCGAGGAAACGGAGGGAGAAAAAACCAACGATGAAGACGGACCTCCAAAACCTAAGCATGGGCGAGTGACAAGAGCCAATGCTGCGGCAAGTGGCGAAAGCACGGGTGCATTGACTGGAGACGAACATGACGACCCCGTTACGCCAAAACCGCGACCGAAGCCTCGACCTCGTCGAAAGGAACCAGAGGCACCTGAGCCCGTCGAAGAGGATCATCAAGATGAGGCATCCCCCTTGCCAGCACTGACTCCATCGGAAGAAGGCCAGCCAGAACCGGAAGACATGCCAGAGGACATCAATACAACACCCAAGTCTGCTTCACTCAAACGTCCCAGGGATGAAGACGAGGATGAGGCTGAAGCTCCCAACGGCGATGCTGACGCCCAAGAGGAAGATATATCTGATATAAGAGTACGAAGGAAACGAATCCGATATTAGCTTCGATGTTCGAATATGTTTTATTCTTTATTTTTGCCGCCTGCTTTGCTTCTATCTGGCTTTTCTTTTCTCCATGTTATCTGTACTGGTCTTCCCTGCTTTGCTTTGTAATCACTTCTTTGAATGTAATGATGGGAAATAATAATGTAGCTCGTCAAATCGATTTTATTTTCATGGTTTGAACGATATAGCTACTCGTGTGAATGAAGGTACACGGACCTGTAAGGAAGTAGCGTGTTATAACAACAAATGACTGGATAATAAACAATTAAGTTAAGATATAGCAAGATAAATTATATTCGAGTAGTCGCATTGAACAGCTCAGTCCGACAATGAGAGCATGTCAATTGTGGCGAGAACAGCATTACGCTAGGAAGAATCGTTATATGTTAGCATTTTCACATCTTGAGGAGAATGAAGGAAGAACGCACGTCGGCAGCCATGGCATTATAGGTCTCCGCGAGTGCGTCACCCCCAGGTAATGAAGAACGTCGCCATGAATTACTCCTCTCAGCTCCAGGCCGGCTCAAGGTAGCACTAGGGAAATGTCCGTTCACGGAGGGCGAAAGCCCTGCCGACAGCATACCGACCGAGAATGAGCGACGCAAAGGACGCTCAGGATTAGAAAGTCCTAGCATAGCGTATAGTTCATCTTGAGCCTGAACGAGCGCACGAGTTTCCGAGGTTGGCGTTAGATCATTTGGTGACAATGCCTGCATCATGATCAACAATTTATAAATGAAATGCGCCATTATCAAAAAATGAGACGACACTTACTGCTGAGCTCTTCAGCGGAGAATCGAAATTAATATCGTTTGGCTGGCGTCTGGGTATAGGTGGGACAGGCGGTACCCGATCCAGTCGTAGCAATGGACTTCGCGCACTAGGAGGCAGACCAAGAGCATGCAAGCCTGCAGAATGAGAGGACAGTTGGCTGAATCTCTGGCTCGTCGTCCGCAGGCCCGCCTTGGAGACGCGTACACTCGATTTGCGGACAGCAGAAACCCGACTGGAACGTTTCGAGGAAACATCGTCACCCTTGTCCATGAGACGGTCGAATTCATTTGCAACATGTTCGGCTTGCTGCCAGGCTTCATTTCTCTCCGCTTCAAGGGCTTCCACCTGATTCCGAAGAGCTTGATTTTCTCCAACCTGTTTAAGGAAGCTAGCATTGAGTTTTCTCAGAGCCATCGCAAGCGCACTGCCATTATGGATGTGGGTAAGGGACTCGAGGTGTGCAATTTGTCCGTCCAGACTGTGCAGTTCCTCAGTAAGACGATCGAGTGTCGTGGTCAAGTCTCTCAAATCCTCCGTCAGCCGTAAGACATGAGCAGCACTATCTTCGTCCACTCCACCTGCACAAGCAAACAGGCCGTCGAAAAGCGTGGCTCTTCTGCGAACCAACACCTTGTAACGAGTCTTCAGGTCTGTCCTTTGAGACTGTAGTCGTTGGAGTTCTTCAGGAATTTCTTCGTCTAAGATTTCCAATCTTAACAGACGGATGGATGAGGCTTCAGCAGACTGCCTGATGGCTCGTGAAACGATCGCTTGTAGCTGAGCGGAAGTAAATGTCCATTTCGCCGCTTCCATGGTATAACCTCTCCACTTGGGCGAGGGAGTCTGGAACTTTGGTGAATATCCAGGCTCGGCTGCGGGTCGATTCCTTGAGCTGACCATGGGAGGGATCCCGCTGGCTACAGACGAAATAGAGCCTGCGCGGTCTCTGGGTCCCATGAAGAAGCCTCCGCTCATCATTTGACTGGGCCTGCGAGGTCCAGTGGGAAGCGGTGGCCTCATACGAGGCCTTTGGATGGAAGACTCTCTCGCTAGTTGTGCAGGTCCTCTACCAGAGTGCTCGCCACTAACACTCCGCTCAACTATAGGTGCTGTCTGCATACTATGGCTGAATGACGGAGTCTGAACAGGAGGAGCTTGGGAGAAGCCAGTGCTTGGAGTAGGTTCAGGTTGATCAATAGCTACTACTGTGTAGTAAGGAGGAGGTGAGCCTAAAGAGGTCCCTCTAAAGATGTCTGACCCGCGACCACTGTAAGAACTGTCATTAGAATAAACAAGAGATGATTGGCTAGATGAATGAATGATATTAGTTGGAGGCGCCGGCGCTGGTATATCAGGGTTTGGTGCAGGTATTGGGGGTATAGGAGAGTCGTGTACAGCAACAGAAGCAGGAGAGGTCTCAGTAGCAGTGTCTGTGCCGTTAACAGCAACAGTATTAGCATTACTTCGGGAGGTCGAGGGATTAGAAATGGTTAAAGCTGGTGGTAGTTTCCCTCTAACAGGAGGCGGCCGTACTCGTTCTTTCTGTGAAGGAGTAGGCGATGGAGGTGGTATGACAGGAGGAGGTGGAATTATTGGGGTCGTCGAGGCGGCAGGGGGAGTCGTTGTGGGGAGAACAGATTCCGGGATAGGAGTGGGGGAGCTGGCAATGATAGAAGAAGCCGAAGATGAAACGGCCGGAGAACGAGTCAGAGGAGAAATAGGGATAGCCGGTAACGTTTTCATTCGAACGCCCCTCAAGGAGTCGGTCGACGAAGCGTACATCGAGTTGGCGTCCGAGGTCTGTGTCGTGGTGGTGCTTCTGCTGGGAGACCTGCTGAGATCGACAACAGAAGAAGCAGCATTGGACGGTTCTGCATTGCTGTTCATCTCGACAGGAGAACTTGATAGTACGGTTTCCGCCGGCGCCTCTACTATTAATTCTGGTTTTGTTACCGGTTCAATAGGACTGCTCGATGGCTCTTCAGCTATGTCTGCTATATGCCTGTTTGAAGGAGAACCAGATGGTGCACCAAGGCCAATAGTCTTGATCTGGGAAACACTAGTTTGCCGCGAATGCTTGCCAATAGTTGTTCCGGCTCTATTGAGAAATATCTGCTGGGCAAGACTAGGTTGGTTGCGGCCAGGCAGAGTTGCAGACAACGGTCCGTTGGCCATAGGCAAGACTTCAAGACCATGCAAAGACTGTTGAACGCCAGGAGAGCCATTGGTATCCGTGGTTAATAATGGACTAAATGCACTCGGTGTTTCTGGGAACCGTTGAGCGACGTTGTCACCTTCCTCTGAGGTGGGCGTTTCGCCTTCTAATATTTGAGGTGAAATGGTGATGTTGTACGCGCTACTATCCTTCGGATCTCGGACGACTTTGATTGGGCTAGGCGCACTCCCGGCTCTCTCGCGGTTAAAGATGCTCCGCATGGGAGGAGGAGCTAGGAGATCATTGCCGGCTGCTGCAAAGGAAGAACCATGCGAACTAGCAGGAGATGGAATCTATAAAGTAACCTGTCATTTCTGATAGCCTGGGCGCAAGAACGGAGAAAGAGGCAAACCTGTGTTACTGATTGTGGTCTACTACCTCCAGATCCTAAGGCTGCTTGAGGAGTCAAGTTTCGCGACACTGATGGTGTTTGGGGCAACGGAACGGACTCTCCTCGTACTGTAAATTACGTTAAACACAGAACCCACAATAAAATGGCAAAAATGCTTACATCTCGTGTTACTCGACAGGGGACTTCGCGCTCCTATCGGGGCATTCCTCTGAGACTCGCGCTTCTCATTTCTGTAAGGTGTAGGTGGAGAAAGCTGGGACGATGATTCCTCACTAATGGGCGAAAATGCAGGTCGATAATTCGCGCCCGTAATAAGAGGCTCTGGCGAATCTGGAGCAGAGTAGTAATTCAAAACATCTTCCAAGTTCTTGGCTGAAAGAGGACCTTCAGAGGAGGGTGTTGGGGAAAATTGATTCAAATCCGGAGATAATGGGAATTGTTGGATGGCTTCTTGAGAGGAACCAGAAATGCTCTCCTGGGTAAAGGAATTTTGAGACGCTGCAGCGGAATATGGAAGTTTCGGCGTGGGAGGAAGGGGTGATCGGGGAAGCGAAGGAGGTTTTTGAGAGTCGGGGGATTTCAAAAGGGAGTTTAGGTCGAATTCCATGCCAGGGCTTAATACCAAGCTGTTCGGACGCGTAGAATATGCAGATGGCGTATCCGGTAAACTTTTTGAACTTGGATGGACGCTACCTGTACTTGAACGTCGTTTCAACATCTGTTTACGCTTATTCACCTCTGCAGACGGTGTGCGAGGTTTCTTTGGCGGTTCGTAGACACTGTCGGCATTGGGGGGAATTGGCGGCGCGTCTGGGCCTATTGAAAACCTGTCGTCACTGAACGCGGCCCCAAAACTATGTTCTCCTCGAGGAAGAGTAGTGGAATCGGTCCGAGTTAATCCTGCCATTGAGCGATACGCAGATGCACGGTTATCGTCCGAGAGAATGAAGGGATTAGACATTAGGGCACGAGCTAACGTAGTACCAGATATGGCGGAGGAAGCTGGGGTATCAATCATAGACATTGGACGGGAACTTCTGGAAATACCGGGAGTTTCGTTAGCTGGTGTGCCTTCATTGTTTTGGTTCTTCGGCGTTCCACCTGGGATCGTTATAGAATTTGGAGAAGGTTTCCTTGGTGAGGATTGTTCCTGGATGCACTCGGTGAGAACCTATAGTATAGCCAAGAAGTGTCAAACGCACCAGGCGGTTGAAACTATCATAACCAGGCAGCTTTCCAAAGTGAGAGGGCTGCGAAGGTGAAATTAGCGCGTCAGGCACACCAATGACGTGCTACTCGGCACTCACATCCATGGACTTTAGTGTAGTAAGGACGTCCTCTGACGATGTCGTGTAACTAAGACCATCGTCGTCCATCGATTCCCTCTTACTACTAATGCCATTCTTCCCTCCAGCAACATTAACATCCAAAGGCGCCCTGGAAGCCTCCGTCCGCGACCCACTGGCGCTTGCGTTCGGCACCTGTTCCGGCCCCTCATCTCCTGGCGTCAAGAAATTGGCTGCAAACCAGTCGGTAAGGCCTTCTGGAGAAAGTTCAATATCGAGCTGGACTTGGGGAGACACAGTCGTGTCTGGCCGAGGAAAGCGCGGTTCTTCGTCTACAAGATCCTTTTCATACTCGTCCACGGGCTTCCCTCCGTCGAAATCCAAAGAATAACGAGTACTCTGGTCACCGATGTCTATAACCTCTGAGGTCAAGTAGGCTGGTAGGGGAGGAACGGGAGGAGGTGGCGGGGCGGTCGAGGTTGATGGCTCGCCGCCTCCCCATCGGCCAATTGCAAAGGGAGACTTTATCGGAGCCTTGTTCTTGCGTCCGGTGATGAAAGAACGAAGGTCTGGCATGGTTCCGTGCTCGTCAAGGACGAGGGTGGAGGAGAGGAATTATGAGAATGAGCAAATAGCCCTTGGACTAGTTGTGGATTGGGAATAGCAAAAGGACATGCCAGTGGATGGCAAGGTAACCTCTGCATCAGTCAAGTGTTTCGTGTTTGGCGATGCTGTGACAAGTCATCAATCTCTCATTCCATGACTCTCCCACTACTCCTCCTCAACCAAGAAGGAAGCCAATGCCTCCTCTATAAGATTTCTGACCTGTAGCAAACACGAAAGACGCGGAGGTCCATGCTCCCCTAGTCGACCCCTAATGGCCGGATACATATCCCGGTTAGCACTAGTCCATCCCATTTACTTATGCATGTACCCTCAAACACTTGCCAGAATCACTAATATCGAAGGCTTTCCTCTGCTCTTAAGCATCCTGCGATTGGAACGGCCACTACCACTTCAGACTTGTACCTCAATTTGTGGCGGGCTGTTGCTTTGGATAGCACGTTCGTTCAAGTTATACAATGTATCTGCCTTTTGGAAAGACTCAGAAAGAGTAGCAAGAAAGATGCCTCCCATCATGCCACAGCCTACGCAGGACTAGACTCGGCTTGGCTCGCTGCACAGCTCTGAATGCATGGGATTACGGATAACTCAGCTGAAGAACGGCAAACGACCTAAAACGTCCACCCACTTTGTATTCGCATCAAGCCCAGGTCATGCCCTTCAAGTGTACTCAGCAGTTGGAAATGCAAGCAGATTACTCCCAACCATTTTCTCGTCATTCGCGTCATATTTGCGCCCAAAACAAGCAGTACCAACGCTCCGGACTTACCTTCCGTCGAGTCTTTATAGAACCAGGGTTTTGTTAACTCTTCAATGACGATGATGGGCCGAAATGCGGTGGTCCTCGGTGGCAATTTATAGCCTATTCAAACCTGCGACGACGCCTTTCTTCCACAGTGAACACAAGGCCCTGTTTCCTTTGCTTACTGGGTATGCTCAATCACCCTAGTGCGACGATGACCTTTTTACGTGAATCCCATCTTTCGAAAGCTTGATACAAATGTATACAATCCGGGCGAACGATTGCGCAGCACATATCAGAAGGCCATTGATGGACCATCATCAAACCGCATACCACACCGAGAGGCCCTACATCAGTCCACATCTAAGGATTCAAACATAAGTTTAAATCTTCTGATTGCGCCGTCCTAACGAAATTGCTTACGACTAAGATTTTGATGTATATTCAGCTGATCGTGCCCGTAGTTGCCCACCCTGCCCCTCCGAAGCCGCCGACGACATACTATTAACGAATAAACATGTAGTTCCATTGGTTGCTGTGGACAACTACTTATGAAGAAGAAATGAAAGATCGATTAAATGAACAACCTGTTCTTGAATTCTTGAATCATGCCTTATCTTGTCTTCTCTCATCCATTCCTGAAAAGTCGGAAAACCTTTATCCAGAAGCCGGAGCGAATACGAACCCGTGTCTTCAGTCTCTTAATATGCCTCTCTCTCTTTCGCGGTCACGAGATAGCGGGCGTGCCTTTGCTCGGTGTCCAGAACCACACACAGTTCGAATCCCCGCCGACGCCCAGCCTTCATTGACTACGCTACAAGCAGTGCCTTGTATGTGCTTCCCAGAAGACTACGACTTGGCCGGACCCCGCTGCTGTGGGTCGATATAGAAGAAGGGCTGTTTGAGGTTTGGAACAAGTCCTCGAGACGGAGGAACGGAGAAATGGAAGACGAGCAAGCCGTAAACAAGTTATGGTCCGTCAGAATTCGAGTCAGGTCTCTTACATAGGAGTACTTACAAGAACATCACCAATGCGAATAGCTGTTGAAACACTTCACAGGACTCCTTTCCTACATAATCGCAAGAGCGGGGCATGCAGCTGCATACCAGGAACTCCAGATAACGTTGTCGCCTCACTGGTACAAACCCACCCAAAAATAGGGCTGTGAGCCTCGTGTTTTAGAGGTCGTCCCCAATCGCGTATATTTCTCCGAGTTTGGTAAACGGCTACGGGCATGATATAGGCGCTTAACGCTGATGAGAAGGCTCCCTCATCCACATATATCGGGATTCTGAAGTTGAATCTCAATCTCTGCGTCTTCAGAGGTGGACTAGCGTTGATAGCCTCCATGATCCACCACTCAATTGTTCTACTCGAGTATCTGCGTTTGTGCTGCACCCCGGACCCGCACATACGCTTCCCTGAACGGGTATGAATGATGGGCCCGATGTCTGCCCGATGTCAGTTGCAAACACATGAAGAATACGCCCACAGGTGTCAGGAAGCGCCTACAAGCACCCACGTCGTTTATTTTAGTACATCTTTGCATTCATGCTGCATGTTCTTTGAATATTATAAAGTTATTCATGATCTATGCCTTATAGGTCGCTGCTGAAGTGTCGGTCTGGTGCCTTCTGGCGCCCACAAGCCGACTTGAACGCAGAAAAAAACGCTGTATTCAGCAGCGCCCTGAGTTAAACTGCTATAATCGTTAGCCTAGGCTCTGGTAACATGTGCAAGCACTTTTTGGCGTTGATGTATCGGGATTAGAATTTCGGACAAAACATACGAGATTCTTATAAGTTACCCTATTGGAGAAAACGGTAGTGTCGTCGTCTGCCTTCGTCTGCCTTAAACAGCTCAAACGCGTATACACAGCTCCATACGTTGGCTGCACATCCTACGTTTGCACCTGAAGCTATATGTATATACAAAATGGAGGACGTTCTCTGATTATCTATTGTTATGACGAACGAGGCCATACTAGCCAGAAGATACCAATATATCTGTCACTCAGCGAGCTATAGTATGTATTACTTGCCCGAGTTTTTGTTGTTTTGCCACTGTTTGCTCAGAAGTGGCTAAAATCAACCATTAAAGACCAGCTTTCAAAAAACACGACTAGAACCCTCTGCAATTGGTAAAGACGGTTCCAAATGGGGTTTGTTTACCCCCTTCCTCACTTTTAACTTCCACGGTGAAATCGTAACAAATGACCATGTTTGCCATGTCTACGGAGGCCGAGCGCTCGCCGAGAGTGTGCTGATTGAACTTCAAGGTCCGGATCTCTCAGAAGTAACGACACGGAAAAGGGAACGCCAATACGGGCTTAATTATAGAAGCAACGCTCGGTGGCATCGATCATATGTTTTCCGTTGGCCCATTTCATTCAAGTTCTGAACGAGAATAGTAAGATTAGAGTGTCTATTAATTTGAAAACACTCATAATTCTTATCTTCGAAAGTTATCTTCAGTGAGATATTCTTGTAATCCAGGACGCACATTCGAAGCCAGTGGGCGTATTGATTTCTCTGCGCGGATATGTTTCTTCCATAAAACATGTTTCGCAAGCCGGATACCCGTCTAGTTCATAGTTAAAGCCTCGGAATCAACATCCAGACCAGAAGCACCTACGTTACAGCGTGTATTCCACACAAGCACAGACCTAAAGGACTGCTGTGGATGTGTAATGGACGTGAATGATAGAGAGCATGTCAATGTCCAGCAGTCAGTTAGCCATGGTGTGCGTATCAGAGCTATCTTGAAAATGATGTAGGTCCCAGCCCACGATCTCTTTTACTCTCAAGAACTCGAGAGTCGAGGAGACAGTCTCCGCGTGAGAAAAGCAGCCGCGTGAAGTAAATTAGGACCAAATATTTGGTGCCAAACAATCGCCAAACTGTCGGATTCCATCGGTCCACCCACGTTTAGAAGGTTCAATCATCTTGCGTGCGCGCGCGCCGGGGCACCTTCGAGGGCGCTCTTTTACACCGTCAACTCTCGAGCAGGATATGCGTTCGATGATTCCCTTGAGGGTTCCTACGGCCATGAAGTCACTTTAAAATCAATCAACCCGCGGGCGTCCATTGAAATCGGAA
The DNA here is from genome assembly GCA_013053245.1 of Agrocybe pediades. Lineage (NCBI taxonomy): Eukaryota > Fungi > Basidiomycota > Agaricomycetes > Agaricales > Agrocybaceae > Agrocybe > Agrocybe pediades. Next base: position 1,522,801 of record JAACJL010000046.1, on the reverse strand, counting down.
GGGAAACATGTCACGTAAACACACTGTCGAGCAAGCCTTGGACGTCTCGAACACTATGAGCATCTCTAGTTATACAGTATCATGACGTGAGTCTTCTGCTCAGTAAATGGCATAATAACCCCCGCAGCGAGAACCACAACGACGCGACTCCCAGAGAACATGTGCATCATTCGTTCTTCTCGCCCACTTCTCGAACTCATGCATCGGCATTTTCGACTTTCGGCAAAACAGACGAACCCCAGTTTGTGGTTTGCCTTGTAGATGTTTAATTGTTTCATCAGTCCATTATTATAACGTTGGATATGGTGCACTCTTAAAATCTGGGCTTAAAGTCTCGTAATGGTTGCCATTTTCGCTTGGTGGCATGGTGCTAACCAGTGTTATGTGCTGACCAACACCAGGAATCAGGGGGAACGCGCAAAAGGATCTGAGAGTGAAAGGAGGTTGACCGTTGACGGTCTTGTGGTCACCTGTGAAAGCCGGGCTGGTGTTGATTAAGAAGAAGGAACGGAATTTAAAAGGAGAATTAGTGACATGGATGAATGAATTTAATATTTATATGCAGGGTCGACGATCGGTTATCTGGGAAGAGAAAAGAAGATCTGTGAATTTCATGTGTGTGATCCTCTGATGGACCCACGTTTTTCGACCTGAAAGCAGTCCTGGATCTCTCAACTCCCTCGACAGAGCTTCGGCTTATTTACGGCAACGAAGGCTATCCTGGAAAACCGCTCGGACTCTTATAAGCTAGCCCGGCCATCCTAATTATCTCTCATCCATTCGCCGTCCTCTTCACTGACGGACGCGTCTATCCCCATCCTTGTGCGACATAATGAGCTCCCTTTCCCCAAATCCTACTCCTTCGCGTCTGCGGACCAAGACCTCAGACTTGACAGACTTCTTCCGCAATACAGGTCCTTCTTCATACCCACTGCCTCATAAGGAGAGTTCGACGTCTGCCGCTTTGGACGTCCCTTCTGGTGACGAGTCGTCGAAGAAGAAGATCACCCGGATACCACTCTTTGGACGCGCTCGAAAAAAGTCTAACCAGTCCACCAATTCGAGTCCCAGCACAACCACCAACACTACCCACCGCGCGCGTGATTCCGCGGATGTTGTTAGAGAGCCATCGAGTCGTGTTCTAGGGAGCAGTGCGGATAGGTTCGTCATCGTTTTCAACTTTTTTTTTCCCTCGTGTTTTCCTTTCTTGTCACTTGGCCATATCGGCAAAACTACTGTCAGTGCTAGCGCTGTTTTCGGCTTCGACCCCGTCTATCGAATCTTCTGGGTGGATTTGTTGTTGAAGTCTTATTCGTCGCGGTACCTCTTAAAGAAAAATTTATACTAACGTAACTTTTCTTGAGCAGACGACCTGCCGCCTCTTCTTCTACAGCTGTGCCTGTCCCTCCGCTTCCCACTTCCAGCAAAATTCCGTCCTTTAGTTCCAAGTTCGCCGCTCATTTCTCCCATCGATCGCCCAAGGTTACAGCTGCCCAAGCCGAGGCCAAGCCTGCTTTGGAAGCCCAACAGGACTCTCAATCCTCGGGGCTTGCTCCTCCGCCGGCTCGACCTGATTCTTTTGAATCAAGCTCTTCGGTGGGAACGAAGAGACGTTCTCTAACGCCTCAACCTACCCGCCCCGCGATCACAGTCTCTTTATCAACGGATAACGATGATGAAGAATTCAAGGATCTGTTCACTAAGCCGCGTCCGTCGAAAACTGTGGACAAGGTCAAGAAGCAAGAACAAAGCATGAACCCGAGCCCGCCTGCAACCCCAAGGACCGACACTGCAGAACCGACATACAAACGTGGACGCACACCAGCTTCCGCCATTGTGGCAGCTGTTAGGCACAAGCAAACGCCTAGTACTGAAAGTGAGCGCGCCGACAGCACGGCTTCGAGCAATTCCAAGCAAAACTCGGATTCCGACAAAAGTCATCAATCGAGTGGATGCTCAACCCCTCGTCTACATCGCTCTCCCGAATCACAGATCCTCGGCAGCTCTAACAGGGAGAGATGTCTTCCCCCCTCGTTGCAACGTCGTTCGACAGTCGCAAGCGGCCACCTTTCAGACAGCGCAGTTTCGTTGCGATCTCGCATGAAGGCGGCTACTCAACCTCCAAGAAGACCGCCTTCTATTCCCCTTCCTATTCCACCTCGCCCGTCTGGCCCGCCACCCGCAGCACCTCTTCCTCCCACTCCAACCGGTTCACTCCCTACTCCCGACAGTCCCAATAGCCCGGCACCCCAATATGTCAGGATGGTCACAGAAGCTCTGGACAAAACTCATACACGTCCCCGCGCTCACACAATGGGATCATCTGGCGACATCACACTCTCTATCCCGCAACTTTCCAGAGTGGCAGACTCCAGTAGAGAAAGCACTTCTTCATCTCCTGGTACTATCAAGAATGGAGCCACTCTGGACATCGAGACAGCCTCAGCCGACGAGCTCCGCCGAGCTCTCAAAGCTCGCAATAAGGACTGCGAAAGCCTTGCGGATTTACTGGTCAAAACAAAACAAGATCATGCCGTACAGGTGACCTCCCTCGAAAGAAAGATTGCAGACCTGGAAGCGCTTGTCCTCGAGCAAAAGAATAAAATCAAGGGATTTACTTTGCTCATTCAAGGTGGTCAAACCCTACAACAAGAACAACGACCACCGAAGACTGTCTCTTCCTCCACACCCAGTCGTTCTCGGTACTCCGCGAATACTGACACTAACGCGTCGGATATGGAGGACACGCAAAGGTCCTCGATATCTGGTATTTCCAAGAGTCGACTCAATTATCAGAGTGACTCTGGTGCAGAGTCCCATGCAACGTCTGGCTGCGAGTCGATCCGGGCTGTAGATTCGGCTGCTGGATCGTTGACGTCCATGTTTCGAAACAAGAAACTGCGTCGCCACTATCCTGCCAGTGACACTACCCAAGTCTCGCGGTCGGGGACTGTGGTCCGTTCGTCAAAGGTTCCTCCCGCTGTGAATAGCGAGAAAAATCTGCCGGAGATCCCCTCCGCTTCGTCTATTACGAAGCGTTCCTCCAATAGCTCGCTGTATGCGTCTCCGTCATCTTCGACATCTTCGCTCTTGCCGCCCAGTCCCAGCGTTACGATGTCCTCTCTATCTGCCATTCCTGAAGGCTCTGGATCGACTCTCGGCCTACCAAGGTACGAGGCCTCGGAACAGCAAGATGATCGACGTCTCAACCGTGCTTCCCATCGTGCTTCCACGTCGTCTTTGGCATCTTCTGCGACAGCTGCCAGTAGCTCTTATTCGGCGAATATTAAGCGCAGCCGCCCGCCGTCCATTGCTCAGGTTCTCGAAGAGTCGCCTGAAACTGAAAACGTTCTAGACAAATTGCGACCTTTTACATGACATGCTCTGTCTTCGCTTCGCAATCTTTTCCTCTCTTTTACTAACTCTTTTTTTTTGCATGCTCACTCCATTCGTTCCTCTCATCATTTTCGTTCAGGTTTCCAATGGGTCATCTACACTGGTATTTTCCCCCTCACGCTCCTTCCATCATCTTTGTCTTCGTTGCTATCGTCTGCCCCCATCACTCACGCCACTCACTAGCATTTTTCAATATCGTTATCTTACCATGTGCACGACTAATTGGCATGGTATCTTCGATTCCACATTCATTTTCGTTCATTGGACTGTATTCTCAGCCGCAAATTCTATGTAACATATCGTCAGCAATTTACCCTATCGCTCTCATAACAATGATATTCTTTCCAAGACTTCATTTATTTTAAAATCTGTACGGAATGGGTTTCCTTCATAAATTTCGTTCTTAGTTTTTTTGTGGATGTTGCTAATATTTACTAGCCAGTACTATAGGCCTTTTCTGTCGATCGGAATCAGAAGGGCCCAAGTATTAGTTCCCCCACATGTGTCGTTCTCATTCAATAGAATCAACTTGCTCCAACACTGTTCATCATATCGAAGGGAAGCTGGACATTCTGGTAATTTAGACCCTATAGAATGTCAATTTTAACCCGTCCTTATTGTCTTGAAGCACCATCGGTTTCTCAGACTACTGTTAACGGCGATCACATGAAAAAGAAGAATGTGCCAAGGCACGTATACAGTATACAAATTTGCCAGGGTGACAGATGGGTTACTTATGGGCGTTAGTGAGCACCTTGAGTAAGTATGGTGACGCTCAGGCTATTGCGGGAGGCAGGCCTCACTGGCCGTCAATAACTTTCGACTTGAGCGGCCATGAACGCGGGAAAGGGCACTTCCTTATGTTTTGCTCAGTTCCGCGTGTACAGGGTTCCTGGAATTGAAGCATGCTTTACGTCAAGAACTGGGTATAATCGGTGCAGATAATAAGCATCGAGTGCCTGCGCCGAGGACAGCCTTCATTCTAGTGGAGGCGAGTAGAGCAGTCGAAGTTGGGACCTCGATGGAATGGTGCTAAGAACAAGGACATTAAAATGATAGTGATAATGTTATGTTCCAGTTCTCGTTATCATATTTTCCGGCCATGATAATAATTCTTGAAGATTGAAAAGAAAAAGTGGAGGAGGCGGGTTTGAACTGGCTGCTTGATTGTGCTTGTTCGGGATTATCGGGTATATGATGTAGCCCGATCATAGAGAAGATATGACTTGGGTCCAAAGATTGTGCGGGTTTAATTTTTGTTTCTTGCTTTCCACCTCGACCACATAACATTTCTCGATGAAGTACTTCTCAACACGCGGCGGGAGTCAGAGGTTGTCATTCGAAGAGGTCAATCCCATATGACCATATTCATCTGCACACATCTGTAACGAATACTCTCAACAGACTGTCCTCACCGGTCTTGCCCCTAACGGTGGTCTATACATCCCAGAGTCCATACCATCGCTCCCAGCAGACTGGAGAACAAAATGGGCTTCCTACTCCTTTGTAGATCTCTCGGTCGCCGTATTGTCGCTGTACATCTCCCAAGATGAAATCTCGACGGAGGAACTGCGATCTCTGGTGGAGAAGTCTTATTCGACGTTCCGGCACCCTGAAGTTACGCCCATCAAGAAACTAGACGACAAGACCTTTGTGCTAGAGCTATTCCACGGACCCACGTTTGCATTCAAGGACGTAGCTCTGCAATTGCTTGGAAACCTCTTCGAATTCTTCCTCTTACGACGGAATGCTCGGAAGTCACCCGGCGAATCGCAGGAGAAACTCACTGTTGTAGGAGCGACTAGCGGAGACACTGGAAGGTAAGCTTCACTTTGTCTCCTCGCGAGAATATGAAGCATCTGAAGTTTCCTCTGCAGTGCTGCGATTTACGGCCTCCGAAATAAAGCCAACATCTCGATCTTTATCCTTCACCCCAAAGGCCGTGTTTCTCCCATCCAGGAAGCCCAGATGACAACTGTGACAGACGCAAACGTTCACAATGTTGCCGTTAAAGGTACCTTCGACGACTGCCAGGTCAGTATGAAGAGTGTAATCTCGTGTTTCATCCTATTAACGCACGTCACAGGATATCGTCAAAGCTCTATTTGCCAACAAGGAGTTCAACGCGAAGCACAGATTAGGAGCAGTCAACTCCATAAACTGGGCACGTATCCTCGCCCAGACAGTATACTACTTCCTCTCCTTCTTCCATTTCCAAGCCCAGCTTCCCCAAGGCACATCACCAGAGGATATCGAGATCCAATATGTCGTCCCAACGGGCAACTTTGGCGATATCCTTGCTGGATACTATGCCAAGAGGATGGGACTCCCCATTGGAAAGCTCGTCGTCGCGACCAACGCCAACGACATTCTCGCGCGATTCTGGAAGAGTGGAAAATACGAAAAGGTTGACTCCGAGGCCCCCGAAGGCCAGGGCGCAGCTGCTCCAGCAGAAGGCGCGTCCGATGGGAGACAAGCTACCGACGCCAGTGGCGTTAAGGAAACATTGAGTCCAGCAATGGATATCCTTGTTTCAAGCAACTTTGAACGATTGCTGTGGTACCTCGCTTTCGAGAATACAGAAGGCGCGGACGAAGAAGAGAGAAGGCGTTTGGCTTCACAAACTTTGGATGGCTGGATGAGCCATATGAAGAATGATGGCCGCGTCGAGGTGCCCATCGCAGTCCTGGAATCAGCACGAAAAGATTTCTTTGCTGAGAGGATATCCGATGACTTGGTAAGAACAATACGTATTCCTACTTCGTGACGACGTCTCTTACCCTTCTTCATCAGACCTTGAAGACCATTAAATCGTACTTTGAGGAGCATGCATACGTTGCAGATCCTCACACAGCCGTCGGATTGGCCGCCGCACGAATTGTGGCATCCCAAAAGTACGTACTCGCCGCGTCTCTGCAACGGCATACTTTGCTTATCTTTCTATGCAGTCCTCCGAACGTGCATCAAATCGTGCTTTCCACCGCGCACCCGGCAAAGTTCTCAGAGGCCGTTTCACGCGCACTTGAAGGATCACCGAGCTTCAACTTTGATCGTGACGTACTGCCAAAGGAGTTCCACGGCCTGCTGGACAAGGAGAAGCGGGTCATTGACGTCGAGAGGCCAGATATCGAGCTTGTCAAGACCGTGATAGAGAAAGTGGCGGAGAAGGAAGGAACCAACTCCCAGGGCGCGACAGGAAGCATCTAGATGTGCCTGAGGTACCCCTTTATAACGAGCATAGAGCACAAAACCCCATATGAAGGGGGCAAAAATGTACCAGTATATTTCACAGTAAGCTTATAGTTCCGAGTTTCTATCCCATCCGCTATGAAGACGGCTCCATAATGTAGGCACCAAGTAATCCGCGAAGTGGCAATAAATTAAGCATGGATCTGTATACATAGCCATAATAACATTTCATGTCTTCGTGATAACAAAGACGGGTATATACGAAGCAAACAGGGCAGACACCGCTAGACTGTGAGACGCGCTGTAAGTTTACCACGTATACGTAGCAAAAGATTCTTCCTGTATACGCACGTTAAGTTTGACCACCCAGAAGTTCCCTCCTTCGAGCGCATAGGGTGCGAGTTGATTACAGTATTGATACCAAACACGACTGCAGGCCAGGCGAGATACCTAGTTATCCAAGCAACACGTAAATTAGCAAAACAGCTGAAAGGCATAGGGGCCGCTTGAGAGGCCCAACTACACGCACCGGTTACGTGTCACCATGATTAAACCCGACAGAAACATTCCAATAGTAGACAATCCATCTGAGGAGAAGGAAAAACAAGAACAGAAGAGTCAGGTTTTCATAGAATCCTCCTAAAGCTGTCTCAACTTCTTGAAACTAACCGCTCGAGTCCCTGTACCAGGTGTTGGGCGTAGTGTATGGTGTTTCCAGCGAGGCGTCGCGAGGGTCGTTTTTGATGGAGGACATTGTAGGCTATTTTCCGAGATGGGATGTTCACGACAGTCTCGGGCGTGAAGCGTGTAGAGGAGTGATGAGACTGAAGTCGCTGGGTTTTCTGACGCTAAGTTTAGAGGACTTGTACTTATCAGGCACCAGTAAACGCCGAAGGCTTTGGTAAATAGGGACAACTAGTGTGGCTGGGCTCCTTGCCTCCCACTGAGTAAAGTCTTAGTATCTTACGGTTTCTTACCACTATCACGACGGTCGTCAATTAGGTATACTTACGCACGGCTCCCTTGACCAGCTTCATGTACAGACAGATAATTATATTCCATTACTTCTAGCAAATCATAAATACAGATTTAGCACAACTACGGGACCAAGTTTAAAGTTAAAGCACAACAGAAATTGACCCTTATCATGCGTTGAATACAACTTGAATACAACCATTATATCGCATCTTAAATGTCCATCTGCCATCTTGTCCCTGAAAGACCCCATACCGAGGTGAATGGACAAACGAGAAAAGTTTCGTTCGTTACAAGTCCCTTCATTTGACTGCAGGAGCATATCAGTAACCCTAGCCTCTTGCCCCTTCCCTTCTAATCGTATGCCACAGAGTTCGGCATGTATCGACGGGCATAATCCCCGTCTTCATAGGCTGAACATAGCTGTTGTCCGCCTTGTCAACTAGACCGCGAGGGAAACAGATCTTCTGACAACCAGTTGAACGGCGTCTTAATATGATAACTGTCGTTTAATTACGCAACAGTACACCCTCCCATTTACTCCCGGAGACCGAGCACTGCAAGCCTGCTTGCATTTCACTGAGCAAGGAAGGGCAATTTAACAATAACAAATGGAAAATTGACGTTGCACATACCGGTAGATCAACTTCCGCCCAGTCTAACAGGGCATAGTCGTCTGACAGCACTGGAGACTGCAAGGGGTTAATTCAGCTGTAGATTTCATTAAAGGTACGCGAGGCTAGAATGGCATACATCAGACAATTGACTCGACTGCGGTTCAGGAGGAGTGCTGTCCAGGGCAAAAGCAGGAAGTTCATCCAACTTGACACATGGAAAAATCAATCAGTCATTCCGCACAAGAATGCCAGACAAAATTCTCACCTGCGAGAGATCCATTTGGGAGCAATCCCAGTCCAGAATTGGAGAGTCTTCTGCTGGGGGCGGGCACTTCATACACCAAGTGAAGTTCTCCACAGCTTTTGTTAACCATGTATAATCTTCCTTCGATATAGGCACGTCCGTATCGTAAACGAAAACCGAAAACATATTCAGTCCAGGACCTTCGTCTACCGTAGAATCGTGCACCTTCGACTCTGCGTCACGCATATATACCAAGTTGTTGATGGCTTTCACTGAAACAGGACCGCATGCCGAAATCTCGAGTTGGCGGAGGGTGGGTGCGTAGAAATTGGCCATTTGAGGTGGCTGGAACTCCGTTAACAAGTCTATGTCCTTGTCGTTGAGCCCGGGACATCTTCGTAACTTGAGCTCTATGCCATCCCAATGTTTAATGATAGACGATACGTCTTCCTCCTGTGCAATGTTCTCAAGGCTCAATCTCCACACGGCGAGGTATGGCACTTCAGTCAGTTCGCATTGATCCAGGATTAGGCTGCTGACATCGATGGTGTTGGCATGATTTGCAAAAAAGCTGGCTACAAATTCCCTTCGGAGGCCTATAAAGTGGAAATTCTGAATGAAGATAGAAATCAAATCATTCCCCACGCAGGACGACGAATCCAAGTCTACGTCCACAAGCTTGAGTGAGGCCAAATGATCCATCTGGGAAAGGGCGTTCAGGAAATCGCGCAAATCAAACTGCGAGGTCGTCAAATTGGAGATGGTCAAGTGTTTTTGGTAGCGCGTGCGGAGGCTGGCGTCCCATCCAGGAATTTGTACGGCTTCCATGAAAACATGGCCGTCAAGGTCCAGATATTGAAGATTCCGGCAAGTGAAAACTCCAAATTTCTTGCGGGAAGTCGAAAGGGACGTGGAACTCGAGAGAGCACTTGAAGTGTATGATCCAGTATAATGTCGGCTCCTCATCCTCAACGTACGTAGCTCAGTCGCGTTGCCTCTGAAATCTCGAATACGGGGTAGCGAGGTGCTGTACAGGAGGTCGAACACGACCACTTTGCACCGTGTGATGTGGGGTATAAGCGCCTGCATCAAAACCTGGGCAATAGGCTTCTCGGACTCGTCTCCCGTATCTTCGTAACTCTCCCGGACGACATAGAAGTTAATCGAATAGCCTTTCGATAGCTTGAGTTGGTCGCGGAGTTCCTTCATGCATATGGGTTCGTCTATTCTCAACACAATGCGGGTTAAGAGACCAGGAATAGAATGAACAATTCCCTTCCATGCTCGACAAACGCCCGCAATGCAGTAGGGAAATAAAGTCGGATCTTTCAGTTGCTCTGGGGAGTCCAATTCAATGTCTCGGGAAGCCGCAAAAACTTCTTCAAAGATTAAGGCCAAAATCTCCTTTGGAAGTGAGTTGATCGTCTTCGGGACTGATGATGCAGCCGTCATGTTGGGTTAGTGGATGCTAGTATCGCAAGGAGAGGAGGATGTCGCTTTCATGAAAGGGGTCCAATATGTGAATAGACCATGTTGCGAGCTGCAAGCAGAGTTGAGGTTGTGGTCAGCAAGATGGCTGCGCCAAGCAGGACGCGTCCAATGTACCTCAGGGAGTCTGACCGGGACCATCACTGCACTCGGAAGTTGGGACCACGAAATAGTTGAAACCTTGTCTCTACAAATCCTCAGTTTTTTTCTACTACAAAACTCTATAGATAACACTATCCCTTGACAACAATTTTTAACATGAGGTATGATTGTCGCATTGAATGTAGCAGGGTATATCTTGATACATTTTCATTTTAATAGCAACACAAAGGCAACCTCCCTGCAAGGTCATGAGTGTCCAACGTCTAATATAATACCACCATTTCGGCCGTTACAATCGCCAGCCCGACAGCAGTCATCAACAGTATCGGTAGCATATTCCAGAACGCAAACGTCGTCTGCTTCATTTTGATTTCTTTTGATCTCAATATCGAATCCCATAACAGACCTGCGAGACTGGCAGAGAAAGTAAAGCTGACTGCTCCAATATTACTCGCGACCGCCAATGCGATGGCTGCTGCCCTAGAACTGCTATCTGGGAAATCTGGGGCGGCATGTACAATCTTCGTTAGCAGAATCGTTGCACCAATATTGGTACCCGCGATATTGCAAAGGATAACTCCCAAAACGCCTATCAGCCAAATGCTAGGGATCATCTGGCGTCCAGAAGCTATCACGAGCCATCTCGCGAAGACCTCTATCCAGCCTTGGTGTGACAACGCCTCGATGAGAATGAATTGCGAGAATGCGAAAGGAATAAGACCGAAGGGCAGTCGAGGAAGGGCAGTGAAAAATGTTGGGAAATGATTAGCAAGGGTGTCGTACTTGCTGTCGAACCATGCTCTCTGCTTGGGAAATAGGCGAGGTTCATCTTTGGCAACCATAGTGGCCTGGGTGTCGTTTTTGGTGAGACTGGCATTAGGAGATGCACCTTCTAGGCTACCACTCTTTTCGGCATCCGGTTGAGAAGGATCAGGCATCGTGGATGTGTTTGTAACTGTACGGCTTTCGTCCAGGACATTCGTTTTCGTGGCTGCACGCTGTAATTCTTTCACCATGACATCCTCTTCCCGGGCTTTGGGGATCAAGTCGTGAGTGAATCGATAATGATCCCAGCACAAATCAAAAATAAACTTCGCGCCTGCGAAAGGTAGTGTAACCTTCCAGACGTCGACATGGAGGAAGCTGAGCACGATCACGACAATAAGACATGTCAAGAGCAAAACGCTTCCGAAACACGCGCTGACAGGATCTCGGAGAACCTCTCGGACATTCAACTTTTGCAGATCGGCGAGCCTGTGTGGAACACGTTTTGGCGATCGAAACTGGAATGCGAGGGCTGCATAACACGCAACGCTGCAGGCGAGGAAAGGAAGAATTGTGTAGGCCGTAAATGCGGCGTTGTTGATCCGGAAGCCCTCGCAAATGACTACGTTGGTGGGATTTCCGACGAACAGAACCATGCTTGCAGTATTAGCTGCAGCGAATTCTGATATTAGCCATGCGACGGGCTCGAGTTTGGTTGCTGCGGTGTAGTACACGAGGAAGGCTGTTCCGGAAAGGATGATTGGGTCGTTGCCTACCACCATGCTGATGAGCGTCAAGAGGAGGTAGAAGTAGAAGAAGAGTTTTCGGCCATTGTCGCCCCCCTTGTTGCTGACCCAGAAGGCGGCGGCTTGAAGTATACCAGTGACATCGAGAGTGATTGCCATATACGCAAGTGAGATGAACAGAATCAAAATATTGTATGGCTTTATGTCGTCTAAGCGTTGCACTTCAGAATAAACTCGTAAGTGCAAGACAGGAAACGGACTTACCTGTTCCAACGATGCCGTTGCGTATTTGCATCGGCCCTAAGCATTGCGCCGCCCACAGAATAGCGATGGTGATTATTGGAGCAGACATAAGACCTATGGTGATGCGCGTCCGGCCCACAACAGGGAGAGGAACATGGAAAGAGACCGGTCGAATGACGAAGACAGTAGACAGGAAAAATAGGATCAAGGTGACGATAGAGAATCGGTCGATATTCGACATGGCGATATTTTAGAGTGGGACGTGGATGTGGTATAACGATGATTTGAGTAGAGGGCGTAATATGATGCCAAGGGTGGAGTATTGTGAAGGTTTAGCATGCATGCAATTAAAGGATTTCCAGGAATATTTGCACGCCGGATACGATGCTTATACGAGTAACGATTAAGCAGATATGTGGCACTTGGTATACCAGTCCTATGTGAAACACGAGAAGCAAGGGTTACAGTGGCGACACATTAAGAAAGCTTGCCTCGTATAAAGAACAAAAACTCACAGATAGACAATGTAGTAGTAGATGGCCACATCAAAATGCACTGCAGAAGAGAGAGGGAGACCTGACGAGCCAGCTCAATGAAGCTGAGTGGGTAAATGATAACGTGGGAACATGGGCACATACACTAAGAATAACTCAGCGCATGGCTGTGCTTTTCACTCTTTTCTTAGCTTTCTATCCTCAACCTATCCAATTAACTTCGGCCGTTACTATTGAACATACTATATAAACCACTGCCATCCTCTTGCTGCTATGCATCCTATTACTCCAGTAGTACCGGCACCCAAATATCTCTGCACATGCTACACCCACGTCCTTACCGGAGCACGCCGCGCTACAGCCTACACTCCAAGCGGATAGACCCTCCTTCTCATCGTCACGCAGCCCCCTCGGCGCCTTGGCCATGGATAGATATAGGCGATGGTCCGCTTTTTCTCTGCTTCTTGCTTGAGAATATCTGACCAAGTGGTTTAGATGTCGATCCTGTAGAGCTAGAGTCTAACTCTCCTACGGTTCCTACTCCCTGCAATCATGATCCATGCCAAGCTTGCTGGAGGGACTATCCTAAATCTTTGTATCCTAATTGGACGCCTAGGCAAGTGAAGAAAAGCAACATTGCCCTCGCAAAAAAGACGCATCGTAAATGCACTATATACCAGCTGGACGTCGACAACCAAGGCCTGTTCAAAGTGCCACCGCAAGGCGCGATAGTGTCCCAACCAAATAACCCAGACGATACATGGAACGTCCTGGTCAAAATGACCGTGAGTGCTGCCATAACATCATTTCGCAATGCATAGTCATACGTGGGTATAGATTCCCAATGATGTCCGCGTTAGAATTTTATTTGTTGAGGAAATGTCCGGACCGGTACTGCAGATGTTGGGAGCAAAGTAAGCCGTTGCTTCCCTCTTATAAGTTTACCTGGAACTCAAATGCGATGCTATCGAAATGCAACCCCAGGTACAATATTGAACCGTTCTTCTTTTCTTCGTCCCTCAACTGGATTCCGTCGCGATATCAAGAAGGAGAATTCTCGGGACAGGGAGACCGTAGGTGCACACCGCATCCTTTTTATACATACTTAATATTATCGTTGGCAGATGTCACTATCTGCTTGCCCTTTTTGCGCTCTACTCCAGCAAAAACACCGCTGTGGAACCCGTCCAATAACCAACAAGGTAAACAATGAAAGCAGGACTGTTGAACTTTATGGTCATTGGTCACTGATATTCTTTCCGGCTTGAAGACCTCGAGCTGATTAATACTCAAGCACCCTTGAACATCGGTGGGCATTATCCCGCTCTTTGAAATTCGTACACCTTAATAATTCATTAGAGGGACGCGTTCTGCTCCCCGATCTTCTCTCTCTACATCTTATCCGCGGTACTGCACACGGCAGCACGATCATATCCTATCATGCGGATAAGAGTTTCGACACAACGTCCGCCGAATATTTGCATAAGCGTGTTCGTTTTGCAGGTAATTAATTATCTAACACGTAGGCGCCTTGTTTAATACTAATTACCATGGATAGGAAAGAGTGTTTACTGGCAAAATATATTCCGAAAGTCTACAGATCCGACGCTTCTCTTGTTAACTTTTATCTGGCATACGGTATATGCTTGGGACGAGGCGTTAGAACACTTATATGCACATGTATGCGCTCTGGTATGACGCAGGCCCAACAATTTGCCATCCTAGTAGCTTTACTTACTGCCAAGCAGGAAGGCAGAGCTATCCTAGAACAGGAGATGAGACTAACTCAAGACCTTCATGTTCTTCGGGCGCATCTCTACCACTACTCTTCTCTGCTCAACGATCTCCGCAAGTCCGTCGAATTCGTTCGTGGCACGAAGAATCCCTCATCACAATATTCAGAAGAGAGCGGAATAATGCATAGAGAATCTTCGAGGCTGATCACCGAAATCGATCGTCTTGAAAGAGGGATGGCTACGCAAGATCAAAGGTTAAAAAACGCCATGAATCTCGTATGTACTAATTTGTTTTATGAAGTTCGATTTTCCTCATTCTTAATTTCTAGGTGTTTAGTAGTGTAAACATTAACGACAGTAAATTGACTGCTCGTGACAGTGCCGGTGAGTCTGGAGTCTCCCTTGAGATAGTACCTCATATTCATCTTCTGTTCTTAGCCGTGAGTTTGACTACAGCTGCATAATGATGGAGGCCAGTGTCTTACCTGATTTTGCATTATGACAGATGAAGCAGATAGCTTATCTGACTATGATTTTCCTTCCTTCATCTTTCGTAGCTGTATGAATTCATTCTCGTGACTTCTGAAGCTATTTTCAACTGACGCCACATTCTATTGGCAGGCTGTCTTTGGGATGAACGTTACCGAGATTGTACCTGACACTCTTGGCACACTTGCGCATTACTTCGCCGCTGCAATTCCTTTGACGTTTGCCACGATATGGATCATCATTGCATTCCACAGCCGACATACGTTTCCTCAATACTCGTTCTGGAAACGTCTCTATTGGCCTTACTTTCTCATCCTTCGTCTGTTTGGCAAGGAAAGAAGCAACCCAGATTTCTATTCCATGGTATGACCGTTATCTTCGGCATGCTCAATCTAGCGTTCGGCAAATCTTCTCGATTAATTTTTTTTTGGAACACCTGTGCTCCCGACAACGTACGTCACAGACGTGGGTATATAGTCTACGTTGCACAAGCTTCCTCATGATCATTGGGTAGATCACGCAATCACAAATTGGGAAATTGGGGTTCTTACTTCAAATACCCGTCATCGTTCTATGTTTTTAGCCCCACCAGTATCACACAAATCACTCAGCCGCTCAATAATTGTAACATCGTGGGCACACGGAGTGCATGGACGCTTGAAGATCCGCATATGACTGGCGCCCTTCGGTACGATGAAAACGAAGTCAGCACGGACCTAGGCCACCCTGCAAAACATGTGGCCTCCCATGAATACACGCTGTGGACCCTTGAATCTACCCACACGTTTTCGCTCCTATGTCAGAGCTACCTCATGTCCAATGTATCGGCCACTGGGAGAATTACTAGGAAGCCGGCCGTAGCAGCAACACTCGATTGCCAGGCTTCTCGCGTTGCCACAGCAGAGGAACCTAGTAATTTCAGTGAAGCGGTAAAGTGACTCCCCGAGCGACTGTGCCAAGGTGTATTCTTAGCAAGACACGTGTGAGGGGCGAGGGTAACGGCACTGATACGTTCCGACATCTCATCAAGTCGCAGCTAATGCAGTGTCAGGAATGCAAGCGCTCGACGCTGGTTGTTTTGTTGACTTTTAAGAACGACGTAGCGATGATGTATCAATTTCATTCTCTCGTTTGCCTCCAACCATCACTGGGTCCCAAGTTTCGCTATGTCGATCTCGACCTCCGGTCTTTCCAAACCCTCTCAACCATCCAGAAAGAAGACGATAGACTCGAAACGACTTATCCCCACTCCGACAAGTTTGGTACCTCTTCCTCCCCATCGGCATGCCACACCGTCTGCTCCGTGGCCGTGGATAGACATTGAGGATGGTAAGCAACGCCATCAAGAATATTTCCTGCCGACTCACTTTTCTCAGAAGTTGAGAAAGAGCAACTGGAAAAAGACGAGGACCGTGCCCCTCAAAGTGCCTCACCGACTCCATGCGGACATGGGTCCGACTGCTGTTGCAGTTTCTGGGAAGGTTATCCACAGTCACTTTATGGGAACTGGACACCTCGGCAAGTGACGAAGAGTAAGATTGAGCAGGCTATAGGCATCACGCGGACTTGTCAAATTTTGCAACTCGACATAACGGACAAAGGCCATTTCCAGTTGCCACCAGTCGATGTGATTAGTTGCGAGCGCACAGACGTGGAAGGATCAAAAAGATCCATCTTCGATGTACAGGTAAGTGTCCGTCATTTCATCGTCTTGCTGCCATTCTTACGAACTTGTGTGGCTCAGATTGATCCTGATATTCGCCTACGAGCGCTATTCCTCAAAAATCTCTCCGGGCCAGTATTGAAGATGTTGGGTGCAAAGTAAAATAATTGTTTTACTTATAACGATTGGTGACTGACCATTTTGCATAGGTACAATATAGAACCCTTTTTCTTTTCGTCTTCGTTGAATTGGATTCCTTCGCGCTATCAGGAGCAGAGGAATGACAATGGTGATCGTGAGTCAAACAATCGCGCTTCTATCAATTATATATGCTCATTATAACCCCCTACAATGTTTTCTAAAGACCTTACAATTTGCTTAACTTTCCTGCGCTCGATACCTATCCAAGTCACGAACCATGGAACCCCTTCATGTGCGCAAGGAACATCGTTGCGCTCAACACACTCGACCTTTGGCGCAGACGACGCATCTCAGTCTGACGGCAGTACGTCCTGCTTTGTAGAATTCCGTATACTTAATAACATGAATATGATTCTTTTAAGCTCGCCCCAACTTGAACCTTAGTGATGCGCGCGTACCTTTGCATCTTACTTCCAGTGCGTCTTTTTTGTTGCAATTCATTCGCCTTGCTGACCGTAACTTAGATGGGCGGCTATTAGTTCCGGACATTCTTTCTATCCATCTCATCCGCCGAGAGAAAGGTAGCATCATAATCTCGTATCATGCGGACGAAATCCAGGGCAATCACGTAACGTCTGCTTCATATTTACACCAACGCATCCGCTTTGCTGGTATGTTATCCTGCATAACATAAATGACATGGCTTTTTATTTCGTTTTTCGTAGGTCAAAGCGTTTATTGGCAAAACATTTTCAAGCAGTATGAAGATTCAACATTCGTCATGCTGCTGTTCATCTGGCATACACTATATGCTTGGGATGAAGCTCTTGAACATCTGTATGCCCACATATGTGCACTCGTACGTTTGCAACCATCTTTTGGGAAGCAGTGGACTTACTGCAGTGTTTTGACAGGAAGGGAAGACAATTGAGACGCGCGAGTTGTCTCTAACGGAAGAGTTGCACGACATTCGCGCCCATATGTATTACTATTCCTCCCTTTTGGACGATGCTCGCAAGTCGGTCGAGTTTATAAACAAGACCAGAACGCCCATCAAATCACACGACTCTGATGGTGCATCCACCCTCGAACGAGAGTGTTCCAATTTGCTAGCCGAGATAAATCGCCTTGAAAGTGGTCGAAATATGCTGGACCGAAGGCTGAAGAACGTCATGAACCTTGTGAGTGATAATTCACTGACTGTGTTGGTCAAGAGAGTCCTTGAGCTTCGTAATGCCAGGTCTTCAGCAGCGTCAACATCACGGAAAGCAAGCAAATGCATGATCTCACCGTCATCACATCTAGGGATAGTGCAGGTTAGTTGTTCGTGCCCAGTTTAACACTAGTGATTTTGACGTGCTCTTTTTTGCACTAGCTGTAAGTTCCCATGACTGTACATATAAAGCTCAGTTCATTGAAGCGAGCTTTGATTTCACCTCAGATGAAGCAAATAGCATACTTGTCCATGATCTTTCTTCCATCTTCTTTTATTGCGGTGGGTCACGTCTTTGGGCCAATAGTGCGAACAGGAGCTGACTGCAACTGAAACTATCCTTCAGTCTGTTTTTGGAATGAACGTGAAAGAGATCTCTCCCAACACTAACGGAACACTTGTCCATTATGTAGTTGCGGCTCTACCTTTTACACTGGTCACTATCTGGATCATCATTGCTTTCCAAAGCAAGTATATCTTTCAGGACAATTGCACGTTCTGGAGGAGGTTGGGATGGCCATACCTATTGATATTACATGCGTATAACAATACAACGAAGTCAAGAGTACTGAAGAAAGAGTTCTTGGAAGGGGAGTACAACGTTTGATTCCAAATGGACCATGGTTACAGGAACTCGACAGGAACCTTTAGCATTTTTAACCCGTGGGCAGCAGAATCGTAGTCAGTACGAGTAACTCTTATTCACGGTCGCCAACTGAACTGCACCTCTGTATGTTTAGTCGTAGGATATTGTTAAATACTCATTGGCAGTAGAGTGCATGTAACCATAAGAAATTGATTCCAGCTTGGAAGAACCATAAAAGGAAAGACGTGGACCAAATTTAGTGAAGTCTTGAGGATTAGCACAGCTAAAAAGGATGCCTCCTACCCGGATTGAACGAGTGACCTTCTCATGATCAAATGCTTATCTAAGCGGTGTACAAGTGAGACGCGCTACCACTACGCCAAGAAGGCCGTACCCTCCGGCTTCTGCCAAACGCTATGGCTCCCGTAACACCTTTTAAATTCCGGAACCAGAATGTGGATCTTTAACGGCAACGTAAATGAACTTGGAGACATTGCTAACCGAGAGTACAAAGATTGCTGGTATACATATGTATTCTACTTCTCACTTCATCTCACTTCGGAAACATGGCGAAATTATAATTCGCCTCACGTAACACGACTAGAATCCCAAGTTGTCCAATTAGGCCTTGTACTTCACTTGATACCCAAAAAGAGGACCGATGAATCCACCCAAGAGTGCACGAAACTTTGAAGAAACCTCAGCAATGACGCCTTATTTATGAAAAAGAGAATTACCCCTCGTTCCATCCACTTAACATGGCCTGGTAATGCAGGCACCATGTCACCGCTGTACATTACAACCATAGCTTGAAGAGGATGTGTTGTCATCTTGCCTCCTGCAAGGATGTTCCGGAAGAACAGCTCCTTTTCTATGTCCTAATCATGTTTTTAGTAGTGTGTCGTCCATCAATAAAATCCAGGCCTTACCATCGGATCGGTCCTCTCTTCGAATATAGTCTCTTCATTATGGAAAGCACTGATGCTATGCACCATTCCTTTCCGTATCCGGATTTCACCATCGCTCGGAACGTAGTCGCGAGTCTTGTCCCCGATCATCACCCGCAAACGACCTTGAAGTACTCGAAATAGCTCGTCGTGCTCTTCATGCCAGTGTGGTGGCACATACAGAGTACCGCCCTGAGATGCAGGGATCGCTGCTACATGCACCCGAGTAAGATAGGGTTCATTACGAAGAAAAGTCTAAAGAGAAAGTTAAAGAGACGGCTTTCAGCTGCGATTCGTTACTGACCATAGTGCAGCCACCACCGAGCTCGAGGGTGGCAGGAAGTGCATTGAGATCGGGGAGCGACATGATAGAAATAATGCGGAAGGAGTTTTTTTTATTTTTTATTATTGCGTTGGCGAAGCACTCTCCGTCTGAGAAATCTATACGAGGTATGTGCATGTAAATATCCGTTGACATCTTGACCCTGCATCATATAATCCAGTATATTATCAGAGGTGGGCAAATGGGGTAAACTGTAAAATTCTCAGAGTCATCTCACGACTTTCCTTGACAAGTATTGATAAAGGTACTGTCTGACAGACGAAGTCATACGACATACCTATAAAGTATTCAAACGATGTAGTAAAGGAAAAAGATTAGAAGCATACAGGAATATAGGCGCAAAACAGCATAATGCTTACATAGCGTCGGTTAGTAGGTGTCCTGTCGGTGAATAAAGGAAAGACTTGATTTGGTGCATGTATCACTGGCAGCGGCAACACGATAGGGCAAAACACAGTATTGAGTCAAATACTAATGCGGCGTGGACTTGGTGACACAAGACCGGAGAGAGATTATGACCATGCACTGGAATAATCACTCGTCTGGATGCTCTAAGTCCTAGAGGCCTAGCTAGCAAAGGGTTATCGGCGCATATGAGGACGGGAAGGCACAGAACAAACATATAGAGGCATACCTGAGACTTCGACTAGGGAATGTCGCGATACATGAGTCCCTAAAGGCAATGGATATTAACGCCGCATATATGAGGTAGAAGACAATAAAGAAGCACAAACACAGACATCTTGAGAAGCAACAACCATGGAGGTGGAGTCTGGACTGCATAAAGATGAGTGCAGGGCCAAATCAGTCGTGACAAAGATGACTACAGAGATCGCGGAGTGTCCACAAAATCCACGGATATGGCGCGTATATCAAGGCGAAAACGCAGAGTGGGGAAGTTTGTCAAAGTGGCATATAAACAGAGAGTAAAGTTATTACGAGCGCCTGAAGGTCTTACGAGCCCAGAGAGGTACTTAGGAAGTGTACAGTACTGGAGGACAGAAACCAGAGTACTCAAGTGAAGGCAACGACGAGTAAGCTGCCTTCCATCCCAAAATAACGCCAACGCGATACAGGAGGAGTTAAGGGTCGCATGATAACAACTGAAGATTGTCTATTGAGCCTTTAACCTAGTCAGACTCAAAGCCACCAAGAGAGTAAATCGCCCCAGACGCGGGCTTGGTGACATCTGAGCAAAAGAGGAGTCATGACAAGAGTCCGATGCGCCGGTATCCAAGGCCAAGAGAGCATATCGAGTATTTTGAAAGTTTCACATCTGTGTCGTAGAGATGAAGACGGCTTTGCCCATTGCTCAACCTCACAAGAAAGTGGGACCCAGCTGTGTAAAAGCGTTAGAACTCGACTCTGTATGTAGCGAAGCTCTACTGTGAGAAGAAGTATTTTTATAAGCGTAGTTACCTCCGGACCAGGCACTGTTTTTCCCAGTCTATTCCAGATTTTGACGTCGAGCGCTTAAGCTTGTTCAGGCAGATTCCAAGTCCTCTCCTGCAAGCCTCAAGGAGGATAGATAAGAAACTTAAGGAAAGGGTGATTTGGCAGGTTGTGGCTCGGCACAAAGGGACTAATGAAAATGGAAGAAGGGAGGAATTTGATCTGGGCGCGAGAAAAAAAAAGACGCGAGCGTGATGGAACGATGAAAAGATATAAACTCCGCAGCTTCGTACGGATTTTCTTGTTCCTCAACGTCCACCACCCCTTTGCCCCGTACCTCGCCTTTAATTGCTGTCTAGCATTCCCTTTCGCTCTCTTAACCTCACAATCTTTTAAAAATGTTCTCCAAAGCCTTTGTTGCCCTTACCTTTGCTTCTGCTGCTTTTGCTACCGTTTTCGTACGTCCCCCTATTCCGTTGCACGGAAAAAAGGTGCTGACGTTGACTCCCCTGCAGGTCACCAACCCTGTAGAAAGCACCACGCTTGCTGCAGGTCAAGCTGCCAACATCAACTGGCAGGATGACGGGGTCGCCCCTTCTTTGAAGGACTTCGGCCCTGCTATCATCTCTATCTACGTTGGCAATGCTCGCAACCAGGCATGTCTTTCCATTCCTCCTTATATGTAGTCCGCTCACATTCCGTGTATTAGACGCGTCTCCAAACTATCCAGGAGAACGTTGATGTTTCTCAAGTCAACTCTATTGTTGTCACTCCCGATGCTACCATCGGCCCCAACAGCAATGAATAGTGCGTTACAATTTCCTGTTGATCATCAATTAGAGCTAACCAAAACCATCGTAGTTTCATCCGCTTCGAGTCCATCTCACTCAAGGATGCTGCTCAGCCCCAGTTCCCCGCCCTTGCTTTCTCTCACAAGTTCAGGTAAGTCATGAATCGACTTGAAATCATACATACCAACTCAACGTATGCCATATTTAGTCTCTCCGGAATGACTGGCACCTTCAGCGATGAGGTCAAGGCTCAAATTGCAGACAAGTCCGCGGCTGCACCCCTTACCTCCTCAGCCAGCTCCAAGGCCAGCTCAACTGCTGCTTCCAGCACTAGCTCCAACAAGCCCACTGGCTCTCAGAGCTCTGCTGCTGCCAACAAGACCGAGGAGAGCAGTGGTGTCAGTGTCCGCGCCGGATGGGCTGGCGCCGTTCTTGCCGCCGTCGTTGGAGCTTCCCTGTTCTGATTATAGCTGAACTACAATAGTTATCTTAATTTCGTACCTTCGATTCTTTCAAGCAGCCTGCTCGCCTGACCTAATAGGGGCTGTGTCCAGACCAACGTCGACCTTTATGGTCTGCAGTATATGGCTTAACTTATGATTACGATGTGACAGACCTAGAATACGACAGGGAATGAAGCTGGTATTATATAGTAGATGCATGTATAAGCGGTATTTTCTCCCGAATTGAACGAAATTGGGATAAGAAAATCATTCCACGCCGGAATAATTCTCTCGCCAAGCTGACTTAGTGGCCAATAGGCACGGGCAATGGGCACCCCTGTGAGTTTAACCTGCATTGTACCTACTATCCAGTAGGCGCCATGTAGACTTCCCTTGCCAAAGTACATATATATGTAGTAGCTGTATGTATACTTAGTACTTATTATTGATCGACTAGTTTGCTCAGAATTCCTGGAATTGCCCCTCGGCCGTATGTCGGGCGCCGCAGAGCTGTTCTTATCGATTAAACCCATATGTCTCCGCAAGGCATCATTAACATGAGGGGCCTTGTCTAATACTTTCTACACATCGCACATTCAATGTCAAAGCTGTCAGCTGTACAAGACCAGCCCAAGGAAGACGGACACGGAGTAGGTGTGATTTCCCGGAGTACAAGGATAGACGCCTGTAGACGCCCGAGTTCCCGACATGCACTGCTATTCTCCTTCCTCTTCCCCTTCCACGTAACACTCTTTTCTTGGCTTCTAAGGAGGACCCGTAACTAGAAGCGCTCCACCTTCCGAGTTATTCCAAATTTGCCATTTGGCACTCCAGTAACCTCAAAATACCCAGCCTCCTTGTCAGAGAAACTGCAGCAAGCTATGCCCATGCGCGAACGGAATCACATATACAGGAGAGGTTTTGAGGACGAAAACAAGAGAGTGTCAGCTCCTTCTCATCGACATGCAGCGCCCTCCGCTCCCTGGCCGTGGATAGACATAACAGACGGTGCGTTGAACTAGATGGTTATTTATAGCTCTCCTAATGACCGTCTTCCCCTGTTTGCTATCACCCTTTCCTCCGCTCTTCCATGGCCAATTTCGTACCGATGTATCCAATGCTACTTTGCAGGCGTCAACCAAGGTCAACTCGAGTCAGTCCTCCCGCCAGTCCCTGAACCATGCTCGCACATGCCCGCGTCATGTAATAACTGTTGGCGCGAATACCCGCAATCACTCTACCCTAACTGGACCCCCGAGCAAGTTCGAAAGAGCAAAATAGACAAGGCAATCAAGCAATATAGGAGAGATGTTAGATGTGTTATCCACCAGGTCGACGTGGATGAGAATGGGCTGTTTGCAGTTCCGGAAGATGGAAGGATTGAAAGCGATGATTCACTGCTGGAGGATACTTGGATTCGGATTGTAAATAACAAGGTGCGTGGGGGCATTGGGATTCTTTGTACATGTCTTTGAGGGACTTACGTTAATGTACCCCAGGCGCCTATAGCCAACCGAGTGCGGGCTTTATTCATAGAGAACATGTCAGGTCCGGTGTTGCAAATGCTAGGGGCAAAGTAAGTCTTCAATCTCTGATCTCGCTCTGGATAGCAATACGATCGTAATTCAACCCTTCGTTTTGCTTACAGATACAATATCGAGCCATTCTTCTTCTCTTCATCGTTGAACTGGATCCCATCGCGGTATCAGGAACAGGTCATGCCTGGAGATGGAGATCGTAAGCTCTTTTAACTTTGCTCGTTCTCTGATCGCCGTCTCTGAAATAATGACCTAGATATCACTCTATGTCTCATCTTCCTGCGCTCCGTGCCTGATGGGAGTGCAACAAGTATGAGCGCTGTATCGCCCTATCCCGCTGCGCAAGTGGAGGGAAACGTTCGCGGGAATGGCAATGTCAATGGAGCGGCGTCGACTCCATTCCACGGGTCGCCTTCTACAAGCACACTTCGTGAGGATTATGAACTCTCGTTGCTGGGTGAAGTTTGTTGCTGTTATCCCGCGGAGCACGTTTTAATTTGAAGATCTTCAAGCGGACCAGATGATTGACACCCAGGCCCCATTGGTTCTGAAATCTAGTGCGTCTTCCTACATATGATTTGCTCATGCTCCGACAACTTACTGGATGGTGTAAATCTCACTAGACAGACGACTATTAGTCCTGGACCTGCTCAGCGTGCATCTCATTCGAAGAGCGCAGGGAAGCGTCATCATATCGTATCACGCGGATAAGGATTTACCAACTACTACGGCTCCATATCTGCACGAGCGAATTCAATTTGCAGGTATGAATCTCACTGCACTGGGGAAACCACATGGCCAATTCCTAAAAGTGATGGTGACTCTCCTACCGCAGGTCAAAGTGTTTACTGGCAGAAAATATTCCAAACATCCCCCGATCCTACTTTTGTCTTGCTCACGTTTATGTGGCATGCGCTGTACTCATGGGATGAAGCTCTGGAGAATCTGTACACGCACATCTGCTCCCTTGTATGTTCAGTTCCCATAGCATATCCCCATGCCCGCGGAGCTCATCCCGGAATTGCATTCTTTTTCTTCAGGAATCGCACGTAATAACGACATCTGAGATGACATTAACTCAAGAGCTGCACGCTATCCGGGCACACCATCTACACTACGCATCTCTCCTGAATGATTTCCGCAAAACGGTCACATTCATTCGCAATACCGAGAACCCTGCCTTGGAACGGCTCTCGGACGAAGAGAGGAAGGCTAATGCTAGTCTTCTGAGCAGAGAATGCGAGAACCTTTTGACGGAAATTGCCAGGCTTGAGAAGGCTCGGAAAATGCAGGACAGTAGGCTGAAGAACGTCATGAACCTGGTACGTGGTGTTGCTTCTTAGCTAGGTCTTATCGACGATTTTTTCTTTCTGCTTTTTAACGATGCCACTGCTTGCTACACCTGCTTTGAGCACTCGCTATGTAGTATACTGTGCTGAACTACCTATTTACAGGTGTTTAGCAGCGTGAATATTATTGACAGTCGAAGAATGCAAAAAATGACAGAAGCTGCCGCAAAAGATAGTGCTGGTACGTCTTCTGCTTCTTTTTCTCGTGCCAAGGGCACTTGTCTGTTAGCCTAATCTTACTGACGTGACTATCGTTTGTAGCTGTACGTCTTCACTTACCAGCTACATGGACAGATCTTAAATTTGAACTGACATAATTTGAACTGACATGATCATGATGAACAGATGAAGCAAATCGCTTATTTGACTATGGTGTTCCTCCCAGCCTCCTTTGTAGCTGTACGTCCTCTGCTCTCCTACTGTGCCACTGAATATCACGCCTGACACGATTCCCTTCTTCGCGTCCCACGTTCTTACCATCCTCTCACCTCCACTCAACTCATCGTCTACGCTCGCTTCTGAACCAAAAAATACGACGGATGCACTTCTATCTGCACTTCTAGGCTGTCTTCGGAATGAACGTCAAGGAAATCTCACCCGACACAAACGGCACGCTCGCACATTACGCGGAGACTGCCATCCCTTTCACGCTTGTTACGATATGGATTATCGTCGCTGTCCAGAGCAAGTACATTTTTGGGTCTGATGTATCGCTTTGGAAGAGACTCGGGTGGCCGGTCTTACTACCGCTGAAAATGTTCAGGCCTGACAAAGCTGAGGTGCAGGAAGGAGGAAGCCATGGTCTTGATCAGGACGGAAAGTATAATATGCATGTCTATGGAGTCGGTGGCCATCATGGTGCAGCCTGTGCCTCTGCTACTGGTGTAACTATTGCAGAGGCCTTGGAGTCTGTGCAAAGGTTATAGCTGCGAAAGTATGTCATCCGACTGACTGTTTAAACCGCAACTTGACCTTTTTCCTGGGTTCTAGGGACTATTGCTCACGACTTAGAATGACATTAGGGTGCCAAGTACTCATGGCTCACGACCGTACACGCAACGGATACTATATACCTTCTCTGCTAAGAGTTATACGGGTTTTGCCCCAGGATTTGTATTTTTAGTATTGTGCTTCAATGACGATTCTCATTACACGTACCCCTGCGCAAACTTTTGGAGTTGGACGTCACTATTATGGCTACCTCTGTCGCAGTATTCATTGCACAGATACGTGCACTCACGAGCAACAGAACAAGTGTGGCAAACTATGGCGGTTTAGCTTTTCGGTCACGACCTACTGTCGTCCATACTTTGCCTCCGGAACCAAATCAGCCCCGATCGGCGATCAAATATAGATCTTCGAAGTTCGGACATCCATCCATAAATAGGCCAATGTCTTTGGGCTCGTCGTATTCTGGCATACAACGACCGGTAAACAGCCAGCTTCACTCGATACTCTGACATGGTGGCGGCATCTGCTCATCCTTAATCCCAGAGATTTTATAGCATTTCCCCCACCAATTGGTACGGAAAATCTGCATGGATCGCTGACATCCAGGCATATCTGATTGGCTTCCTGCCTCGTGTTGCACATTGCACACGGCCCAATCAGAGAAAGTCGAACCAAAATCACATTAAGACCAGCGGGGTATAGGCCTTATGTAGGATAGAAAGGTGCTTAAATATACATTTTCACACGTATTCTCCTTTTCCCTACCATTCCCACCTTGTGCCGGCAAGTTCGCGGTGCGTCCAAAGCATTCCTCGCCTTTTTTCAGGAATTCGATCTATTTTCATACCGAGACGCTGCTTGCGGGAGCAAGGAACTCGGTTTAGAACAGCACACATACCCAGGAGGACGGCTAGCGAAGGGACACGTTTCTCCTCGATTGAAATCTCTCAGGCTTTGTATTTCCGAGGCAGGACGGCGCTTACATTGACACTGTCAATGGGATCACTATAATAAAAAGGCACCAGCTCTCTCACTGCTCCCCTTCTCCCTTCCCCTGTTCAACCTGTCCGAACTGCGGTAACTTGTGCACGGCACCGGGATATCTGGCGCCCATTTTACGCAGAACATTACGATAATCCCATTCATCCACTCGCTACCCCGGGTTTTCGAGCTAGGTTCAGTTTGGGGTTCAGAAACTTCCTACCTTCGTACAAACCACTTCTTTTCCTTTTTCATTTCCTCTTCTACGACTTCACGACTCCCTCCTGTTTACGAATTCACGACCCATCCGATACTTACCCTGACTATCACCGACGACAACTAAATCATGATATCCTCCCAGCGAAACCTCGGCGGCAGCCTGCAGCCTGGTGCGCATGCCACCAGCAACAACTCCAACCAAAACCAAAATTCAAACGCTCGCACCACTACCCCGACCCAAAACAGCACCACCAACTCCAATGCTCAGCAGTCCCAGCCCAACTCGAATCGCAACAGTCTTATGGTACCGAGCGTCAACGCCAGCGGCCTGTTGGGTGTTCCTTCCCGTTCGGGTCTCGGAAATGGTATCGACATATCAGATGCAATTTCGATGCGTAGTGCTCGTAGTGGGAGGACGATAAGGTCAATGAGCAAGTACCCCAAGGATGATCGAACGAGGGTACCCCATCCGTCGCATCGGCATGCGAGCCCGAGCGCGCCGTGGCCGTGGGTTGACCTTGAGGATGGTGCGCTTGTTGCATCCTTTTCTCTCCTAACCTTTATATTGACCATACATATACGCAGAGGTCGACCGGGCCCAGCTCAATTCAGCACTCCCTCCAATACCGCCCTTGTGCTCTCATTCACCATTGGAATGTAACAATTGTTGGAAAGGCTACCCACAATCTCGCTTCCCGAACTGGACACGGCGACAAGTGGTCAAGAGCAAGATCCACTCTGCCATCCACGAGTACAACAAGGAAAATCCCTGTGTGTTGCATCGGGTAGACGTTGACTCCCATGGCCTTTTTTTGAATCCTGGACCCATTGTGGCCACCCATGCTGAACTTGAGCGGGCTGATACATGGCGACAGCTGGTTGAGGACAAGGTATGTTAGGATCATAAATCAAGGGTGATAGTGTGTGACTGTTGATCGGTTTAGAGGCCCTCAGGTCTTCGCGTGCGAGCTTTATTCATAGAGAACATATCAGGACCTGTCCTGCAAATGTTGGGTGCGAGGTAGATTATTTTCCTCTTTCCCTTCCCCTTCCCAGCCTTGAGCATATTTTCCAGGTACAACATCGAGCCCTTCTTCTGGTCGTCCTCTCTTAACTGGATCCCCTCTCGCTTCCAAGAAGAGGTGCAGCCCGGTATTGGTGACCGTAAGTTTTCCCACAGTACTCGTTCCGACGGGAAATTAATTGGCATCCTCCTAGATATCACCATTACGCTGACGTTCCTCCGCTCAATGTCGAACCATCAAGCCATTCAAATGAACGCTGCGCTAGCCCCCAGTTCTACAGAATCACTCCCTTTGAAAGGTGGGGCCGGTGGGGGTGGGAACAAAGCCAGCACACTGTTGGGTAGTCAAAAGATCGATCCTCACTCGCCGCTGGTGTTGCATTCAAGTAAGCTCCTATGTCCTTCAAGATCTATGCTTTGTCATTAATTTTTTTTTGACCCGTAGACGACAGGCTACTAGTCCTTGACCTGCTGGCGGTACACCTTATTCGGAACGTCAATGGTAGCACGATTATATCGTTCCATCCAACGCTCAACTTGCCGACTACGACCGCTGCATTTTTGCAAGAGAGGATTAGGTTTGCGGGTGCATATCTTTCTTTTATCTAAGAGAAGGTGATACTAATATTCATTACAATAGGTCAAAGTGTATACTGGCAAAGCATATTCCAAAGATCAGCGGATCCCACTTTCTTACTGCTCGCATTCATGTGGCACGCGTTGTACGCATGGGACGAGGCTCTAGAGAACTTATACGACCATATCTGTTCTCTGGTACGATTGATTTCCTCAGTCCAATGTTCGAATAATAAAGTCTTAACCCTTAACCTACATCTTTCCAGGAAACTCGCGTTATAGAGACAAGCAACATGCACCTAACGCAAGAGCTGCATCTCATTCGCGCACATCACTTACACTACACTTCTCTTCTTGAAGATTTCTTGAAGCATATCAGATTCATCTGCAACACTGCCAATCCTGCGCTCGACGACATTCCTCAAGAAGATAAGGACTTCAACAAGAAGATCATGGAGCGGGAAACGGCGAACTTGACGACGGAGATTGAGAGATTGAAGACAGAGCTGTACATGCAAGAGCGGAGGCTGAAGAACGTTATCGGGCTGGTGTTCAGCAGCGTGAATATCACGGATAGCAGATATATGCGCGAGATGACGGAGGCTGCTGTTAGAGACAGTGCCGCTGTAAGTTTATCTTTCTTATGCTAAATTCGACTGGTGATATCTAACCTGGAATCAGATGAAACAAGTAGCCTATCTAACGATGGTCTTCCTTCCAGCATCATTCGTGGCCGTACGTCTTTTTCCTTCTTCACCTTCAGCGCATATATTCACCTTTTGCTTAATTGCAGGGTGTCTTTGGCATGAATGTCTCTGAAATCAATCCCGGATCCTTGGGCACACTCCCGCGATACATTGAAATCGCACTACCACTCACCCTCATAACCGCGTGGATCATCATCGCATTCCAGAGTAAATACATCTTTGAGAATCAAAACACGACATTCGTACAGCGGCTCGGCTGGCCAGGGTACCTAGTCATCAAGATGATCAAAGAGAAGATGGATCAGCGCGAAAAGGAGCGGCAGGAGAGGGAGGGGATCAAGGGAGACAAAGATGACGATGGGCTGTCCGAGGACGGCGAAGTCTATGTGGACGGCGAGGGAGGGATACATCTGGAGTATCGGAATAGTGTGTCGAATGACCATGTCAGGCCGTCGGCTGAGACGTACAACGAGAAGATGCGGTGATCCGTTGTTATTCGTCGTCGTCGTTTCCACTGTCTTTCACTCGCCTTGTCGTCTTGTCTTCGCATTTCCTTACCTGATCTATCTTCAATTTCCTTGCCCATTTTCATTTCATTCTCATTTTTTCTGGGGGATATTTGTACATATACTTGGATCCGGATGTTTAGAACGCATGCTTTACCACGACATACCTATCTGCTACATACCTACCTACATACCTACATCCGTGGATTGGATTTCATCCTTGCTTATTCCCTGTTATCAGATGTCCTATCTACCACATACATAAACGTACATATGTTTTCTGTAGCCACGCTTTCACTAAGAAATACATCATTTGCTTTCTTCATTGCCACGGCCCTCTGCGAGACAAAACGTGCGTCGTCAGCAGGCTTCCAGCAAGGACCTACAGGTTTGTCAAGAACGTGCGCAATGCTCAAGGAGTTAGGTAAAACTGTTGCGCCGTTCCTACATTAGACTCTGGTAGTGTTCTTGAGCTAAACACAGTCCTAGAAACCAGACGGGAAAGAACCAAACCATTGTCTGAATATCATCATATGTATATTAACGCATAGGTATTAAAAAACCTCTTGTCAATTCGCGTATTCATGATCCGAACTCGCGAAAAGAAGAAGGGGAAACTTGGTGGAAGTGAAAAGAAGGGGGTATCACATCGACGAGTATTCGAGTCGGGGTTGAGGGGTTACTACAAACGTAATCAGCCTGAAAAAATGGCTAGATCAAGTCAAAAGAGTTAAAAGGTTTTAGAGCAGCCCTAGCGAAAACCTCAGGCTGGAATGAAAAGATAGGCAGGGGAAGAATCAGAGTGGAAGGACAATTGTCGTTGGAAGGCCGCCTAAGGGGGAGATGCATCTGAATTGCACCAAGGCGGTCTTGACAGCGGTAAGGACCCAAGGCCGACAATCGAGATGAAGGAGGATAGGAAGTGAGGATAGGAAGTGCAGAGTTGTGGAGGGTAGGAGTGGCGAAGAGAATGGATAAACTACGCAGAAAAGGAGAAGAAAATGCAATAAAAATAGTACAAAAAAAAACTAATATCGCCAACAAAGTAGGTAACGCACAAATCAAAATAAGTAAATGTAAATCAAAGGGAAAAAAAACAACGAGGCGGAAGAAGAGAAAGGAAACAAGAAATGAATTGTCCCTACTGCAGCGTAGACGGATGATAGATGGATAGATGCGATGGTCCGACGTACTAACATATGTTGTCCAAATTCTAGAGTGAAAAGAGCTTCTAATACGAACAGAGAACAAAAACGCGATTTGAACGCCGTGGTGTCAGATGGGTTGTGCTGGTGGTGGTGGTGGTGGTGAATGCGGTCTGCAGGGTTAGACAAGACGTCAATGGAAGGTATCGCTCAACGAATAACGGAATATCAGATGTGAATGCAAGATGCAAGAAAAACGGCGAGAATGGAACGACGTGTACATGGCCGCCTAGGCGAAAGCCAGTATGTAGTCGGGTCGGTATAGTGTGATGGTATCGGTGCATACGCTGGTTGTATGCGCGTGCCAGAAGGACAGATGATGCGAGCTAAGTGTTACAGATGGGAAGATGTGATACATGGTCAAGGGCGTCGACGGTCGTACTGTACAAGGCATTGAGAAATCATTCTCATAACGCGCCAAGTACACCGATGGCCAACGCCCCAGCAATACTTCCCAGCCCTAATGCACTCCTGCTGAACAAGGACCTAGCACCGCTCGGCAGTGTGCTGTTGTTCGACGAGCTAGAATTACTACTGGACGAGGATGTCGCACTGGACGACGGTGATGACGAGCTTGAGGAAGGCGAGGGCGTGGAAGAGGTAGAGACAGACGGAGAAGTTGCCGAACTCGAGGGTAGCAACGAAGTAACGAGCCTCGACGCTGTGGTCACACTGCTTGCACTCGCACTCGCACTCGCCGACGCTACAGCAGCGCTAGTCGTTGGCTTTGAACTACTCGCACTAGCGTTCTGGCTCGTTCTAGCCGAGGAAGCTGTTGAGGGCACGGAGGAAGAGGGAGTGGTAGTAGGAGCACCGATGGTAATCGTTACTGTCGTACTCTGTGCACTGCTGGCTATGCTCGCCGTTGACTGAGTAAGCGAAGCAGGAATGGGAATCTCCTTTGTAGCGGCTGCTAGAGGTGAGTCGAATGAACCTGACATGCCTGTAATACTAGAAGCAGCAGGGGTCAGCGCCTTTATTTTTTGAGCAAGATAAACATCAAGGGAAATATGGGTATGAGCGTGTCCAAGTGCAAAAACTCGATACAGATACACAGATGCGGAGTTTAAGAAAAAAAAAAAAGGCAATAAGTCTTACCGGAAGAACGGTGACCAGCCCGAATACAGTGTCGTGGTATCGTTGCCTTTCGCAGTCGTCGAGGTGATGGCAATGTAGCTGTTACAAGTGGCAAAATCAGCGATGTTGAGAAGAATGAGAGATGTGCAGAGAGATGGATACGCACTAAGCATCAGAATCTGGTCCTGCGCCTGCTATAGGCTTGATGAGAAGATACACAGCGTAAGAATATATTGACTAAGATATGTATTAAGACAACTTACCACGAACGTCAAGGACGCCTGCTTGGTAACATCTACGGGAGCTATTCGCTGTACAAGTTGCTGAACAAAGAAATATTCATCAGCGTCGTTCCACGGCAAAGGTAAGAGTGACAGAGAGTGAAAAGAGATAAAAACGAGTACTAAAAACGCAAGGTAACGTAATAGCTTTCTCTTGGAGAACCGTAGGCGTTGCACGCTAAGGTAAATTCGGGCCCATCAAGCCCCAAGTTTTGTCCAACATGGCATCCACCTCAACAAAAAATGACATGATCAAGCTCCCAACACTCACCTGCTTCCCAGTATAAAGCCCCACAGTTGACACGCCAATGGCCGAGAAGAGCGGTCGCATACCATCGTCAACCCAGGAGACTGTGCAGGGCACGCCGGCCTGGCATGTTGAGCCTGCGTGGGGATCGACGATCTATGTTCAATAACGGAGGTGTTTCGTGCGAGTGAGTTGGAATGGTGGTTAGATCGAGGTATGACCATGTTTTGCAGTCGTGTGGGTGATTCGTGTGCGCGTCGGCCAATATGAGTAACGAAATGTTGTGCAGAGGTTGGCACGGCGTCAAGAGGCCGTTCAAAAAGTGACATGGAGCATTCCCAGTTGATTGAGGCGGCGGCGTCGGGATGTCCCAGCAGCGAACGAAGGCGGTCGTTGAGGTTTGATGATGGGCATAGTACGGGAAGAAGGGAGAGAAGAAGAACGCATATCAGTTAGGCTACTGTTCTGAATCCATTCAAGCTCCAAGAACGACGAATGGAAGAGGAAAGGTGGAATATAGCAAGGAAATAGGACACTCACGAACAATCCTGCGTAAACGCGCAGCATGGCGCCCTGCATCATGCATAAAAATGCGCATAGGATAGCCACGAAGGGTGTTGGTCTTCTTGAAGACATCTTTGAGTGTGATTATTATTTGGATTTTTTGTTTTCGGTTTGGAAGCAAAGAGCGTCGGGATTTGTTAAAGAACGTTTGGGTTGTGTTTCGCTTCAAAGACTGTATGCTTGAAGGGGGTGGTTTATTGTGTAGTGGTGAGGATGTTATTGCATTCAGGTGAGTAGGTGGAGAAAAGAGAGGAATGATGGATAAGTCGTGGTAGTCGTGAGCGTGACCTCGTCAAAATCAAAAACCAAAGTAAAAGAGATGCTTCGTCGTCAGGCAAATGTTCAACAGGTCATGACCAAATGCGGTTATGAGATCACTCTTCGGGTCTTCCCGCTCCCTCCCTCTAAACGTGCTAATGGACGTCTTGCATGGTCAGTCCGATCTCTCTATTTCACGCGCCTTCTGTCTTGCTCACTTGCTCTCTTGCAAATGCTTATGTAGCATTATATTCATGAGATGCCCTCTTTCGAAGGAAGCACAGTGCATATATGCGCTAATTGCTATCTCCAAATAGCTATTTGGAATCTTCACCTTCTTTCTCTCTGCTTGGTACTCTCTTTAGGAAGCGCTATTCAAAGGGTTTGATCTGGATATATGCGCTTGTGGCACAACACTTCAACATCCTGTCGCATATATTCTTGCAGAGCGGTACTATCGACTTGAAATGTGCTTTCCTATACTCGCCCCGCTCGATGATTGCAAAATTTTCTTGTTAAAATTTTAATACAGCCCCGATCCAGGTCATCTTACCACGAAACCAAGCCTTCTACCCACCATTAGGCTCTGGAAGTTGATATCGAGTCTCGGTCCTTGGACGCGTTACCTAGTCTTGGTACGCCTTACTCATTCTATTTTCGCTGTTTTTGTCACTGCCATTGCCTCCCTGAAGTTTTACCTCTTTCTTGCCTGGTCGATTACGATTTCAAGAGCAGACGTCTCAGATATATCTGTTTAAATACAGCCTCACATTCAATAAACTTGCCGTGCTGCGGTGCGACTTCCGAAAGAGAGACTGCCTACTGAATAATGGTCATCGACTTGAACTTCTTTCCACAACAGAAGGATTTTACTCCCTCACCCGACCTGCGCGCCGTGAATCCCTGCATCGCCTCCATAAATCGGACACGCCACGCCACCCAGTCTTCCTCGCGAGCACTAGGCTGGGGCTGACATGTTTTGAATGATATCCTGGCTCACTAGGTTACCTTCCGCTATGTCAACCAGTCCTAGACGGCGCACAAACTGCAGATAATGTGACCGTTGGCTGTCAACAAGTGTGTTCTTGCCTTTTCTCTCCGGAACTTTGCAAATTGCTTACACCCTATCTTCCTGGTTCTATGTGCTAGCCTCCTCACGGAATTTTCTTGTGCATGTAAGTAACGCATATACAAAAATCTGGCAGCATCGGAGAGTACGGTGCATATAAATGCTCATGGTATACCTGTATGAAAAGTGGCGGAGGCAGCTGACGGCCCGCGGCCGATCGCACATGTAAATAGGATAGCGTCACCCTCCACATTCGGCCAGCAGGTGCCTTGCTCCCACATGGTGAGGTGTGTTTTTACCCACCCTCTGGACTTTAGTGCCCTTTGATTTGATACGCTGCAGCAGATTACAACAGTACTAATGTTGGACGGCCGGGTCGAAACCGGGCGTTTCTATGTTAATCAACCATTTCGAGTATTGGGAGCGTTATCCCACTATTGCTATTGGACGCTCGCCTACGTAGACGCCGTTTTAATTTCTGTAGAACCTTGCAGCCGCCCAGCCTTGCTACAAGCGAAAAGGGGTGTAGTCCCCATTTGAAGTCCTGTGAGTGCTTAAAACTCAAATGTTCCTATTTGAAGCCTGCGATAATAAGCGAAAAAGAACGAATTCAAATGCTGCACAGCATGATGCCATTTGGCGTACAAAGTTCAAACTTGGGATCTCTCGATTTCCTCAGTCCAGTTCCAAATCCGCCATTCAGCGAGTGGTTATTTCAGTAGCTCGCGTTATCCGTTTGAATGCACGCGCACAGGACGGACGGGTATTCACGGCGCAGTGTCTTGGGACGAGAGCAAGAGCACATAGCAAGATCTTTCCCCCCTACGGACCTTCAAGGTGGATGGTGGCTTAAGATCCTTAAGGCAGGACCCTGACCGAACCGCAAACCGATGGAATGCTTCTAAATAAGAGGACGTCTCCGCTTTAGAAAATAAGAGTCGTGAACCGTTCGCGGGACAGTTCCGTGAACGTTCGCGGAACTGCCACAATAGAGAGCCTTGGCAGAGTGACTCGCAGGCACGTCACGCCATGGTACATAGGCACCACCAGCCAGTGTTGTGCCGGTTAAGTAACTGGTCAAAAGTTAGGTAACTGGTTAATAACGGTTACTGATGGTTAATGTTAACCATAACCATTAACCCACCTGCCAAATTCAGTAAACAGTCAAAGTTCGAGCTCTCGGCGATTTCGGCGCCCATGTAATCCAAGGTAATTATTCTGGGAAAGAAGAAACCATCTTAAAACATGGATTCGTGACGCTAGACTACGAGTTTGAACTACTTTTTGGCACTTTCGTGGCCACCAAGTATGAAATGAGTACTGCAGACTCAAGTGCTTTGATAGCGAGTTGACGAACCTACATCACGGGCGGTGCCGGTTGGAATAATCGTTAGGATTTGCGACCGGTTGACCGGCAGATACATTACCGGGCTGTAATGACAGCGTGGCAAAGTTATCTGATGGATAACCCACGTAACTGGTTAATAACTGGTTATGGTTAAGTAACCATAACTGAGGTAACTGGTTAATAACCGCACATCACTGCCACCAGCTGCATTGTTTCCCAATGCCAGGGCCTCGTCCTCCATGCGGTACGTTCACACTCTTTGTTTTCATTGTTGAATCTTACTCATTGTTTGGGCAGCTGTGGCAGCATGGTGTAACCGTGTACTCTAGTAGCCTGAGCCCGGCAATGATTACAAGGAAGTGCAGTGTACTAAGCTGTAGGCAGGTAGCTATTCCAACCATCAACTTGTCTTTCTCGCTGCTTTGCTGTGTAAATTCAATTAATATTACCATGCAATTCTTGTCACTTCAAACTATTTCTAGGTTTATCCTGAATTGCAGAGGTCATGATAGCTACAGGATGACTTTGTCCTGAAATCTAACTCAACTAATGCATTAAGCTTTGTTTCTAGGGCATGGAAACGACGAACAAGGCTGTCAAGGACCTTCAAGGACGGTGTGCCACTGCAAGTAACAAGAAAGTAAGCGAGCGGCACACAACGGCGGGAGGAGGGTCACATTTGGTCACAAAGGCACGTGGATTATGTAACGAATCAACCGTCCGGGAAGGACTCCCGTGAACTGTCCCGGGTCCTTATTTTCCGGAAAGGCGACTTTCTGCTAAATAATGATAGATTCTGCCGACGCTATGGTAACGCTATAAATAACCTTTTGGTATGTCCGGCCGAACGCCAAGCCGTTTCTATTTTTAATTACCTTTGTTTACGCATTGTTCATTTTTACAGCATCGAAAGCTTAGATCTCTAGGCGCCAATCCTAGATATTTCGGTGGACCGCGGAGCATTGGGCAAGGTTTCTCGATGCCTCTTTAGCAGGATAGAGGCTAGAAGCTTGTGCGCACCGAGGAAGGACGAATGCAAGGTCTGCAGCCGCCCCATCAAAACAGAATGACAAATAACTATGCATACAAACCCAAATTGTATTGCTCATCTCCTGCCATTTGAGGTATTTTACCGTCGGACGCTTTGTTGGATTGGTTGGATTGGTTTTCCAACACCAATCAACGCCTCGTTTTGTGTCGACTGATCTGTATGGATAAGGGCCGGGCTTCCAGGGTCATGTTTGTTTTCTAGATTTGTGGCTAACCAAACAACAGCACATCTGCGTTTGTGGGTATAAAAACCTTCCCATTTTCCCCTCTCCCTTCTTTCCTCAGCACCCTTCGGTCGCCTTCCTTTCACCCTCTTTCACCCTCTTTCACCCTCTTTCACCCTCTTTCACCCTCTTTCACCCCTCCTCCCCTCCTCCCCTCTGCCCTCTCTGGTCGCCTGTTGTAGTGCCCTCACGCCCTCGTATGAGGGTCACCGTGGGGGCGTACAGCACCACCAGTTGGGTCCATGGTGAGCGCCTCGTTGTCGCCGTCCGTCGCTGACCTGGTCTCTCTTTTTGAAACTTGCCTGCCATTCCTCTTCATAGACAAGTGGGGGCGGCAGGGGTCTGCGCCGATGGACATCAGCTTCAGGACACTCTAAGAACATCAAGATCAAGTTATCGATCGACTCAATCAGTGGCGCGTACGACGCCTCCGTCCACCAGTTGGGTCCTTGGTGAGTGAAGAGTATATCTGCTCTCGGTCGTGGCTCGTCGCTAACCTGATCTCACTCCTCGAAGCTTGCCTGCCATTCCTCTATAAAGACAAGTGGGGGCGGTAGGGGTCCGCGCTGGTGGACCTCAACTTCAACACATTCCAAGAACCTCAAGTTCAAGGCTACTGACATCCATCAACATCATCGAGCTCAATGTTGACCACTCTTTCTCCATACTCACCGCCGGCGGGTTCTTGGTGAGTGCAGAGTACCTTTGCTCGTTGTCATCTTTCGTCACTGACCATGTCTCCTTCGTTGCAGCTTGCCTGCCATTCCTCTGCATAGACAAGTGGGGGCGGCAAGGGTCTGGCCGGTGCATAGGTTTCTTAAGATCCAACATAATTCAAGAGCCATCAACGTTATCAATCTGATTCGACCATCGGCACGGACAATTCCATCGGTCAGGTCCTTGGTGAGTACCGGTGCTTCAAGTTGTGGTTGTTAGTCACTGATCTCGTCTCCCTCCCCGAAGCTTGCCTGCCATTCCTCTATAAAGACAAGTGGGGGCAGCGAGGGTCTGCGCCGGTGGACAGGTTCCTCGAAGTTCGACTTAGAACACAGCCTCAAGATATCCAAGGTATGTACTGCAATTCATCGTCTGCGGCCATCGCTGATGTGGACCTTAGCCGGACATCTATCTTCAATTTCAATGTGTGACTCTTGTGTGATATCGTAGTTAGTCTTGCGTGATTTCGATTTTTTTTCTTGGGTGTGCGGGCGGGGGGTAGGTTTTTTCTTGTTGTTGACGCTAAAACAGGGCTTCTGTAGCATGTAGCTGTAGTTGTGTGATCAAGCCATAGTGGAACGTCTACCACAAGAGGTATGTTATCTTCTCTCACCACACATTCCCAACCCACCGCCAGTGTGAATTGCCAGCCACACAAGCAAAGTGAGTCGTCCATCACACAAACCCCAATCTCGTCATCTGACATTCCACTGTCTATTCTCAGCAACTATGAGTGACAAGAAGAAATCAACACAAGAAGGCCGCAAGGTAAATCTTTCACTCCTTCCTGAATCTGTGCTCACAACTGATTACATGTTGCCCAGAAATACGCCCCAACCCAACGCCAACGGCAAAATAACTATTTCTTTTCTAGGCATTTGTTTGTGTTCTGACCTGTCTTATAGCCGACCAATACAAGGTGCGTCCCTTGGAATAGGTTCTTGGTGGCGGTGGACGATGGGTCGCCGTCACCGAGGACCGGCACCTAGCCTCTACGTGGCCCAAGGGACTAGTACCCTTCGGGGGAAGCTAATAGGTGTGGGGCTTTCGTTCTTACTGGGATCTGGGCGGTCTCTGGTGACTTGGTAGGTATTTTCTGGTGGCTTTCTTTTTGTTCGAGTTTATCTGGCTTATTTTCTAGGTCTCTTTAAGGTTTGGCTCTATTTTTTTACCCCCCCCAATCATGTTGAGTCCTCGATTTGTCCTTCATGTTGCTCCCACCATCTGTCTACTACTCCTTGTATTTTTGATTTCATGTCGTTTCCCTTCTTTTCTTTTGCACTGTGGTTCGGTCTTATAATTACTCTCTAGTAGTCTCGGTTCTTCTCGGTTCCATTCGGTCGGGATCTTTTGCTTTCTCTGCTGCTTCCTCTCTCTTTTTCTTCGTCAGCTTGATTCTCACGCGTTGTGGTTCGGTTTGGTTATTCTCGGCGTCTTTCGATCTGGTACGCTTTATTCGTGTTAATTCCTTCATTTGTATTACCTTTCCTCTGACAATGTTGTTCGCCCTATTTGTATCTGCCAAGTGTTGGGTTTATTTGCGGTATATTCTTGTCCCGGGCGACCCTTTTCGACGTTTTGTGGGGTTGGGTTGATTTGTTTCTGTGTTGGCTCCGGCCCTTTCTGTTCTCGCTTTCATGTTGGTGTCTGTCTGCTTATTGGTTCGCTCAGGTTCGTTCTTCTCGTTCTCGATTTATCTCGTCTCGGTCTGTTTTTGGCTTCATGTTGGTTCTGCTATCTGTGTTCTCGCATTCTATCATGTTGGTCGCCCCTTTTTGTATATCTGCTTGCTGGTTCGTTCTTCTGGTTCTCTTTCCTTCTCGCTTGGTGGTGCGGCCGGTTTGGCCTGTGCGATGTCTATGACATATTACGGCCTCTTTCTGCTTCCTTTCTTCCCGGTCTGTTCACCTTGTTTTCGTTCGGCGAGGGTGGTCGGAAGGCTGACCTATGTGTCGTTTTGCTTCCTCCGGTCTTGTTTGGTGCGGCCAGTTAAGCCTGTGCGTTGCTTGTGCCGTTAACCTTCTCTCTGCTTCTTTCATTCTCGTTCTGTTTTGTCTCGTTTCGGTTCGGGTCTGTGTGTTGCCTTGCCCTTCTACACCGTTCGCTCTCTATCCGCTTTATCGTGGTTTGCTCCTCAAGTGCTCGTCCTTGGTTTGTCCTTCTTGGTATATTCTTTGCTTGCTTCAATTTGTATTCCTGTTGTCTTCTCGTTTTGTACTATTTGGCTACTCGTATTCATGTTGTTCGCGCGTTTTGTATTCTCCTAGAGTAGGAATTCTATGGAGGTGTTTTTTCCTTCATAGAGTTCCGGCGCCTGGCCTCTTCGTGGCCTAGGAGACTAGTACCCGTTCCCATTGCGGGCACGGGGAAGCTAACAGGCGTATAAGTACAGTTTTGCGTTACTTATATAAATACATTGGTTGTAATTAATATTTTCTGATAATTGAATGCATTTCACTCGGACATAACCTCTCGATATCAATAATTAAAATACGAGTACATCCAAGGTGTAAAAAGGTATTTAATTCTCGCATTCTGCATGGACATTGTGCGGTAAACCATTCTATGCCTTGTGTCATGTATAAGGACAACTGACATCACGAATGGTGATTGCCACACTAGTGACACTAGCCACTTCGAAGTTCGCGAGGTGCGAATGGCTCGTGCCTTTCCAGGTCGTTAGCATATGTCGCATAGAGATTGACAACCAATGCTGAATTACTACTGTTGTCGGTGGCATTTTTATCCTCGAAGGAAATCCATCTGCGTTTTTAAAAGCCACCATCTACGAGAGAACCATGACACTCCCCCCTCTCTGTGGCTGCTTCCTTTTCCTGTCCTGCGTCTTTATCACGGATGTCAGGTATTAGCTCTCTGCCTTGTAGCCCCGGACCAGACGGGTCATGCAGACACGCTAGCTATTACTACTATCCCGATACTCAGGCTGACCAACCTCAGCCTCCTGTGCTCTATGACCATCAGGGGAACGTGGTTTACTGTCCAGAACCAGAACGCCAGGAGAGAAGATTGTGTTCGGAGCAACAATATGCTGATAACCAATGCTATGCCCCACCTCAAGCGCACAGCTATCTTACCAGTGATTGTTATGGCCGTCGAGTATCTAGTAGTCGTGAAGGGTACTGTGCTCAAGAGGAAGACACGCGTTACTATCACAGAGCGACGAGAAATGAAGAGCAGGAGGATCAAAGTGCGTACTGCGCCAGATACGAGCCTCCTACAGAGAGTTATTGCTCCGTTGTTACCGCCGCCATTGGGAGTGGCAGAGGCGAAGGAAGTTCCACTGGTAAGAGGACATATTCACAAAGAACGTCGTCTAGGGAGCGCAGCAGAGACGCAGCAAAAAAGCCGTCGTCGTTAAGCCTCTTGACGCAGCCACTGAGTGCGGAGTGGCACGAGCGGTTCGAAGCATCCTTGAGACAAAAGGCGCGTCTTGAAGAGACGCAGCAGGTGCAAGTTCAAGAGCACTACCGGCCTTGGGGCCCACAAAATAGTCAGGCTTCTTGGTCACAGCCTGCGTGGCAGGATTCAATTCCACAAGAACAGGAAGGGTCGACATGGGACTATGTTGGGAACGGAAGCTTCCCTCAGCCAACTTGGCATGGCTCTGAGGCCGATTACTCGACTAGCTACTCAGGGGAGTTGAGGTTCGAGCATTATGTATATCCAGGGCAGTGAATCGCAACAGAGATAGGGGCAACAGAGAGGTTCATACAAAGGATATATTCCTATTTCCTGTGACAAGCCACTGACCACAGCGCGTACTTGCACGTTCGTCGTTCTTTATAATTGCGGGAATATTAGTATTTGCTTGTATAGACGACATGCACATACTCCAGATAAGGGTTATCTCTCAGCAAGTAGTTCCTCGCAGAAATATCTTCAACGGAAACTTTGGATAACGACCAGATAGGACCCGATTGTACAGAGCGGAACGGTGAGGGCATACTCTGACCAGCTTTTTTAAATTTTGTCCTAAAAGGTCACGTGTTTAATCAAATTCGAAAGGGGTACTGTACCCTTTCGATCAATTCGGCAGGGCATGTTACGCGTTACATGCGTGCCGAAATTTTGGGTTCGGCAATGACCAGATTTGGCCGTTACATCAGTAGATTTTCGTCGTTATTCTCGCCAATACAGGAAAAAATCAGTTGATTTGGAATTTACCAGCTTACATTGACTGAGAAGACTCAGAATAAACGAAAAAGTGAAAAAAAACGATGTTTATGTCGCAAATTTGAGATGAGAAAAAATCAGGCCGTCAAACCTATTCGGCACCCGGTCAATTTGACCGTTACACAAGCCGGATTTCGGCAATTTTAGAGGCACCGTTACGCGTTACTGCCGAATTGATCGAAAGGGTACAGTACTATGTTTTGTGCTTCCAACATGCAAGCATGTCCTTCAACAACAAGAGCCAGCTTTCTGGACCTTATTGAATTGCCATTGATTGGTGTGTCTCTCCTCTCTCCTCAGAACCGAACCCTGCATAAGACTGCAGCGAAGATAGCTCAGAATCAATATTCTGCTGTGCCCTGCTAGGATTCCGTTGTAACCTACTGCGAATGCTCCCCGTCTTTCGTCACGTTCATCGATTTGGGACTCGAATATCATATCTACCAATATCATGTCCTCCGAAAACTTGCCCTTGGCTTCACCTTATGGTTCAAGGTTACCTTCCGAAGAAGTTGGACTCAGTTTGTCAGATGAATGCATGCCGCTGAAGAAAGAGTAGGGATTCCTGCTTCAACCCCTAGTTTGAGGGCTGCCTGGAACCAGCCATAGTTGTCGGAAGCATGCCAGAGAAACGCGCGATGCATTCGAAGAGAAAGGCTAACGAATTGGACGCGAAATGCGGCAAGATTTAGAGGTAGTATAAGGCTTATGTCACGGTGCGTATAGCGTGTCGTTCTCTCTGCTTTTTACACTGATACTGCGTATAGCAAGCTGTTAAAGACAAGGGATTAGATAAATTATTAGCAAGCGAGGCAAGAGAATCCCTCTATTGATCCCATCCCCCCCTCCAGGCTCTAATGCGAATAAGTGACTCGTGTGGACATGCGCCCACTATCTGGTAGCGCAGGTGAGCCGAATCCCTACTCTAATGCGGTTCTAACTAACCTTTGCCTAGTCAGCTGTATAATGCTGACGCGTTTCGCTGTCATTGAAGAACTCTTCTTGCTGGGAGAACTTGCCATGTTGGGACGCAAAACTGACTACTCCGACATTTAATACGGCTTTGGGTATAGCTGACTTCCAAAATGCTGTCAGGAAAAGTCCGCGTCGCAACAACCAAGTAGCCACTTCCAGCATGAGTCTCAATCGGGAGAAAGCGTCAACGGAGAAAGTATTGCTTAGACGGCGTGAATAAGTTCTTGAGGGACAGTTCATAATG
Source organism: Agrocybe pediades (assembly GCA_013053245.1). Classification (NCBI taxonomy): domain Eukaryota; kingdom Fungi; phylum Basidiomycota; class Agaricomycetes; order Agaricales; family Agrocybaceae; genus Agrocybe; species Agrocybe pediades. The sequence continues at coordinate 1,479,494 of JAACJL010000046.1, read as the reverse complement.
TGCGTTGAATGGCATACGACTTTAATCTAACCGGTATAGTATTGATAATTCACAGGTAGTTTAAGTATTTGGACGTTAGCTGCATTGCCTCGTCGAGTTATTACATGCTTGACTCTGACGGCTGGGATCAAAGCGTGCGATTTCGAGAACGCTTCAAGTTGAAGCTTGAAGGCTGGTGTCAGTCTCTAGGTGGAGAATGATTGAACGTTTCTATTTGGGCCTCAGAATCATACCGGCATCCTACTATATCGGTGAACGTTTGAACACTGATAGCACCTTTCATTAGGTTAGTGATTATTCCAAACACGAAGTGCTCCTAACACTAATGCTTCGTCGCGTAAAGTAGGACTGACCAGCTGCGCGAACCGCCCATATAGTATTCGGAAAGTGCGGACAATCGATCAAGCTTGAGACACCCTTAGTAAATCAAGCCTGGCCGACAAGTCAAGACACCCAGAGGTTCAAGTTTTCACTGTACAGCTCACCTATTAAAGAACGTAAGAGAGCTTGAATTTATGAAACAGGGTTGACTTAGTTTTCAGGCTAATTATTGGCAGGTTCCGGTGCTGGATCGAACACTTGGAAATTCAACTACTGCTCTTGGACATGTAAGGCGTGCGGTGGCTGATCTGCGGCGTATTACCAACTATGCGTGCGGCAAATTTACTTCGAGGAGACGTTTCATTTGTATGTCTTCCTATAAGTACGGCTGTCTTTATACTCATCGTCGAGTGCTTACATCTTCAAGCTGCGAAATGGTTGCACCTATTACTCTCGTCATCTCTCTCAGTGTCCTACTTTACATCGCCCGGGGATGTTGGATAATTCTCAAGCGCGTCCTATTCAAGACCACTTTGCATAATGTGCCTGGGCCTCCATCCAAGTCGTTTATACAAGGTAGGGATACAACATCTTCTGTACTAATAGTTATGGCTAACGCCATAGGTTCTCAGGTGTACTGCCTGAGGTCTTTAACGAACGCGCATGGGATATCCACCAGGAAATTTCTGAGACATGTTTGTCCATCCTCTTCAGACTCTTGTTTCGTGTTCACGCTGCACTATGTGACAGATGGAGGTGTCATTAAGCTTAAGGCTCCACTAGGGGTATGAATTAAGCAGCTAGATTATGTGGTAGTACTGACACGCATTGTCACAGGAAGAACAACTTTATGTTTTTGATCCAAAAGCCATGCACCACATACTTCTCCAGGTGCGATCCGTGCACCGTACTCAACCTAAAATATTAGGCCTATGTTTACCCTAAATTCACTCTCTGCTAGGACGCTCATATGTTCATCGAGCCGCCTTTCTTGATAGAGTTCGTGGATTTGTCCCTGGAAACCTCTGCTAATATAACATATAAATTTCCAGAGGAATTAAGCTTGTATTCGGTCCCGGGCTGTCTGGAACAGACGGTAAGTATCTTCTCTAAGCCCTCTCTTGCAGTGGGGCCTCATGCTTTTGCCCAGGCGAACAGCACAGACGCCAGAGGAAGTTGATCAACCCCCTCTTCTCTAATGCCAATTTGCGCGAAATGGGTGAGAGAAATCTGCTATATCCTTTTCTCAACTATGATATTAAAAGTTTGTAGTCCCAACCTTTTATCATGTTACGCATAAGGTACGTGCCTAGCTAAATTTAGTGTGCCCTCGATCGCCAATGATTTAGGCTTGGCACCGACAATCTATCAGCTTTGTAACACGCTCGCCAACAAAGTCAGGGATGGTCCACAAGAGGCAAGGATTTCTTTGCATGCCTGTGTTTGCTATTCTTATCATCGCAACTCAAATAGATTGACATGTTGAGCTGGGCGAGTCGGACAGCTCTTGAGCTGATAGGCCAATGTGGCATAGGATACTCGTTTGACCCTCTGACCGAAGACGAACCCAACCACCGTTATATTCTGGCAGCGAAAGCTCTCGTGTACGTGATTGTGCCAAGATCCCTCGACAGTGATTCTCAAGACAGGTGCTTTGCCGTTCACCACGTCTAGACCTACGGCAAACAAGGTCCTGTTGCCAGCACAGTTTTTCTTAGCAACGATAGTCAAGGTTGACGCACCCAAGCTCAAGAGGTGGCTGATTGATCACCTTCCATGGAAAGCCCTCAAGGATCTTCGGAATATGGTTGACACGTTCCATGAAACCTCGGTGGATATTCTGAGAATGCACACCGGTCACGGTCTAGAAACCAGCGACAGGAAAACATTGGATGGATTTGTTGGAGATGGGAAAGACATTCTAAGCCATATATGTTTGCCCTTTTCACTGATTTCTCACTGATATCTTTGTTGACCGTGGTGTTCTCACAGTAAGGACTAATGAGGAGGCTGGAAAGGACGAGCGCCTGACCGAAGCGGAGTTGCTGGGTGTAATGTCGTCAGTATATAATTCCTCGAGACGGAGACGCTAAAACTGAATAATTCGCTACTTAGAGGATTGGCCTTTGCCGCGACTGATACTACGTCGTCTTCTATTTCACGTACTCTCTTCCTCCTGGCCACTCATCAAGATATCCAAGATAAGCTTCGCCAGGAAATAGCAGAATGCAAAGGTAGTCTGTCCGACGGCGAGGAACTTGGGTACGATGAATTACTTGCCCTTCCATATCTGGACGCAGTTTGTCGGGAGACACTTAGATTGTGGGTCATTTCCAAGCTTCTTACATACTGCTTGTTCCTCAAGCCAAACTAAACTCTCCGCTACAGGTATTCTCCACCGTCAGGCGTTATGAGAATGTAAAGATATATCCTTAAACGTTTACTTTGGGTCATATTCATCGCTCAATGTGTTGTAGGTCTCGGGAAGAAACGATCCTCCCACTCTCAACACCCATCAAAGGAGTCGACGGAAGCGAATTGACGGAAATTGTAGTCCCAAAGAACACTAATATCTATATCAGCATACTCAGCTACAACAGAAATCCTGACCTCTGGGGCCCTGATGCACATGAATACATACCTGAAAGATGGCTAAAACCTGTTCCGGATAAAGTGGCCAAGGCGCAAGCTCCAGGAGTTTATTCACACATGTGAGTGTAACGACCCTGGATGACATCGTTGTATGACCCATCACACTTTTTAGGATGACCTTCTCTGGTGGTGGGAGAGGGTGCATGTAAGCAGCGTCTTTTCAATCCGTGCACACTCAAGAGAGTTGTCACTGACGAACACGTCACAGAGGATTCCGCTTTGCAATTCTTGAGATGAGTGAGGACGTCCGTTCCGTTTCACTGTACCCAGGTTAAACTTCGTTTCTCCAGAGATCATTCTATCAATGTTGATTGAAAACTTCGGATTTTCCTTGTCAAAGAAGGAGATCGAGTGGCGTATGACTCATGTAGTGGCTACGGCCACCGTTGCTGGGAACGATATTCCCCAGCTTCCCTTAGTCGTCGAACGAGTGTAAGGAAGTCAAGTCACGGATTTTGGCAAGTACAATGAACTAGCAGCTCTGAGCTAACCCGTGCGGCATCGCACGAGGCCTTCAAGCTTACACTTTAGGATATTATACTACATAACTATGTTCTAATGTTTAGCAGCTCTATGCGCTATAAGACACTAAATTTCTCAAAAGAAAAGGGAGTGACTAGCTGCCTGAATTTGCAGAGACCAGAGCACAACCAGAGCAACGACGCTGCAACTTGCCAACGTATGACATATTACTATTTAGATTTATTTACTTCAAAGGTTTTTACTTAGCATCTAGCTCTTTCTCAGTAACTCGAACCTTACTTTGCGATGGAGAAGTGTACCACAGTGCGAGATTGGCCTTGTGCTCGCCGTTCTCCTTTGTCTGTGGGAAAGTTCTATACTTGATTCATCCAACGGCTTTCCACATTACTCATATCTTCCGGTTGTTATACTAAATGCCATGGTTCATCGTGGGGACCTATCTCTTGAACACCCATCTTACTGACAGAGCGCATTATCCTTGAACTCATCTTTTGTGCGATTGCATCCTCGACAGTATGCCCGTCTCCCTCCCTCAAAAGACCAAAGATCAGCTCGATGCGCTTTTGGTGCGTCCAAACTTTCGTTTCCTTAATGTGTAATGGATGTTAACAAGGTTTCCTTACAGTCTGAAGCTGTGAAAGAAGGGAAAGTTCCAGGGGCCTCCCTCGTTGTGGGCTCTCCAGACACGGAGTTGTATTTCGGCGCCTCTGGAGTCAAGTCCCTTGGCGATCCTTCTGCTGGGAATATTGATAGGAATAGCATTTTCTGGGTTTGCAGTCATACAAAGCTGGTCGTCACGGTATGCACCAATCCTTCTTGCGGATTTGCGATCAATTGATTCGCGTTCCTTTGTGTTCAGATCGCGTTCCTCCAGCTAATCGAAGCTGGAAAGCTGACCTACGACACCCCCGCCGCAGAGTTGCTCCCTGAACTTGCAGATCCTGTGGTTCTCGAATCCCCTCTTTCGCTTACAACGACATATACGAAAGCGAAGAACCCTATCCTTGTCAAGCACCTGCTGAACCACTCCAGTGGGATAGTATATTCGACGCTTGACAAGAAGCATCCGGATGAGCTGAACGTTGCGTATACAAGTGTTGCTTATGTGGGAGAAGGGCCTCATGGGAAAGAGAGGTATTCGAGGGCAGAGTTCTTTAGATTGGTCAAGGTGAATGGAGCGTGCGATTCATGTTTTATGGTTTTACTCATGCATGAGTGCTTCTGATTCCAGAGAGGTCTTCCTGGTGTACCTTTGTCTTTCGAGCCTGGGACAAATTGTGGGTTTCTTGCAGATTCACTTTTACAAGCAATCGAATTGGCCTTAATCGCGTTTTGGTTGTTGGATAGGGGCATATGGTTATGGCTGTGACCTCCTTGTTTTCATCTTGGAAGACCTGACTGGAAAAACGATCCAAGAATACTGGTCGGTTCTTTGCCCCTCTTCTTCTCCATGAGCAACGTTATTGATCTATATATGTTCGTGCAGTGACGAACACTTATTCGCGCCTCTCAAGATCAAGCCCACTTTCTACATCAACTCTGAGATCGAAAAGGACCTTGTCCAACTCACTTTTCGACGACGTTCTGATGGTGCGTTTGAGAAGTGGACAGATCAACTGAGCATCCCGGAGAGGCAGAAAGACAAGAGTATGTACATCGTTTGATTCATAGAGAATTTTACTTAATGCAGTCATGTCGTTTTCAGTGGGCATTACTCTGGGTGGTATAGCTATGCATTCCACTCTATCCGAATATCTCACTATACTGCAGCATCTGCTGCTGATAAAGGGTAAGGAAGCTATCTTGCCCCACCATTGTGTATGGCCTAAAAGCAGATATCGATAATGTTTCAGAAAACCGTGCTTCGAATCCCATTCTCACCCACGAGACAGTCACCCTCATGTTCGAATCTTCGGTTCCTCCGGCGTCTTCCAAAGCATTGTTCCAGTTCACCAGTTTGGAAGAGATATACCCCAGAGAGGTGGAACTGAACTTTGGTCTAGGACTTTGCTTGGCCAAGGAAGATTGGGATGGAAGGAAGAAGAAAGGCAGCGGGTTTTGTGCGTTCTTCCTTCTCTTTTTTCGTCCTTTTTCTGGCAAGCTGACCTGGCCGGCTTGGTTTATCAGGGTACGGATGGGCAGGAACTTATTACTTTATGGATCCGCAAACGGGAATTGCAGCGGTATATGGGACGCAGTTGGTCCCGACGTTTGACACGGAAGTTAAGCAATTATGGGATCGACTTGAGAGGGCCTTGTACGCGGGTTTGCAGGAGTGAACAGCGGAGGTTTTGGATGGAAGTGATCTTGTCTGGTCAGTTTTCTCGTGAGACCTCATGGCGAGGAGACTAATACTAAGTTCAAGGGCGCAGAAACGTTCTCGAAGTTACAGTTATACAAACAAGCATACTTGAAGTCGCAATACAGTCTGATACATGTATTCGGAAATATGGGGTTTCAAATTTCAAGAATCGATCTTTTCCTCTTACGAAACTCTTGATGACTTCAACTTGATAAATGTCGATTTAGCTGGTGGTAGCATTCGGTTCTTTCAGTCCATGATACTTGATCTTGTATCCAAAGAATGGAGCCACGTATCCTCCGAAAACTGTTGTTATCTGGAGATAGGATTGTCCTGATCAGCGCACATGGCTCGCCACCAAGCAACATTCGAAGAAAAAGCATACCGCTCTCTCCAGCCATAGTATGTGTCCAGGCACTGCTGGCCTCGTGTCGCCGTTATGCATCGCTATCATCGCCTGCAGGGGATCTTTGGGCATTTGACCATCAACAAGGAGGTTGCGGAAGAACAGCTCCTTCTGCTCGTCCTATAGGCAGCGGGATTTCAGCATGGAAGTTTGTTTGTCCCGGGTATCGTCTGAACTTGAAAGGAGGGAGCTAAGCTTACCATCGGCTCCGTTCTCTCCTCGAAGATGGTTTCCTCGTCATGGAATGTCCTCATGCTATGTACGACACCTTTGGGGATCCTGATTTCGCCGTCTTCGGGTACGTATTGCTTGGTCACTGTGCCGATCAGCACTTCGAGCCGGCCTTTGACGACACGGAAGAGCTCGTCGTGTTCGTCGTGCCAGTGAGGGAAGACGTAGAGTGTTTCGCCTTCGGAGGCGGGTATGGCGGTTACGTGGATCCGGCAGAGGTAGGGCTCGTTGCGCAGGAATGTCTGTCAGAGGTGAGATAGACCCTGGTCAAGGTCAAGGGGGATATTACCATGGTACATCCTTTTCCGAGCTCGATTGTGGGAGGAAGTGCGTCGAGGTCGACGAGTGGCATCTTCGTTTGTTTCGTTGCACACCTTGGTAGACCTGGAGGACCTGAGGAAGAGGTGCGAGGCGCTGCTTTGTTACAGTAAGACAAATATATAGTCCCATGATAGCTGGCTGGTCCTTTTATAGCTCTTGGGTATCATCAGTAAGGTTATGGAGGCGCAGGTTTGAATTGAATGCCTAGCTCGATATGTAGGCTGCAGGTGTCCGGACTCCGTCACTTATAGTCGCTTGCGATGATGGATGCTGCCATACGCAAGCATACGCATTTGCGTGGTCCAGGCTGCAGTACTAGCTAGGGCTTTCGCCCGATCGCGGCCTCCTGCGATGGCGGCGTGGTCGTGTCGTAACTCGGTATATCGTACCACATTCGGCAGAGTTCGCTTGCGGAATTCTAAGACAATGAAAAAGGGGCTTTCCGACCGGATTGAGGATCTGCGGCGGATAATCGATAAGCGCTCGTCGGCTCATGCACTGAGTAGTACACTGATCAAAATCATCCGAGATCGCCAATGCACCAGTGGTGGGCAGATACAGCATATGATGATTTACGTACCTTTATGGGCTGTTCGCAGAAGGTGACGGCGACTTGGCGAGCCTTTCTTCTGCACTGTTTCGACAGTCTTCATGTGTAGGTACTGTACCAAGGATTTCCGGTGATTTGCTTGACAAATTATTACGCGAAGTGTTAGACAGGGTTACTATCCTTTTAATTTAAAGCATAGTGCCTTGAGGAGAGGTCAGGAGAAGTTGAAGAGACGATGCCTCAGCCTGATTGAGCCTCTACTCGGTTGCATATGTCCCCCTGTATCATGATCTGACAACCGGACCGGCAGAACTGTTCTCGAAATACTGCAAAGTTGGGTCGAGTGCAAGTCGAGGAGTTTCCAGATATTTCTGTGGCGTCAACCGCTCAAAGCCATAATTAATAATATCGGTGAATGGGTGTAAATGAGCCGCTCCGAGAAGCTGATGTCATACGCTTCGCAATGCGTCCATTGTGACGATGACTACGATCCCAGTTCGAGCACGACCTTGACACTCCTTTCATGAAATAATCATCTAGCGTTTAGCTCGCCGATCTGTCTTCTCCGTCACCAGAGGGCAGCCCCTGAGCACTGTACAAGGCAGGAGAGGAAAAGATATGAAGATGTGATCAGGACGACACCAGGCTCCGAGCCGCGGCGAAGTGTATATTTTTGAAAGAGGAGTTGGTTAATGCTGGAGCGAATGAAGTAAGGAAGGGATATGACGCTCTCCGACGCAGCTAGTAGCTAACAGCATACGTGATAGTAGTATGGACCACTAGGAGTGGAGGAGGGAGTGCAGCCAATGACGTCATTCCATTTTCGTCTTTATATGCCCCCTTGAAATAAATCCCCCTCGACTGCTAAGACAATTCCCCTCATTATATCCCTTTTGCTCTATATACCCGCAACCTAATCAATTCAACAACCAACAACATGGCCGCCCCCGATAAAGCCAGCGTCGCCGAGCTCGTCGCCAAATACGGTTCGTCCAGCGCCACCGCCTGGCTCGAATTCGAGCGTTACAAGCTCTGGTCGCCCTCCGAGCCAGTCCCAGAGTCCTCCTTCACCCCCGTTCAGGGATACATGGAGAAGGACCCTTACATTTTCGCATGGGGCAACCCCCTCGTGTCTGACCCCGCTGCCCTGCCATCCGTCGCTCGGCAATTCGTGAACTACTTCCATGGCCAACTAGGCAAGCGTGTCGTATGGGCCTGCGTGGACAGAGATCTTGAAGAGGTGCTCGGCGGCCCAGAGTTTGAGTGGGCGACAGTGTCGTGCATTTACGAGGACGTGGTTGATCCGGCTCATGTCATTGACTTGACAAGTCCAGAGGCCAAGGGCAAGGAAGGTCAGCATGTCGTCAAGGATTTGAAGAAGAACTTGAACAGGGCGGAGAAGTATGGCGTGCAGGTAAAGGAGAAGTTGCACCAAGAATGGACCGAGGAAGAAAAGGCTGCTGTCGAGCAGGGAATTAGAGAGTGGAAGGAAAACAAGAGTGGCGTCCAGATCGCTAGTACGACCATGCAGCCCTGGTTAGATTCGCAACATAGAAGGTATTGGCTTGCCAAGAAGGACGGAGAGGTAAGCATATATTCTCCTTCAAAGTTCCACACCGGTTCATCGACTCTTTATAAAGCCCGTAGGCATCCTCATCCTCACCCCCATCCAAGCATCCTCCTGGCAAATCAAGAACGCCGTCTCCTTCCCCTCCGCACCCAAAGGCACTTCCGAAGCCCTCATTTACAATGCCCTCAAGGATCTTCACTTCGAGCAAGAAGAAGCATACGAGAAAGGCGAACCTATTCCCCACCCTGCCAACGGAAACTTCAACCCACCTCCCATTACTGGTAGCAACAGCGCTACAGGAGGAGACTCGACAGTGTCCAGCGACGCCGCTAGCGTGAGCGAGATTAATCTGGAGGGAGACGACAAGTCGATCAGCGACGCCAGCATTTCGAGTGCTACTGACAGCACAACTTCTGTGGCTTCGGCATCAGGCAGCAGTATTGCCAGCAGTGGCGCAGACACTCCTACACCTTCAGGAGCATCGACTCCCAGCAAGAGCAGCAAGCACAAGGGCTCCGCTCCTGAACCCAGCAAGACTCATCACCGCGACGAGAACCGGGTGACCGTGACCTTTGGTATTTCCGCTGCAAACGAGTTCCTGCCCGTCAGAAATCTTGGTGGCTGGAAGGTGAAAGCTCTCAGCAAGACCTACGGGAAGGTCGCGAAGAGCGCCAAGTTGGTGCAGAGAGGAGAGTTTAGAGTGAGTGTTTGTTTGTTTGTCGTGTGCCTTTTTGATTAGGCTTCTGACCTCTAATTTGGCTTGCAGAGCAAATTCGATTCGGATGCAGACCCGATGTATGTTTGCTACCCTTCGGACGGATTTGGACTAGACGGCATCAACGCCTTGTTGAAGGTGCTGAAGAAGTAGATGGATCGTGAAAGCCTCGTCCCCCTGCCTTTCGGTTTCCCTTCTCGAATTGGATATCCACGCATTGTCGGCCCTCGCATACACACGTCTCCTCTGGCTATCCCAACAAACCACTCGAAGCATTCGGACTCTGGACAATCTCATCGTCTTCCCCATTTAATGTGTACTTTTTGTGTCGTCTTTGCTGTACTAACTGTAATGAAGTAATAAACTAATGTCGTTAAAGCGAACTAGTTCATTGTGCGTGTTGCCAGAATCAAGTTCAAGTGTGTGGATTTAGAATCTGCTTGTGAGGTGAAGAGATCCAAAGGTGTGCATGTCCAAGCTCTGTACGCAGGAGAGATGTGCAATTGACTCCAAAAGCGACCGAGAAAACACAGTTGCAGAGTCTACTTTTCAGGTCGGATCTGCTCGCGTGAAAGTGTGCGTGGGGAAAGGTGTAAATCGGCGGCAGGCAGGATTCAACCCATATTTCCCAAATACATTGTGTATTGCGACTTGGTATGCTTGTTCGAGAACGTTTATCTGCCCTTTAATTCGCTATTAGTCTCATCGACACGACGTTCCACAAGGAACGAGAAAAGTGATCAGGCAAAAGATCATCTCCCTCCAAAACTTCTGCTGTTCACTCCTGCAAACCCGCGTACAAGGTTCTCTCAAGTCGATCCCATAATTCCTTAACTTCCGGGTCAAACGTGGGGACTAAGTGCGTCCCGTATACCGCTGCAATTCCCGTTTGTGGGTCCAGGAAGTAATACGTTCCTGCCCATCCGTACCCTGATGCATCAAGATTCAAAACCAGCCAGGTCAGCTTTCCCGAACAAAAAAAAGGGGCAAAAAATAGTGAAAGAAAGAAAGAAAGAAGAGTAAGAACGCACAAAACCCGCTGCCTTTCTTCTTCTTCCCATCCCAATCTTCCATGGCCAGACATATCCCTAGACCAAAGTTCAGTTCTACTTCCGAGTCTTTGGGGTATATCTCTCCCATGCTGGTGAACTGGAACAATGCTTTTGAAGACGCCGGAGGAAGTGAAGATTCGAACATGCGGGAGACTGTTTCGTGGGTGAGGATAGGATTCTTAGCACGGTTTTCTGAAACATCGTCAGCATTTGCTGTCAAGTCGTAAGCAGTTGCGAAAAATTGTCACCTTTAATGAGCAGGAGGTGCTGCAGTATAGCAAGGTACTCGGATAAAGTCGAATGCATAGCTATAGCACCCAGCGTAATGCCCACTGAAAACAGCCCCAGTGAATTCAGTAAAACGTAAAATCCTCCATGAATGAAAAACGGTACAGACTCTTATCTTTCCGCCTCTCCGGGATGCTCAGCTGATCAGCCCACTTCTCAAACGCACCATCGGAACGGCGCCGGTAAGTGAGTTGGACAAGGTTCTTTTCGATCTCAGAGTCGATGTAAAACGTAGGTCTGATGTTGAGAGGCGCGAATAAGTGTTCGTCACTGCACGAACATAGATTAATAACGACGCCCAGAGAGAAGAAGAGAAGAGAAAGGCAATGGACCAACCAGTATTCTTGGATCGTTTGTCCAGTCAGGTCCTCCAAGATAAAACCAAGGAGGTCGCAGCCGTACGAGTATGACCCTATAAAGCACAGAAAACAAGATTAAGATTTGTTTTACCACCTGCAGAACTGAATATGAAAGAAACTCACAATTCGTGCCAGGCTCGAAAGCCAAGGGCACAGCGGGAAAACCCCTCTAAAACAAGCAGCAAGCATAAGTAAAACCATGACAAGTCCGCAAGCCCAATTTACCTTCACCAGTCTATAGAACTCCGCCCTCGAATACCTCTCCTTCCCATGCGGTCCCTCGCCCACATAAGCAGCGCTCGTATAAACAACATTCAACTCATCCGGACGCTTCTCGTCGACCAACGCATACATCCCACTGGAATGATTCAGCAGGTGCCTAACAAGAATAGGATTCTTCGCCTTGCTATATGTGGACTTGGGCGAGAGAGGGGTGTCGAGAACTATGGGATCTGCAAGTTCAGGAAGCAACTCTGCTGCCGGAGTGTCGTATGTCAGCTTTCCGGCTTCGATTAGCTGCAGGAACGCGATCTGGACAGAAAGGAATACGAATGAATTGAGCGCAAACACATAAGAAGGAAGGATTGGTGCGTACCGTGACGACCAGCTTTGTATGACTGCAAACCCAGAAAATGCTATTCCTGTCGATGTTCCCTGCAGAAGGATCGCCAAGGGACTTCACTCCAGAGGCGCCGAAATACAGCTCCGTGTCTGGAGAGCCCACGACGAGAGAAGCTCCTGGAACCTTCCCTTCTTTCACTGCTTCAGACTAGAAAAGGGCGAAGGGCACTTGTTAACTTCCGTTATAAGGATACGAAAGTGTAGACGCACCAAAAGTGTATCGAGCTGATCTTTGGTCTTCTGAGGCAGTGAGACTGGCATCTTGGCGAGGATTCTGCAATCGTTCAAAAGATCAGTGCAAGGATAATGCGCTCTGTCAGCGAACAAAGTGTTCAGCGATGAACCATGGCATTTAGTATACCAACCGGAAAGATATGAATAATGTAGAATACCATTCGATGAATCAATATAAAACTTTCCCACAACTAACGAGCACATGGCCACTTGATATATCGATATTCGCATAGTAGGCTCTTCCATTGCGAAGCGAAGTTAGAACCCATGAACTAGACGCCGGCAGAGACCGAGAGACCGTTGATAACCAATCCTACAATTTCATCATCTGCTTGATAAGAGAGGAAATGGTCATTTAATTCATGGAACGTGCTGGGAGACATTCAAGTCATGAAAACATAACGAGGGTCATTATCCCAAATCTCCCCTTCGACTGTGTCGTTCTCCAGCTTCTCTTTCTCATCTTTGGTCATTGCAGCCAACTTGTCAGCGTTTCGCTTATTCAATAACGACAGCCTCGTCCGTAAGGTGAAGGCGGCCAAAAAGGAAAGAAGCAAGCATCTGAATTCGTAATGAGTTGGTGGCTTCGTCTGATATAGAGAGAACTTACGCAGCGGAGATCGCATGCCCCTTCCTAAAAGAATCTTCATTGTCGAAATATATCTGAGGCGAGGCTCTGCGACATTCATTCGAATTAACAATGAACCCTGAAAAGAATGTCTGGCAGCAGCTTACATCGATACACAGTTCGAGATGGAAACAATGAAGGCAGTCCCAACTCCTCGTTTAGAAGTTGGAGAGAAAGCATTAGCTGCCCAGCTCCTATGTAAATGGCGTCAATTTCATTTTCACAAAGGAGACAGGCAGAACCTACATGACCAGAGGGAACAAGCTATAATTTCCACCAACGACCAAGAACAACGCAAAGTACGCTGCACCCACACTCTTCTGCACAGAAGTGGCAAGGATTACATATCCAATAAACGAGATGGCACAAGAGGCCATAATGTGATAGCCTCTGTCTCGAGTGTGATCGCTATGCAACGCCTGGAAGACAACCATGAACCAGCCAACCAGGTAAGGAGCAACGGTCATCCCTTGCGCATTTATGGAGGAGAATCCCAAATCTTTGATGAGGGTCGGTAAGAAATAGGAAACTGTTGCGACTCCAACATTGACTGGACGTAGGATGAAAAGTCAGTCAAACATGACAATAATTTCAAAAGGCATAGTGATACATTTACTCACAGCTGGCATATACCAACATGAAAAGCCACGCATTAAGATCTTTTATGATGGCCTTGAATCCAATCCATCCGCTCATCCCTCCATGTGACTGGGGTTTATGATCTCGGTTCAGTCGTGCTTGAGCAATCGCCCTTTCCCTCGGGTTAAGAAAAGAGGCGGAAAATGGGAAAGACGGCAAGAAAAACAAAATCATCACTGCCATCGCTAGCGTCGGAATCGCCTCAATCTGGATATTTTGCGTTTTAAAGTGAGTGTGTTAACTTATATGATATAAAATTGCCCAACGAACCAAGAAGAGGAACTGCCATCTTACAATTTGTTGATATTAGGATGGATAAACTAGGGCTACGGCCACGAGACCGACTTACCCTTGGAGTAGAGACGTGTGTGCACGGACTAGACCGAATGCGAGAAGACCCTAACACCATAAACAATCAGATATACGAATCTGAATCAATTTATAGCTGAACGAACCCCAATTGCACCAGGAAGGGTACCAGTCATGCATAAACTATAGATACAAACTCAGTAAAGTGGGATACTCAACCAGTCGAGGGCGACGCAGACCTTATACGCAGTGCCAATTCATGTCTACGTCGGACAGGTTCAATTAATAATCTGCCAACGGAATGAATACAAAAACAATATTCGCACCGTTTGTACCAGAAGGACAAGTAGTAAATCATTCCAGCATAGTAACCAGCTTCTCCAATGCCCATCAATACTCTGTACAGCGAAGTTAAAGACGTCGCTATTTGAGACTCCATTTGTAAACATAAACATACCTCAAGACTAATAACCCGGCATAACCCTTTGCATAAACAACGGAAAGTGAGGCCAAACCCCAGAACGTCAACGACAAAAAGAAGAAGCGATTGGCACCAATGTGGCGTTGTAGAACTAAAAGAAGGCATTTAGAAGTGTCGCTCATGCATTCAGTAAAAGGACGAAGTACCATTGGCAGGCATTTCCAGCAAACCTGTGACGAAGAATCAGCAAAAAAGAAGGATATGATGGCATGAAAACTACTAACAATATCCCACGTAAAAGATACTCAAAGCCAGCGTCCATTTGCTATTGCTTGTTATTCCCTGAAAAGCCTTTAAAACATCATATAGCAAAAGAGATTGCGAGTACTGACGAAGTTGTTATTGAAAGCTGGAATCACATGCGCATTTCCACTGTAAACGAGATATGAAAAATCAAAACTTCACATTCTTTAACACAACAAAACCATTACGAACATGTTGGTTCTGTCTACACAATACTGAAATCAGCCACGAAACCATAAGGTGAATAATGGCTTTATAACTCACCGAATTGATTGACTACAGAGTCGGCGGGCGAATTTGATTAACATTAGTCTCAATCACGCTGACTTCATTCCGACTTACAGACATAACTGCAGCATCGTTAAGCAAGGCGCATAGATAAAAGGAATAGAAAATCGTCCCCACCTGCATATAACCAATGGCAGGACAACATTATCGATCTTCCTTCGCACGGCCCGCTAATACGTCACTGGTTCACTTTCGTTCCATCTCATCGGCGATACAATGGAGCTCGCACCTCCTCATCTGCAGTATATTCAACAGACTCAGCATCCCGATGAACAGCATCGGCGTATGCTGGGTCTAGCGGCGAAAAGAAATGTTTCCTGTGTGCCTTAGGCCCAAGTTCCGACTGGTGTAGAGTGCCTTCCTTGTTGCTGTGCTCCGAAGTGCTCTTTTCCTCGACTTCTCGAGGCAGATGAGAAGTCCCTGCTGAAGCCATAGTGGGTATGTAGGCGATCGAAGCAGACAAAGGGAGTTGTCCCGCGGCTGTCGAGCTAGCCTCTTATACGAATTCCAAGCTTCGATAGGCGAATGTATCGGATATGGAGCATCTAGCATAGGGTTATTTTTAGGACCCATATTTTGGGGACGAGTTGTGCGGGGTATGGTGCGGGGTACATACTACGGAAAGCAGACCGTATGCTTTGTCCCAAGTATGCCTTGTGATTTGACGAGGAAGCGACGAGTGGGAACAAGTTACTTCGGTTATGGATCATGGCCATCGCGGACGAGCCTGTATGAGGGTTTGACACCAGTATTTTTAGAGCGATGGAAGTAAAAGGTCCATATCAAAGTTCTGTGTCAACCTCCGCACAAACGTCCGAACCAGATGAAGAGATTGCAAGCCGACAAGCGACCCAAGCGAGTGTCACGATATCTGTATGCCTTGTGAAACCTCGTCCAGGAGTACGAGCTTCGATCCCTTGAGCATACGAATCTTTTTCACTTGTCTGCTTTCGTCCTGGTATAGATACTGCCATAGATCCAGAGCATTCCGGACGAAGAGTGTGTTCGGAGCGTCGTGATAAACTTTCATATAATCTAAACCTGATAGACCGACAGCTGAAGGGTTTATGGATGTCGAGGACCAGGCATTCGACTGCTTAGGTTGGCGAGCTGCGTGAAAAGAAATGGCCAGGAGTCCCAAGGATCGAGCCTTGCGCAGGTCAAGAAGAAACTCCCAAAACTTTCGAAGGGAGGCTTGTGTCCATAAAATTTGCCCGGCACTACTGGGGTCCGTACTGGGGATGGGGGCATCGTTCTTCTCCAAAAAGTCAGCAGACGTGGCATTATCCCAAGGCAGTTTTCCACGGATAGGAACGATCCAAGCGACCCGGACATCTGACGAGGATGGGGTCGAGCTGTAAGGAGCAATGAATTCAGGCTTAGTCTTCTTGAAGGGTAATCCCCTGGCGGAGTGATTCATTGAAGAGCTGTATGGAGAAGGGTAGACATGGGGCTACATGCAAAGTCAACGAAAGTCTAAGATAAGTCCAAATGATCCTTACTCGGGGAATGACACTGACGAGCGAGCCATACTTCAATTTACGTTTCTTCTGCTCTGGTTCTGGCTGCGGCTCTGGTGATGGGCTATAGGTCCTGGCACGTTTGTTCGGCCTAGGCTGCACAGATGTCTGGGTGACAGCAGAAGATTGGTTTACAAAGCTCTTTTTCGAGAATATGTACTGCAGGTCGGTCGAAATGAAGTCATCCAAATCCTCCAGACAAAAGACTTCATCTTCGGTGACCTCCGCGCCCCATTTCTTCAGCTCTCGGGGTATTCGTGTTGCGCAGGAAATCTTAGGAGGCAAGGTACGAAGGGTATAGGCGTTCCTATCTAAGTGGACGACATGAGCCACCAAACAAATCATTATAAGGTGGTGTACATACTGGAGGCATTCACGCCTACACCTCTCCCACTTTCAACAGGGAAACGAGGGCTTTGCCATCCATTACTCGTAGCAGAAGCATCGACAATAGTTTGATACGCTTCTTCCAATACGGACCCCCGATCTACTTCCTGCGCTGAACCCGTCTTGACATATTCATGGACGGTAAACTTGAAGCTAGCCTGATGAGCAGCTGTTCCAAACTTTGCCTCGTCAGTTTCCATCCTGAGACTGTGGCAGCGTAGCTCAGTACATTTCGCAGGAGAATAAGAAGTGAGTCTTTAGAAGGATAATTGTCCTTGACTAGGAGTAGTACTACAATCAACGGTACCGACGGCGGACGCGCATAACTATTAGCAAATCGAATTTCAAACGGCGCGTAAATGCTCACACGTGATCATGTGCCCTAAACGCGTCGCGCGACACGCGTTGCTTTCAAATTCTGGCAGTCATTGAACGCACAAGGAATAATCCAACCACGAACAAGTACATTTGAAATTCCCTTCATAATAATGTACCGACTACAGAAAGCTGAAACATGAAGCATTACCCGCACTAACGAACCTAAATCGATAACAAGGAGCCGACAGCAGAGCTAGTCCAGAGAATAAAGATAAAGTCAGACTACCGTAAGTTAAAACTGTTGATACAATTGGATTGTTAATATTTCAGGAGCAGCAGCAGGTGAATGAAGAAGAGGAGAATGACCGCAAGTAGTAAACCAAGTCGACGATGACGACGAGAGCTAGGATAAACAATGGACGGACTGCAAAGCAAATTAAATACTGCAAACGCGCGAAACATTTTGGGTCGTTGGGCGTGGAGAACGAAGCCAAGGAACACGACAAGCAAAGGAGTGGTCGAGGAGAGGTCGTAAGAAGGTTTGAACACCATCATCCACAAACCCTTTGTCATGAATAAAACCCGAACCCTTCGCCATTATTCCAGAAAGACTGACTACTCTGCGTCCGTTGCGATTGCTGCTGTTGCTGTTGCTGCGTGGCCGGCCACTGCTGCGACATTACAGTCATGCTCATCGCTAGTTGAGACATGCCACTCTGCTCCTCATACATACCACCAGAACCCGTGCTTTGGTGGCCCATATGCTGTTGTGTCTGGTCTAATAATTGCTGTTGCTGCTCATGTGCACGATTGTTGACATTGGGCTTGATGTCATATGCAGCAGAGTACTGCGAATGCTGACTCTTATCATAGAGGACGCTCTCGGAAATCGAGGACCGGCTCATACGACTATCTGCGGGCACACCGTGGTGTGCTAAACTGCTCGACGACGCTGAAGCAGTTGTATAACCTCCTGTAGCATTGTAATGACTAGGTGCTGGATAGTAACTGGCTGCACCGGATGGGGGCGGTGGGGGCGGAGCTCCGGGTTGTGGGCCAAACACTGGAGGCGTAGGCCGGTTCGCGTTCACAGTCGGTGTAGGGGGATGTCCCGAGCTTGCACTGCTCCCACCGGTAAACGGAGAAGCAGAGGAGGAAGGAGGTCCATTGGAGTTAGAAAAGGGGCTAGACACAGCGTTGTAGGAGGCCTGCCCCGTGGCAATAGGCGCACCTTCGTATGAAGCCTGCCCTTGCTCATACATCCCACGCGAAAGCTCCTGCTGCGTATGGGATGTAAAGGATGACTCTGCTGGAGAAAATGATTGTTGCTGAGGGCCCATAACATACTGCGATTGCTGCGGTCCAAACGTAGGCACGAATTCAGTCTCTGATAGCTGTCTCTGGCGTTGCTGAGTAGGATTGTAGTTGCCTTGACTGAAGGAGGGTGATCGCGGCCGTACTACACCGTCTTCAGATGATGCTCCAGCAGTACCAGAGGCCAGAGCTTGCATCTTCTGTTTCTGCTGCATCTGGTACGCCAGTACCGCTTCCGCTGAAGGCGGCGGTCGCGTTGTAGAGCCCATAGAAAGGAGAGAAGAAGACCTGTCCGGCGTAGACACGGATTGAGTTCGAGAACGCTGCAAGGGTGTCCGGTCTTTGCCAGTTCGGAGTCGAAGGCCTAGTGAAGGGTATGCCTGTGTTTTCTTCGCCTGTTTCTTCTCCTTCCTTTCGTCATTCTTTTCTTCACCGCTACCAGATGTTCGGCTTGGCAATGATGTTGACGCGTCTAGCACCTGTGTGTTATGACGATTGTTCTGTTGAGTCCGATCCAACGACCCATACTGTTCAGGGACAAATGGTTGGGGCGTAAGTTCTAGTTCAGAGGACTGCCGTTGTCTCTTTTGCTGCTGTTGGGATACGGGAAGGCCAGCATGCAGGTAGATTTGGCTTTGGCTACCGCCGTTATGGGGTGCAAGAGACTCTATACCAACCATGCTTGTCTCATCGTGACCTTCATCAGCAACAGCACCATTGGGAATCTTTTGAAGAGGAGCTGTGTCGCGCAGTCCTAAGTTCATGTGAAATGCACACAATCATAAAATAACTTACTGTTTGACACTTGAGTGGAATTGCCGAGGTAACTATGTTTCCTCTTCAACATATTCGGGCTACCGTTGGCATTTGTTATCCGTTTCGAAAGGGCATCTAACAAATTCTTATGTCGGTCGTCTAGAGATGCCATATCCCAGAGCATTTCGATACCGGATGCCACATCAGTCATGATAGCGCCCCCATCAAACGATAAACTGGAAGCAATGTTCGTCATTCCAGCATGTGTGCATATAATCACGGAGTCGAAAACGATCTTGTCCAGGGCATACATGTCAAATATGGCAGGCGCAACACTATTCGAGCCACTGAGAGACCGATAGACCTTCACTGCACGGATAATTGTCTGAGCAGCAGAAGCAGCTGCATGAATGGCTAGTGATATTGGTGATCCATTTGCACTATTCGGGGCAGAAGGGTTTCCTGGAGAAGCATTGGCGCTCCCACTTTGGGACGGTGGAGAGGCGGACGGTGATGCACTGACGGCTGGAGAAGTGTTTATGCGCAGGAAAGGGGTATATATTTTGATGATGAGCAGACATGCCATGACAGCTAACTCGCAGCTCTGGACATGAAGTGAAGGAGAGCGGGTAATGCCTGACGCATTCAAAGGCGTTTGGAGTGAAACGGGAAGTCCACTTTGCCAGCGCCTAATCCTATCCTCGAGGGCAGCAGCTTGATCATAAGTATAGCCACAGCAGCAATTCGGTTGGTTAATCTGGTGTTTGATTGCATGAGCAAGCTTTGTTAAGCTGGATGACAGATAAATGTGAATATATGCGCGAAAAATGAAGATACGTAAATCATACCCATAGCGTGAGCAAATGTAAGCATCCTCGTCACCGGTAGGCATTAACCCCGACCCATTCACGACTTCGCTCGAGGCGGTCGTCGAGTTTCCGGAATGCTGAGCAAGAGTATCGGGGCAGATTGGGGTGTTCGTCATATATGAATAAGGAGGAACGTAGGCCTGATGTTCCAGAATGTCCGATGTAAACCTGTCCAATCCATGACGGTGATTAGGAAAAAAATCCCTGGAAGAAAAATGAAACAGATACGAACAAGTCATAGAACATGACTTCCCACAACAACTTCTTTTTCCATTCCACCCGTGCACGTTCTTTCGCAGCTTCTTTCTCTTTCCTACTTGCGCCCCGGTTGAGATTCGTCGTACTTGAAAGCCCGTCAGCACTTTCCTGCACTTCGCTCGGACTCTGTGTGGGTTTGCTTTTTTGGCTAGAAGCACTTTCACGTCCAAGGCCAATACCACGTGCGAGATTAACCATCTTGCTGACCTTGATAGCGTAGAATTTTCAGCACTTGTTACGGAATATGGAGCTAACAGGACATACCTGTCCTTGGATTTGGCTCGAAATGGTTGTTTTCTCGGCCTTGTCTGCACGGCTCCACGATAACAATAAATATTGCATCCCCGTGAAACAGGCGAGAAGGTACTGGAGACGCTCCGTGTCATATGCAACCGAATGCGCGGACCCAAAGGATGTAGTGTGAGTGTCCCAGACACCGAGGGCCTGTTGTGATAAAGCAAGCAGGAATGCAGGATTGCTGCTGGACGCAGATCCAGTATCGGAGCCGGACTGCGAAGAAACGAATGCCCCAACAGCCAGTGTCGCGGACAGACTAGCAAAGAAAGGCAAAGAACGACGTTCATCGAACGGCTCTTTCCCATTAGGTTGCCCGCTGGCGGTACTCTCGTCCATTTCCGCATCTTCTGAGAGGGATTGCAGTCCATTAATGCCGCCAAAATAGATTTGCCTCGCTCGCTTCGCTTCCCGGGCCTTCTCCTTGCGCAATCTCTCCTTCTCTTTCTCCTCAGGCGACTCGCTGTTGAGTAGCTTGATACACTGAACCTCAAACTCTTTCCATCCTTTCTGCGCCCCTGATTCGAACGGGACAGGTCTCACGCGGAACACGTCACCTGCCCTTTGAAGTAGGAACCTACAAGTCTGCAAAGGCGGCAATAGTGCCAACAATTCCGATGTCAGTTGAGGTTTTGTTGGGTGTGGATGTGTAGGAGGTCCATTCAAGGGAACCGCGGACGGCACGCCGTTCGGTTGGTTAGTGAAAGAGGAAGTTCCGGTGCTGGTTTCCAACGATGCAGGATAATAGATACTGAGAGGCGGCAGGTAAAAATCGGCCAGTTGGGATGAGCGGGAGTGTCCGTTCGATTGTGGCGTTACTGGACGAGACGCCAATGTCGACCTGCTTGAGGCTTGAGCGCCGTCTATGTTGATGAATACCGTGCCTGTATCGGCGTCGTTGTTAGACAAAGACAGGTTGATATCACCATTACATGGCTCCAACTTTATGCAGCCTGCACTGTTCCCACTTGTGAAGGAGTTGTGTTGCATTGATGTCGTGCACGGTGTATTGGGCGTTGATAGTCCGAGATCAAGGTCATTTAACCAGATAGTCGTAATATCATGGTTTGAGAGCATGATAGAGTCGTTAGCTGAGCAATGAGACGGGGGAGCGGCATAGTGATGGTGATGCTGGTGACGTCCAGAAGCAGGAAGGGCAGGAAGAGATGGAAGGGCGGTTGAGGAAGGCGAACTCGACAAAGGATAAGCAGGCTGGAATGCAGGTGGAGTATGTCCTGCAGTTATCATGGACAAAACCGCCTCAACCTGAATGAGGCGATTGTTGAGGGAATGCAAGTCTCTGTAGATAACATAGTGAGAACCGATGCGGTCCTGCGAAAACATATTTAGAACAGGCAAGACATACACTTTCTCAGCGGCTGCTGGGGAGTACACGCATCGCGCCACTGTGTCGCGTTTTGTACAGCTACCGCAAGGCGACTTTCTGTCACATTTCAGCTTCAGGCGCTTACACTGTTGAAGGATCAGAAACTTGGACTAGGAATGATCCAAGAGAAGAACAGACCTCTGCACAAACGACGGTAATTCTGGACCTGATTTGACTAAAAGTGCGTACGACAATGAGTTTGGGTTCGCTTAGGCCCTGGAAGGACTCACGGTCCCGTCGAAGTTGTTGACGTATTTTGTTGATTCGCAGAAGCGGGCGTCTGAGACGGATTCGGGGTGGGTGTCGAAGTAGCAGAAGAGTCCATATGGCCGGCAGGAGGAGGAGGAGAGAGAACGGGAGAGGAACAAGAAAGGGAAAGGGGAAGGGGGAGAGGAGAAGAGAAGAGAGGTAACGGAGTTGTGAGAGCGACTTGATATTCCAGAGGACGATAACCTCCGCCTCATACACTCCATTGCCACCACTTGACATATTCAGGGCCGTGACTTCCTCAGTTACCAATTTATTTCCGTGACACCGTGACTATCCTCCCTATCAGGAACACAACTGCGTATATCCCTCTCGCCCATGGCTTCAGTCATATTTCGATTATTCTGTGCTTAGTCAAGTTATCGCCAAATTCCAGTTGTTGACAGGCACCAATCTTCCTGGCTCGTGCGAGCGTGATCTTCATGCCCCGGAACAAATGTGTCATCGAAACAGTTTTTCACCTCCTTCGCACCAAGCCAAATGCATGCATACATATGACGACCTACGTAAGGCATCAGAGCACAGGGAAGCATTCCACTGGGCCCTGCCAGATCCAGAATCCCTTCTACCCGTCTCGCAGAAGAGAATATAGCACGACTCAACTCCGTGTCACGGTTCACCTTCCTCAGTAATAATTTCGGGCCGCCATAACATGCAAAAAGCGAAACACGACAATTGGCAGATCCACATATTTCTCAAACTCTCGGGTAGCAGGCGTCTCAGGCTCAGCCGCTGCGCACTCTTATGTCTGCCGACAGTCTCATCAACTCTTACAGCATATAAATCGGCGTACGTGGACGAATGCAATGTGTATCAGCTTCCGCTTTTCGTTGGCAAGTACCACAACTGCTTGGGATTACATCCAAAAGAGTTTCCCAAGTATGGCCCCGCCCGGCATTGCAACTGCCTGCGTGCAACCTTCTGATTGCATAATCTCAGGTAGCAATCAAGTATCGGCAAGTCCGCGGCCCTGTACTCTTCCTGTGCAAACGGTATGCCTCTGAGTTGTCAAACCCTACTTATTTTTTGAAACAACTTCGTATAACAGCCGTCCATTCGATGCCGGATGGATATTGCCGTTCCTTCAAATAGATCCATGTCGAACGAAGGGTTTATGGAAAGGTTGTATGACGTATTATATCTTCTTCGACTGCTCTTCTCGCAGGCGCAGAAGGATGCCCAAACGGCTGCTTGTGTCCAGGGAGTCGGTACTCATGAAGCTTTTTTCAGAATAATCGCTTGCTCCACGTAACTTTTATGAAATGCAAACAGCAGACTAACTATATCCTCGAATGAAGACCAAGCTGGATTCGACGACAGTTGGTCCATCGTCCTTGTGTGCCATGCAGTGGCGCGCCACATGTCGAGTGCCGGTGACGCGTAAACGTACAGACAACCCCCTTTTAGGTATCAGCTCGCGGAAGGAGACTGTCATATCGTACAATGTCTAATATGATAGACAAGTAGGTATGTAGGGTTGCAGGTTCACCTAGGGGGATGGAATCCTTAACTTCTTCAATAGGGCATTTTACCTGCCACCTCTCCACTAAGGCTCCAAGTGATGAGGTGTTTAAACTTTAGACACACTTGCTGGTAGATGCACAACTCTGAAGACGCTCGACAGTTCTCTGAATGACTTCCGACATCTTTCTCTGAGACTTCACTGCGGCACGGGGGCTTCGGGACGGTATGTGCACTCGTCTCCTTCTTACTTTTACTTTTGACGTATTTATAGCATGCGTCGTCAAATGAGTTTAAAAAACATGCATCTGCCTGTCAGAAATTCTATAAGTATCATCATGTGCCGCCTGACAGCCTTTTGTTCTCATATACATATGATGCAGGAAAGAAAAATTTTATGATGTACTCACTCTCGTCCTCATGATTCGTTCGACACCTTCCACTCTAGTCCTCGCACACAGAGGTACGTGCTACTGCTCCAATAGCACCAGGCTGACCCACCTTGACACCTCCAAAGCCACGAAGTTCAATTCTTCATCTGGGCTCACCAGAATAAGCAAGTCTGAGCTGTATTCTAGATACATCCCCTTCGGTGATAGATTGATAGGCATCCGTCCAACAGCGCAGGAAATTTCTCAACTCACTGGGAACCTTCTGCGTCCTGAAAAGGAAGTCTTAGAGGATAGGCTAATAGAGGCCAATGCAATTAGATCATGGTCTTCCCTTGTGTATCCATCTCCGTCCAATGCGGACAGGCCCGTTGATCTCCCTTCGGTATGTGCCATATTCATATCGTATATATTTGTGTCACGCGATGATTAATTCACTTCCTTTGCTTGACCTTAATTTCGCTTCTACATAGTAAAGTGGCTCGTCTCATATGTAGGTACGTATGTCGTTGTGTGGTCAACATAAGGTGGGTCTGGACTCTGGAGCCCCAGTTCAATTTCGGGAGCGGTCCGTCAGAGATTTTAGCGAAATAGAAATAGGTGGGGTGTATGAGGGTGTATGTATTTCATAGATTTATCTCGGGCGCCGTATTGTTTCCACACACACGGTGCTTATCTGCTGTCAGAAGATACCAATTCGTATAGCTCACCTCACCTCCTCTCGTACGAGCTGCCAAACAATAAGCTCACGACTTCGTGCACACGTGGAAAATAACTGCTAGTTACAAATACAGAGCACCTAGTATATCCATATTTTCATCTTTTGACAGCACCAGGTCAAGGTAAGTATGTGGCGCAAGACATTCTTCGGCGTCATGATATAACACCTTTCTCTAAAATAAGGACGCAAAATTAAGAATCATTTTCCCCCTTTTCCTCCCTTTTCCCAAGCTTTCTCACCGTCTGTCCCCCATCTAACAGATTCTCTGATTTCCTCTCCGCTTACGTACTTGCTCATGTTCTGAAAATTTTCACCTAGATACTGAAGACCCGTCTGGATTCGTTGAAGCAGCGACAGGTGCAAGGCGGCCGATAGAGCAACGTATGATGAGAAACACCAGTACGGTGTGGACGGAGATTTCTCGTTGTCGATCTATTCTGTCTGTTGCACTTTGATATGTAGGTGATCCCGAAGAACATGCGTGGCTGCGATTTTATATGAGGCGCGAAACGTGACGGTCAAAGCTTGTGACGCGTGACGATTCTTCTCTCTTTTTTTTTTTTTTTTTTTTTTTTTTAATTCAAGTGTATTTTACTACACGAAACGGTGCGCGATAGCAGTCCTGCGGGGGAGGCTACACCTAAACGACCCCCTCATCAACCATCTGAACAAACCGCCTATCCCTCCTTGACGGCTAACGCTTGTGTCTCAGGATCTAAGGATTTCCCCAGGCGCCGGTACGATGCGCCGCAGCTCCCAAATCTGTCAGTTTCCTGCATAGTTGGTACGACACGACGATTCTTCTCTCACAGACCGTCCATTTCTGAGAGTCATTCGATGTGATCGTCCACCTTGACCGAGTCAGAAACGAACGGCGTATGGGATGATACAGGATGAAACGCCACAGCCTCCTGACGTTCGACTTGGGTATGGCACGGCTGCCGCCCTGTGGCGTACAGCAAAGATGCGAGTAAGCATGGTGGCCGTGTTCAGTAAGCGCCTTGGGTATAGTTATTTTTACATTCTTCAAATGTTGGGCGCAAATCTGCGCCCGAGTGGCAGCTTCACAACGGAGGGAGATTATCGGCTTTTTCGTCCAACAGCAACAGAAAGCCTGCCATCAGGCACTGTACCCAACATAGAGACCAAATTTGTGACCTGTTGTGTAGCGTGCAGACATCTGTGCGATCTTTCTTCCAAGATTCAGCTAATAAGCTTGCAAGTTGCCGCGGCCCACAATCGTCGCATAGGTTGCATTACAAACGGGATACAGCTTCAAACGCACAACGGTTCGCAGAGCAATATACGTAGTATTGATTAATTAAATGCATATTTCACCGCCATGGATTTACGTCTTCGTCATGCGTGCCGAGCAATCTCGGATTTGTTATGGGAAATTGGCCAGTCCGTGGTTCCGCAAGCCTTTGATTCTCCGGGGAAACCGAGTGTAATCTGAAATGCTGGAGATGCTCAAAGAAAGCAGGAAGTTATTACAGACTAATGCACAAGTTTGGATAGTCGCAGGTCAACGGCGAAACTTGGTAAATCGCAAAGAAAATGTCAGCGATGATTCCTGGGCGCTAAACTGGGGACATGGAGTTTATGTTTGTCGTCGAAAAGCACAACGCCTTAACGCATCCGCAATCTCCGTCACCACATAGTGCGTCTTCTCTTTCGGAATACCGCGGCGTTTTGCATGCTCACCAATTCTTTCACGATCCTCAGTACTTCAGAATTCGGGAGCAGTCTTGGCCTCTAATGATTGTACCGATTGCCGAGTGCCCGCACCGCTATGTCCTGCTACCCCAATTAGGCAACTCCTATCGATATGCGTGGCGCACTCATCCAATGTCCACACCTGTCCACACCCTTGTACACCTCATCCAGCGCAGATTTCAAGTAGTTTTTAGCGAAAATTAATACGAATGTACATGTGCTGCTTTGACTAGTGAGTAGTGATTATAGGTGCAGAAATAACTCCATGTAATGGTTAATCCCCATTTTCAAAGAGACTCCGTTCCTCCTCGACGTACTTTTGCATGAGACCCACCACGCGCATCATGTTCTGGCTGAACTTGGCGGAGGTGGGGACGACATCCAACTTGCGCCCTGTTTTCAGGACCATGTTACTCTCAACGTACTCTTCTAGACGTTTGAGTTTATGTTGTGCCTTTTCCACTTCAACAGGATCCCCATCGCCTCCCAGCAAGTCTGCTTTGTTAGCGATGACCATACGAGCCTTTTCGCTCATCCCAGGTTGGTACTTTTCGAGCTCCTCCTTAAGAACAGCAAGTTCTTCCCAAGGACTATCAATTGACAAGTCCACAACATAGGCGAGGGCGAGGGAGCGTTCCATGGATCGTAAGAATGCGTGGCCTAGGCCAACGTTTTCTGAGGCACGGGAGATGAGTCCAGGGTTATCGGCAATGGTGAATCGGAATTTTTCGAAGAGGTCGAAGTGGTGGCCTGCTTTGACAGGCGCATCCAGTGTCTCAGGAAATTCTTCAGGAACTTGGTTGCGCGTGAGGGCCGTCGCATACTCTCCTCTTTCCAGACGCTCCTGTTGTTCTTGCTCTTCTTTCCATGTTTCGTCATGCACGGTTTGTCCAGTGACGGCTCCTTCGAACGTGCCATCTTCGGCCACGCGGACGATACCCACGACCGGATTGAGCGTTGTGAATGCATATCCTGCAACTTCACTTTTGGCTCTTCCACCAGTAAGTGCCCGCAGCAACGTGCTCTTCCCTGCATTTGGCATTCCCACCAGTCCGATATCAGCCAGAAGCTTCAGTTCGAGAGATAGAGTCAAACGTTCTCCCTCGATACCACGCGTCGCGAATTTAGGCGAGCGGTTATCTGCAGACACGAAGTGAGGATTTCCGAGGCCACCCATTCCACCTGAAGCCACCAAATGACCCAGCGGTTCTTGACGGCGAGTCCCTAGAGGTGCGTTGACAGGTCTTTCGTAGACTTCTTCCTTGTCCAGATCCAGGTAGATAGGCTCGTTCATTGCTTTCTTCCTGCTTTCGTATCTACGCGTTCTTTCCGCTTTGTAGAAAGCCTCTTCTGCTTCTAAGAATGTGTCGCGTTCCACGTTGGCATCTTCGTATTCAGGATAGTGAACCCAGCGTTTCGCACGCATTTTGTCGCGTTTCTCGGACGGACCGAGACCTTCTAATGATTCTTCTTCTGCTTCCCATGGATCGTGCGCTCGTCTTGGGTCGTCCCACGGCAACTGGCGGACGATAGTCCCAAGAGGCACTTTAATGACTAGGGGTTCCCCAGCCTTGCCATTCTGCCATGTTCCCTGCCCATGTGCGCCGTTCTCTCCGCGTATTTTCTTCGGTACAGACGAGAGTGTCGTGAGATGAGAAGTGGGAAGAATATAAACGTCTCCGCCTCGTCCGCCATCTCCTCCAGAAGGTGGTCCGAACGGCTTAAACTTTTCTCTGTGAAAAGCAGCACAACCATCACCTCCTTTCCCTGACTTGACAAATCAATACGCGAAATTTTGCACAACTAAAGTCGTACTGGATGACTTACCGGCACGGACAGTCACTATGACATTGTCTAGAAATGTTTGACCCTTGATAGTAGTTCAGCAAAGCTTGACAAGAGTCAATGCTGCATGACACACCCTTTGCCTCCGTTTCCAGTCTGTTTTCCGCCGCCGTCGAAATGTCTCGAGGTCCTCACTCGTTTGGGGGTTGAGTTCGGACGGCTTTTGTTCAGAGAACGCTCGGGAACAGTTATTGAAGCATTTCGGGGCCCTATGAACGCGATGTGAGGCAATGAGAGAAGGCAGCCTCATGAACGAGTAGGAAAGTGTGTCAGTGCTGAGTCTGTCGGTGAACGCGACGACTAATAGCATAGGCACGTGCCTTAACAGAACGCTTGTGAGAAAAATTAGACGGGCTCGCACTATCTTTGACCTTGAAATAGTCTTTGTTAGTCCATTGGACATAACCAGGATGGCATGCTCGCTACAAATGCTTATAAACGGCCGTCGCCACACACAGCGAATCGTCGGGCCTGACCCAGGCACCAAGACTGCGAACGGTGCACAGTTGCATTTTTTCACTGCACGTGAATAGATCCGGCTTCAAAGCCTCCAATTTGCCGCTGTCTTGGACAACATAGCTCTTTATACCCTCACCCTTCTGCGAGATATATATCTCACCTTTCCAGTGGCACCATAGTTGTTGAACACATCGAAAGCATGAAGGCGAACGCATACGACAAACCTCCACCCTTCACGTGGGATAAGGTCCAGGTTCGGGAGCCCCTACCTGTTTATCCCCCTCCTGGACCTTTGGTATACCCTGAACTGCCATCCAGACCCAGGAAACCAGCTTTTGAAGCACTATTTACACTCAGCACCCATATCTTCCCCGCTTGCCACCTTAGGACCACCCGCCCCGTACCCGTGCCCACTCCACCCCCTGCGAACGCTTCGAAAGAGGAACGGCGAAGGATTTTAGCTGAAACTCGTGCGCAATTAGACGCGTATCGCACCACGAAGGTTACAGATGGATATCCCAGACTTTTATGGAACTGCGTAAATCGATACGTGAAGAACGATTTGAATGAGAAGAATAGGACAGGGGTTACGCTCTTCTTCGCTCACGCGAATGGGTTCCCCAAGGAGGTGGGTCTCCCGCAATTATTCCAACGCTGGATAATATCTGACTTGCAAATAGATATTTGAGCCCACTCTGCGCTACCTGTTATCTTCACCTGCTGCCAATGTGATAGACGAAATATGGGTCTGGGAGTCTGTGCAACACGGAGATGCAGGCTTGTTAAACGCGAAATCTGCAACTGGATTGTGTGAGCCTTAAGCATATATGTTTCTATATGTTACTTACATGACCATAGTTGACTGGTATGACAACGCAAGGGACATCTCCAACTTCCTTCTTCATTTCATGCCCACACTCTCCAGCGCCTCCCATTTACCCACTCATCTGCCCCGCGTTGAAGTAGAAGAGACTAAAACGCGCCTACAAACAGGTTTCCAGGAGCGTAGGCTCATGGCCATCGGTCATTCCTACGGAGGGTGCACCAGCACGCTAGCAGCCACCATATACCCACAGTTATTCGACGCCCTATACCTCATTGACCCAGTAATTCTCCAGCCATACAACCAGCCAAAACCATACGTCCTCCGCGATCTTGCTTCTGGTGCCCTCAATCGTCGAGAAACATGGTCGTCTCGGGAAGAAGCCTATGAAAGCTTCAAGAGGAATCCCTTCTTTGCAGCTTGGGATGATGAAGTGCTCAAAATATACGTGGAATGTGGGCTCTATGAAACGACTGACGAAAGCGGGGAACGAGTGGCAAAGTTAAAGATGCCAGGCGTCCAAGAGGCTGTGGTTTTCGCTGAGGTCCATACTGAGCACGAAGTATTCGATCGCTTGTCCAGGCTCGACGATCGAATCGCGATACGATGGGCAATGCCAGGTAAACCGGGCGCCCCTGAGCTCGGAAGGCCAGGAGACACCAAGACCAAAGTGTGGGTACGCCCTAATAATGCTACAAACACAAGAATTCTAGGCGGAGGGCACCTGGTTCGCCATTCGTTGTTAATCCAAATGTCTAGCGGTCCTAAATATCTTTTGTAGATCCCTCAAGAAGCTCCTCAGGAACTCGCCGAAGATCTGAAGGAATATGTTCTGGAGCGGTTCACGACCCCGCTAAGAGCAAATTTATAGAAACTGCATAATTTTACAACTATCTAATGTATCATATTTTGTCCAGGAAAAAATGGAAAATGCCCAGAGTCTGCTTGAAGCCGACGACCTGTCATGAAAGCAGATCTCGCTGCTATGAATCACAATATGCGGTTCAGTCCTAACAGAGAGGAAGGCGTTTGAACTTGACGCATATAGTCACCTCTGTGAGGTCTGCCGTCGAAATGCAGCTTGAAGTTTGGGGCCGAGGGATCAGGCAGGTCTAGCTTTGGCACTGACGTCTTTGACGACATTGGCAGAAAAGGCGGGGAAATCGCTATCTGGAGAAGGGAAGACGCCGCAGATTCGTCTTCTGGTGTGCGGTTACTACTACTGTTCATAGTGGGCAGGGTGGGAGAGACTAGTGCTGCTGTTGCCAGAGGACCTAAATTCAGCAATGGCGGCACGATTGATGAACGGACAGGGTCGAAATGCGTCGAAGACGGCGGCGTTGGGAGATAGGTACCCCGTGGGGAGGTCGAAGGACGATAGGATGTGCCTCTTGGAACAGGGGGCAGTTGCTGGTCGATGTCTGGGTTGTACAACCAGGATGAGATGGATGGGAGGCGTTCGGGTGTGCTAGACCTCCTATTCCGATGTTCGAAGGCGGCTTCAAGTATTGCACTGGGACGTGATTGTTCTGGCTGAATGGTTGGATTGCCTACAGGATGAAGGTCGGCATTTTCAGAAGCAGCCGTAGCGGTGCGGGCAGCTTTTGTCCGTCGTGCATTGTCCTCGTTGCCTTCGCCTTCCTCGGCAGCTTGGTCAACCTGTGCACGCTTCCGCTTCTTGCCATGTCCCATGCTGCCACTGCAGTTCGGGCAAGTCGTCGGCTCAACAACGGTAGCTGCGCTGCCCTGGCTCTCCAGCGTTTTGACGCGTTCTAATAAATCCTGTAGGAACGTCACGGTGCGCTCCAAGATCTCCAACTTGAACTCCTTCTCCTTCTCTTCCTTCTTGCCAGTGGCTTTAGACTTTGGCTTTGCTTTCTTCTTACTGCTTCCTTCCTCATAGTCCCCATCCTCCTCGTCATCCTCCTCGTCATCAGCGGGTTCTGGCTGTTTCTGCTGCTGCCCATAGTCAGCGGGCACGAGTCGCCTCAACGTCGCCAACGCGTCGTTAATCTTGGTACGCCTAGCTTTCTCTATAATCGAATGGTTGAGACGACGTTGAGCCTCCCTTGCTGCTCGTGACAGGGGTCCAGGCTTCCGACCACGCTTCGCAGGCGGTGGTGCCTCGATGACTGCGCCGTCTGCTGTCGAGGTTTGCTTGGGTGTGTATGGTTTCATGGGAAGAATGCTGCGTTGTGAAGTGTGGACAAACTTGGTGTCGTTGGCGGGCTCTGATGGAGGGAGAGGCTTTGCACGTCTAGGGGGGTTGCGGACAGCAGAGTAGATATCTGACTCTTTGCTGGCCTTTGGCATGTGCCACTGGTGCGGTTGTTAGAGAGAAGTGTCCAGTAAATGAAAGCGAACGGGAAGGGAGTTGGACTGCCGCGCTTGACTAGTAGGGTAGCGATTGATAAGGAACAAGAGCGAAAGTTGGTATATGATACGCAGCAGCCATGTATCTAATTATTTGAAGCAAAAGCCCCCCCCCGTACTCGTATACATTGACAATCAACGGGCAACTGCTCGTGTGCCCAGGAAACGTGCCAAAGCTGCAGAGCTTAACTTGGGTCTTGGGGGCACACGACATTTACGCCGCGTCCTGATTGGCTGGCCCCACACACACGTTCGAGGGCGAGCGAAACTCCCGCAATCGGACTCGGAGGATCCTCTGGGGTGCCGTTCGCATGATTGATACCACAGATAGCAAACGAAGCATGGGTTCCGGCTGGGACTTGTGCGTGCTTTCCTAGTGCCGTGCTATACTAAGTCAGGCTTGAGATAAGTTCACAAGAAAGGGAGTGATTCCTGAAGTGGCGATAGACACGTTTCTTAGTGTGGCTGAGCAAGTCTTGTTTTTGATTGGCATCTTATTCTTAAACGTTCTAAAATGCTAGGCCATGGCTACCATTGTTATTTAAGGCTGCGCAGAGATTGGGTTACGTCTACCGTTAACTGTCCTGTCAAAGCGCCGAGCGGGAGTAGTAAGTTAGGTCGAGTTGTGTGACGTTAGGTAGAGAATTTAGAGATTATGCTGAAACTTAACTAGGATCCCTGCTCGATTCATTGAGATACAGCGAAATAGGGCTGACACACGGTGTCTTCAAGAGAATCCTCTCAAATAGTATGGTGTTCCTGAAAATTGGCTGCTACTTGGAGATTTTGAATGATAAAACCGGAAGCTGCTAATTGCGATACATAAAATAGTATTTTACGAGACAATAAAGTTCTGCAAGTTGAAGACTAGTCGGAGCAATATTGCGGTGCCGATGATTCAATAAGTTTGTGGACTTTTGACTCGAACAAATGTGTCTCCGTAGCAACTCCGTAGTGCCCGAGGATAGGTAGAACTTGAATCATGCTGGATGTATAGTCCAGGGTGGACCGGTGAGTCATAGATCACTTCATCAAAGTCTATGCTCTCATAGCTGCAGCTTGCGGCTCAGTTCAATGGCTAGGGCGCTAGATTGTAATCATCGCAGACAGAGTCAAGCGCCCGCATGCTACGGTTTGTTACCTGTAAGCCACGAGTGATAGAACAAGATACCACTCAGCGCTCGCGTCCTAAATAGCCTGATCTGTATCATACGCTTTAAAGTACTCAATTGTAGTCAAGGACCGCAGTACAAAGGTTTCCTTTGTCCTAAAGATATTCAAGTAAGTCATAGGATATTTTTAGAACATGTCATTGGATATAACGCTGCCTATTTTTTCGGGCTCGCCCATCAAACTTACATCATCCGCATCGGAAGTCGTCGAGTGCATAAATATGGCACTTTCCACCAACAGTCGTCGCCTTACAGCTGCTTCTGGTATCCCTCCCTCCGCTAGGCGTGGGCGCTGGCTATCTTCACCCACCGAATCTCTGTCCACCTCTTGGTCTAGCTCATGCCTCGAGTTTTTCTACACAGGCTCGAAGCTCACTCTCTGTGTCGGCCAAAACACAGAAAGAAAGGATAAAAACAATGGAGGCACCCCTATGCTCGCTATACAGACTGGATCGACAGCACAAGTCGCATCGCAGGACCCAACCACTTGGAAGACGTTCGATCCTCAACCAGGCTCAGACATTCTTATCTTTGATCAGGTCTCGCACTTGCGCCACACTCAAATCTTCGTTCGCATAGTCATGATCGACTGGGCGTCTAATTTTGAAGTCGACGCGATCGTTCTTGACGAGGTGAGGCGCCTTCTAATACGCTGTCTATTTCCAGATCACCAATTATATCTCTCTAGGATGCCTATATCACATCCGAGTCGTTCATACGCTCAGGACCCGTTCCGCGAGTGCTAGTGATTGGTGACTCTATCACAGCTGGACTCGCAGTGCCCGTCAACGAAGGAGGAGAGCCACTGCCCTTTGGGACTCTGAACACATTTCCCTTTGCCGCAGAGAGGATTCTGAATGAGAACACGACGAGAACATCGATTGAGATGTCCATGATCAGTTATCCCGGGATGTGTCTGGTTCCTCCAACCAAGGAGGAGAAAGAGAAAGGACAGCGTGATGGAATGCTCGAAGTGTTCTTCTGGGTACGATTTTTCTTCCCCGATTGTTTTTTATCCAGGCTGATATACTGTTCACTTGTAGGATAGCCCTTGGTCCCATAAAGGCGGCGAGTTTCCCTCTCTGAGTCCCAGTGCTGTTATAATCGAGCTAGGTACCATGGAAGTATGATGAAAGTATGATTTTATCTGACGCAATCCTCTTACTACCTGCAGGCACCAACGACCAATTCTTCAACATTCCCTCCGAACGATTTAGCAAAGCTCTCGTCGACTTCATCAAAGCTTTGAGAGAATGGACTCGGGATTCTATCAAACACGTATGGCTCATCGTGAGTAATCCATCCAGTGGTCTCTCGATGGGTACTTTATCTTTCTATCTCGCAGCCCCCTTTTCCGGATACAGACACGACCAACCGTGAACTCAACATCGCTATGCCTCAGTTCATCCAAACCCTTGAAGAGACCTACGGGGAGGAGATCGCTTTCAAGATATGCGACCTTCCAGAGGGCTTGACGGCTAACGATACCGTGGACGGTGTCCACCCACGACTCTACGTGCACGAAATTCTCGGGGAGAAGTTGGCACAATTCATAGAAACTAACCTGCTCAGTACTCTTCCGTAGATAACACTCTTTATCAGATACCAGAACAAGCTATATCCCTGTCACTTGAGTGATCATGTAGCAGCGCGGTTGCCCTTGAGTGCAGTCCGACAGATACCGGAGGGTTACTACATATACTATTCCTCCGGCCCTCGTACATGTTTCAGCGCTCAACATCGGCGGCTCATCACAAGTACCGCGCAAGAGCGCGCCCGCCGCTGGCCAGCTCCAACACCCAAGACGTCCTTTTCTGAAATACAAAATACGACACGATCACAATTCCTTCAAGTTCGGCGTTTCATGGTCACTCTCAGAATGTAAGATATACAATTACGAAAACAACAGATAAAATGCCATGCCCCTACGAGCGCCCGCTTCTAAGAAATCATCACTTTTAATCCTTCCTGTACACATCCAATAAGAAAATCAAGAAAGAAAGAAAGAATCTCCCAATAATGTCCACAAGCACTACCACCATCACCTTCGACCCCGACGCGCCCTACCCTCTCATCCCCATCACCACCACAACCTGCAACTTCCACGACCCCTCCTCCCTCGCGCAATCCTTCGCCACCTCCCTCTCCCTCACACACAACACCATCCTCCGCGCGCTCAACTCTATCTGGCTCAACGCGCCCCTTCTCAGCTCGGACTCTCCGGAGGACACGTCTGCCTTCGCAGGGTACGCACTATCATGCGCCTCTATGATCCGGCACACCCACGGGGACGTACAAGAGCGAATCGTCTTCCCTCGCTTACAGGAGAAACTCGACATGCGGGCGAACGTGCTGCAGCATTTGGGTTTCGAAAAGGAGCTGTGTGCGTTTGAGGAGTATTTCCGTGCGGTGAGGGATGGAGAGAGGGTGTATGAGAGTGAGAGGGCACTGAGCGTTCGAGCGGAGCTAGGGAGTAAACTTGTGGATCATCTGCATCAGGAGGTGGGTACCTATCTGTCTGTGTAAAGAAAAGAAGGTTGGGTTGGATTTGGATCTTGTCTTGACGGATTGATTGTGCAGCCTACAACGATGTCTCCTAATAAACTATACGCGTTCTCAAAGCAAGAGTTAAAAGACCTAGCACATGGTACGCACTGCACCCACCCACCTATGTCCTTCTCTCTTGCTGACCGAGAACGTCGCCCCCCTCAGCCATAGAAGAACATGACAAAGACTGCTGGAAATCCTCCGCCACATTACTTCCCTTCCTCATAACGCATCATCGGAAAGAAGATGCGCCTGACTGGGTAAGCTTCAAATAACCATGCAATACATGTCCAATGTCGACCTAACTTTCAACAGCCAGTCATCCCGTCCTCCGTGCGCTGGATCGTCGACCATGTCGGGTTTCACGTACACAAAAGGTAAGCAAGAATCTCTTCGCCTTCATGCTGTATCCTCACTTTGGATACTCCAATCTTAAATGCGCATAGTTATTGGAGATTTTCCCCTTTCACGGAGGCAGGAGACTTCCACACCTACTACCACGACGCGAAGCCGGACCACGACAAAGACGACGATTCTTCGAGCTTCAAATTGGAGCTGCCTTCCAGGGGGGTTCTACAGTCATGGCATTGAGACTGTTTCTTGGAGTTTAAATCACCTATCCATAGGATGTAAAATAAAATTTTAGCATTATTCATAATACACAGACACAGCGATACAAGCAGGAAGAAAACCTTGCCAGATCTCCTCCACGTCAACATCAGTATCAACCTGCAAACAATCCATTGAGAAGCGAACGCGAGGTGAACGAATGCAAATGCAAAGGCGCTTTTAACAATCCGTCGGATTAGGATATTTGATATTACATGGAGCGGGTATACAGGGCCGTCACTGCATCCAAGATACAGCAAAGCAAAATAATAATTTACTCTCGCTGTATCAGCGCTAAAAGCCCTAGCCCACCCAATAGCGCATATTTCAGCTGGGGGAAGTCATTCTGCCGCCAACCAACCCGGATTAGCAACACGCGCGTATATACGGTTCAAACAAGTAACACTCACCATAGCGATCGTGACATATCCAACGTAAGGCAGGAATCTAACCCGTCGAGTTCCGTCAAATCCACGGTACGCCCACATAGAATACACATTTCACTCACCCTCTAACCTTCCCAACGATATGTTTCCTCTCCAACCACTCCAAACCCTGATACAGCTGAATATCATCTTCATAGTTATTATCTCCCTTCGTCAACAACCGCTGGTGGTCCAGCGTCACCACCGTAGCCTCCGGGTTAGTGATCTTGCTGTCCTCAGCCTCCTTCTTCTTGGCTGCCTTCGTCTTCTTCGGGGCCACATCATGCGTCTCCAACACGCGATGTACGATGGGGATTTCGGCTCCGGGGATCTTGTACACGGTGATGTCACCCGTTTGGTACCGCTGATTCGCAGGGTTCGTGAGGAAGAGCAGGTCACCGCGGTAGAATGCGGGCTCCATAGATCCACTATACACAGTAGACAGAAAGTAACAGTCAGCGAATAGACTTTAATGAATACAACATAATGAAACAGACACCATACCTTAGTACTACGACGATGGGTGATTCAGAATTGGTGATGATTCCGAGACCCTTCCAGATCATCAAGCCAGATGCAATAACGGAGGCAAAGTTGAGAACTTGTAATAGGACCTTTCATTCATGAACCAAACGTGTATGAGACGGTATTCCAAGATCCATCGGTATTGAACTTACATGACGGAATCCTAACCGCTTGAATGCCTTTAGTTCTTCGGTAAACATGGATGGTGAATGGGAGAGTTAAAGAGTCCTCCCGCAACCAGATGAAGTTAATGGACGGGATGAAACCCTGAGATGAAATTTATAGCAGAGGTGTTTTGGGGAGTGGGGAGTAAGGCTAAGGCTTGGGGTGACACGTTACAAGAACTCCATCACGTTATTCCCTGCGCGCTCGCACGTGGCGGCTTCTCCGCAAGAAACGTTCTCAACAGGCGCTCGGCGTCGGGCGAGCTACAGGATGTTTTCGCAGCAAAAACATATAGAAGAGCGGACAACTCTAATGCATTTGAATATAATGTAACATTTAGCGCCCAATTTACTCATAATCTGACAACACTTCAAACTCTGGGCACGGGTATTGGCCGACTGGGATATGATTCAATCTAACGAAGAGTGGTAGTCCTAACGACTCAATCGACACCAAAATTCTTGAGCACAAGTTCCGGTGTGGGGAAAAGCCTGGATCATAGAATTGAATTGGGCATAATGGCGAGCATGTAGCGTATGCGAGGGGTAATGATGCGGGAGAAAAAGCAATAAAAAAGCGAAAAAGACAGCGCCCAACCAACTGCCCCGATGCTGTCACACGGCTCTATCCTCTCATCGGCGCCAGCAAAATACAACGACGGATGGCCGTCATGATGATGAACATGGAAGGGGAACCTTTTTACTTCTCGGGGTTGGGGTTCCTATAAGAGCATACGTAATCAGTAAAAGCACCAAAAAACGATAAAGTGGAATTTGGAAAAAGAGTCAGATAGGAGCGAAAGACTTTAGATGCTAAGTATCAACATGATCGTTTCAGTGTGAACTATGCGTGTTTTTGTGTATCATCACACATGGTGGAGGCAAAAAAACCAACGATTGCAAATCAGAAGAAACTGATTACTCACATTCTCCTCTTTCCGCCTGGGAGGGTGGTGACGTTCACGAAGCTACAGAATCACCAGAAAATCAGTTTTCTGCCCTACAAGTCCAACAACACAGCATAACGCACCGGCGGTTGTAGAGAATACGCTTCTTAGCACGACCCTTGGGAGTCTTTTTCTTCTCTTGCTTGTCGACCTTTGGTGTCTGGGACTTGACTTTACCAGCGCGGGCGAGGGAGCCGTGAACTATCCGAGTGCAGAGGGCATGGTGTCGTTAGAAGACGCTCAGCTGGACGATGAACAAAGGTTCAGTACCTTTTCCCATGTTGTCTTGAGGATGCGGTTGTCGTTGTAGGCGGTGATGAGAAATGACTGGAAACTGTATAGTTTGGACCAATAAGGTTTCGCCACTTGCCGAGCCCATCAGCGGCAGCATGATCGCGGAGAATTACCCTATTCGGCTAATTACCCAGCCCTGTGACGTCGTTCTCACTGAACATGCAGTCTCCTGCTGAACAACCTATGTTATTCCGATAAATGCTCCTCCGTGCATTCTCCCTTTTCAGATACCATGGTTCGAGAACACTACTGTCTAAATGTCGCTACTCGACTGGCCCGACTAAAGAGGTTTATGTCTCCCACTCGAGCTTCATAGCAGATTCATCACCAAGGGCGAAATGGGAAAATGAACGAATGAAGTCTGGCAAGACGTTAGGCAGAAACGACGAATTCGAGGGAGTCACCGATACCAAAGGTCAGTCTCTACCTTCTTACCACAAGAAACCAAGCTTACAACTCCACTAGGCAAACTATCACCAACCTCTTCCCACCTGTTCAAGTTGATACTACCCCTAGGCAGCATATCCCACCCATCCAACACCAAGACCGAACCCGAGGAAGACACAGACCCTACCAAGCCGTCCGTCCCACCCACCGTCATCCTCCTGCACCCCTCCCAGCCTCTCTCGCACGTCAGCGACCTCATCCTCGGTTCCCTCGCCCCCGCCACACCCTCCATCTCCTTCCGAAGTACCACCTCCCGCAACCAAGTCTTCCAATGGTCAGACTCCACCGACCTGGGTGACTTCATCCGCGACGCCGCACGCTCCGCGGAATTCACCATCTGCATCTCCTACGGCCCAAAAGCAGCAAGGAAACGCGTCCTCCCTGTGACAGACGAGAACTCCCGCTTCGTCGAAATAGATCGAGAGCAAGAAGCCAAGGAAGCGAAAGATGAAGGAATCATCGAAACCCACATAACAGTCGCAGTTCCCACTTTCGCTGACAGGACGCGGTTCCTAAGGAGGAGGCTCGAAGTTATCGAAGGACAGCTACGCGAAATCGAGGATCTCAAGGCAAAGTGCGATAAGGAGGCACATGCTGGTGCGCGTAAAATGGCCATTGGAGGTTTTGGCATGCTCGTTGTTTATTGGGCTACCGTTGCAAGATTAACGTTCTGGGACTTTGGATGGTAAGCCTTGGACTTTATCAAAGTCGTGAGCCCAACTAAATAAACCTCTAGGGACGTCATGGAACCTGTTACATACCTCTCTGGTCTATCCATGGTTATTTTGGGTTATCTTTGGTGCGTCTTCCTGGTTTATAGATCCAAGTATGCTTGGCTTACACATTCCCACAAAGGTTCCTATACCGCGGCCGAGAAGTCTCCTACACCTCCGTTCTAGCAAGCAGCATCTCAGCCCGTCGCGAAGCCCTATACAAAACCCGCGGGCTCGACATCGAGCGCTGGATAGACCTCGTAGGCGAGCGTAAAGCCCTACGAGCAGAAATCGGCAGGATCGCACAAGACTACGAAGGCGACGAAGGCAACGAAATTCTCAACCTAGAAAGCGACGACAAAGAGTCAGATGAGTCTGAATCACCACGGAAATACGCCGACCACGAAGATGAAGACGATGCCTCAACGGGAAACGGCCACGGCGCAGACGAACTGCCTGAAGGACTGCTCTTAAACAACCGCAAGAACGGGAAGAAGAGCAACATCGACATTGCTGAAGAGGCTAGTGACGCAGAAGACATCGACTATGACGACGTGAACCCAGCTGAGCAAAAAGGGAAGAGGGTAGCCAAGAAAGTGGACAATAAAGGACTTTAATGAGCTGTATATCTAACTGTACATCTATACCCACTTGTACTTTTTGGTAATTTAACAAATACATTGTTTAGAGTAGACAATAAATTCACGACCACAACGCCTGAGCAACTTTAACCACATCCATCATCTCCTGAACATCATGCACCCTTATAATCAAAGCCTCCTGCTGCACCGCACACGCCACAGCGGCTCCCGTCGCCCAGACCCGTTCCTTCGGCTCCGTCTTCCGCCCATTCGGGTCCTGTGCCAATATAGCACCAAGGAAAGACTTCCTC
Source organism: Agrocybe pediades (assembly GCA_013053245.1). Lineage (NCBI taxonomy): Eukaryota > Fungi > Basidiomycota > Agaricomycetes > Agaricales > Agrocybaceae > Agrocybe > Agrocybe pediades. The sequence goes on along the minus strand of JAACJL010000046.1, from coordinate 1,438,909 downwards.
GACACACCAATCAGCTGCGGATACCCCGCCAAAGGGTTCCTACATCTCCCTTTCCCTGTCCCTTCCCTGCCAATCAACACATCCGCAACGACCTCCTTCGCATTCCTCAGAACCTCCAAATTCCCATCTAAAGTCTTGCTGAAGCCCACACCAGGATCGACGATAACCTGCCACCTCCTCAGGCCCCCTTTGCCTTGAACGATCTGGTCAACTTTGGCACCGAGCTCGACGCGCACGCCTTCGAGCGTAGCTCGTCCTTCATCATCCTCGCCAGCATAAGCGAACTTTGTATAATCCTTGTTCTTCCCTGCATCCCCTCGCGAATGCATGAGTATCACAGGGACACAATACGTCCTCGCAAGAGCTTTCATTTTAGATGTCGATTCCTCCGCTCTGGCTTCGTCTTCAGGAGAGGGAGGCCATGATGAACAAGCACCGGAGAAAGCATACACGTCGTTGATGCAGTTCGCGCCAACTCTGATAGCAGCTTCTGCCACTTCCCATCTGAACGTGTCCACGCTAATGAGGACGTTGGCGGCTTCCTGGATCGTCGCGTCGGTCACTTCTGTTCCTAGTTCGCCGCTTGAAGAGTTTGAGTCCTGCGATGATACGACGACCTTCAAAGTTTCCGGGTTCCGTATGGCATTAATAGCAGGCACAACCCTGCTAATTTCCTCTGCGACGCTGACGAACGCCGCGCCAGGCCGCGTTGAGTAGCCACCGATATCCACGACGGTAGCACCCGCCGCGACAGATGAGCAAGCGTATTTAAGGGCAGCAGGCAATGCGTCATGCTGGGCACCATCAGAGAACGAGTCGGGAGTGGTGTTGAGAGTGGCCATGACATGTGTCTTGCGCGAGCCTGGTTGCTTTATTGATGAAGGATATACGTTGGAGGGGTATATCCAGTGCGTCAGAGTGTCAGGTATATCGGATGATGAACACACTGATTCTTGAGATGAGGAGGAGGAAGGGGTGAAAGGCATTTTAGGGAAGGGTATCACTTTGTTCATTGGAGGTCCAGATGGGTCACAGACGTCCTTGAAAAGGGTCGAAATATTTTTCTTCAAGATAGGGTGGACATAGTCAGGAATCATGCTGCACGAACGGTCTTAGCAACGATATATAGACCTGCAACGAGTAAACGTACTCATTAAGGGGTCTCAAAACGAATTCTCTTTCCGGCACTCTAGGATGGGGCACAATCAATTCGCCTTCTACATCGTTGGGGTCTTTATCCGTAGCCCGCGTATCTACGACTTTATCATCGTAGAAAACGATATCCAAGTCGACCGCTCGAGGTCCGTTCTTGATCGACGGCACCCTTCCTACAGTTCGCTCAATTCCTTTTAGTAATCGCAACAAAGTGACAGGCGCTAGATTAGTTTCCACCTTTAATCAAATAAATGAATCCAGAAATAAAAGTAGCGACGAATGCACGTACCATACACGCGCAGTTGATGAAGGATGGCTGATCCGTCACGTACATCGGGGCAGACTCATACAAGAACGATGTGTTGACGACATTGACGAAGGGTTCTACTCCAATTGGAAGGGCCGCATCGATCAGCAATTCCTGTGGTCTCTCCAGAAGACGTAACGCATACTCGATGTTTTTGAACGAGTCGCCGAGGTTCGAGCCCAGAGCAATGGCTACAGTATGAGGATTGCCATCGCGTTCTGCGGACACTGCAATTTCCTCGATGGCTTCGGCGTCCGGGAGGCATTCGTTTCCGTCGTTGTCTAATGGGTAGTCGTCCAAAGTGCGGGAAAGTACCACCTCGGCGGATTTGGCCAGTACGAGAGCGGATGGTTTGGCGATTCGCACCGTGACAATGGGAGATGGGTTGTAGGACTTTAGCAAGGACAAGGTTTCTAATGCCACAAAAGATGTCAAGGCTTCCAGGGTAAGATAGCTCGAGGATGATACTGCCTTTTGTATTTGTCATAAGTTTATTATCACCGCATCCCGGTGAAAAAGCGTACCTCATATAGAGTTTGAACAATAAAACGAACGTTGATCCAATCTTGCGGCGACAGTCCCTGTTCGCGAGTGTCAACGGTCAAATTGACCACAATATCCTGCTTCTCCAAACGTTCTGCCACATTGATACCTATAATCGCCGGACACACGATGTCCTCAACCACATGCCTGACATTCCGTGGCGTCCACGATCCACCCAAAGAAAACCTCGCAAAGTGTTCAATGGAGATCGATTTGCTATGCAGAGGTGACCTTAACTGAGTCACTTTCAGATAGACTTCCAGACCATCCAACATATCCTTCAAAAGAGGAAGTTTCCCAATCGTGTCACAAATATGCCGCGAAAGATCTTGCAGACACATGAACCCATTCTCGCCATTCCTGCGGGTCAACGCGTCCCGCAAACGCTTCACAATGTCCGCATAGTTGATAGAATGCTCCAGATCGTCCGTCTCCGCCGTTTCAGCTACATCGTGGAAGATAGAAAGAGTAATCGAGACAGGCTGCTCAACCGCTTCCTGAGCGTCTAATTCCCATTGCGCACCGCTATGCAGATTGACGAGAAGAACGAGATCATTGATGCGAATCGTGTCGCGCCTTTCGTCTGCTAGGCTGATATTGTGAATAACGTCGTGATACGGGGCGAGGAGGACTCACTCTGAGGATGCGACGGACATTTCTGAGTTTGTCGTGATGGTTCCGGGTATATCTTCAAAACGCTCCTCAGGACGTTGAAGTGCATTACGTAAACTCCCTGTTTCTCTCCATCATGTCCCTACAATCCTCCCTAGAGAAACTCGCGACCTTCCGCAAAAACAACACCAGAAACTCTCAGGAAACATTCGAACATGGGCTCAACATTCTCAAGTCCGGAGCGTCCCTCAAGCTAGGCGACGAAAGTGTGCAAATTAACCCTAAAACTCCGTCGAACACGTCACTGATATCGTACAATAGGTTGGGCATTTCTCGAGCAGCTCGCGTTGGCTGCCATAGACGTGAATCGTCTCGACATTGCCGATGTGAGTGGGCCTTACAAGCTTGTAAAGGTCGCGCTTTGACGTTGACGCAAGGCTGCATATTAGCAATGCCTCAAGCAACTAGGGGACAAGTTCCCGGGCTCACCACGGGTCGACGTGCTTACTGGTATACGAATGGAAGCTACCGAGCCACCCAGCACGGTATTGAGCTACTATGATGAGCTGCTGCAAGCCAACTCTGCGAACGCGGTGAGTCTATACTCTCTGAATATACTATGGCATACTGAACTCTAGTAGGCAGTCTGGAAGCGCCGCATATCCGTCCTTCGACGACTCGGGAAGGTCGACAAAGCAGTGGAAGAATTGAACGAGTACCTGGATACATTCTATACCGACGTCGAAGGGTGGCTAGAACTTGCAGATATGTACTCTGCATGCAACCAGTACGTGTTCCTTGGTCTTAACTTTCCTATCTCAATTTAACACATATACAGGTACACCTCTGCACTACAGGCCCTCTCCCATGCTCTACTACTCACCCCTCAAAACCCATTCACGTTCCTTCAATTCGCAGAAACAGCCTATACAGCAGGAGACATACCCTTAGCGCTCAAAATGTTCTTAGTTGTCATTGACATGAACGAGACTGAAGATGAAGATGCTATCCCTCTAGGAATTTCTGTGAGGGCTTGGTGGGGTACGAAACTGGTATGTCCTTTTGTTCTTACCATCATCAAACATGTCACTTAACAAGTTGGATGTAGTGTTCTCGAGCCCTGGTTGCTTCCAACTCGACTCATGTATCACCGTCAAATACATCTATCCCCAAGAACATCAATCTCATTGATGAGCTCGCGACAGAACGGGTGCTTACTGCTTATAGCGGCGAGCAAGGTATTCAGGCACGGAGTCTGGTGTCAAACTGGATGTCTGGAAGATAATGATAGTTTTTATGATGATCACACTCGTATACCCAATGTTATCGTTATTTACTCATGCCCGCCATAAGTAATTGCGCACACGTGACCTCGCGCGCGTCTAGCTTTCCTCCTCCGAATTGTAACTTCTTTTTAGATTCGTCAAATAGCCATATTTTGCCTCGAAAATTGGATAGATTGAAGAAATATATTACAAGATTATTAATACAAAATTAGAAAGGAATATGGCCACCCTTTGTTGCAAAAATTGCCTTGACCCTTTTGCCCATGGAATCAATATGTTTATCAATCTCCTGCACGGGTAGCTCGTTCCAAATCTCCTTAACAGCAACAATAAGTTGCTCAGCAGTGGTGGGTATCTGCTCCCTATCCTTGAGACGCTTTTTGATCTCCCACCAAACCCGTTCAATGGGATTAAGATCCGGTGAATTAGGAGGGTGGTAAAACAGTCTGACTTGATTATCACTGAACCATTGTCGTGTTGTTTTACTGCGATGGCTGGGGGCATTGTCCTGCTGGAACTCAACTCCATCTTGCTTCTTTGATACTCTTTTATAGAATGACTTCAAAACAGGGTCCAAGACTTGTTCCCGGTACCGTTTTGAATTCATCCCTCCTCCCCTTCCTCCTGGATACTCCAACACAACAAGCGGTCCCTTCCTCCCTTTCATGATACATGCCCATATCATGACTCGAACGGAGGATTGAGGAAACTTGGGGGCACAACACTGATCGAGAAATTCCTCGCCCGGACGTCGTGTAACGAAAATATGGCCACGGTTTTCTCCAAGATAAATATAGCACTCATCCGACCATATTTTCTTCTTCCATTGCTGTACTTTGTAGCGCTTGCACAACTTCGCCCATGCTAGCCTGGCTTTTTTATGAGCCTTGGTAAGATAAGGTACCCTTCTTGCAACCCAGCGATAGTAGTTATGGCGGTGAAGGATCCTCCGGACAGTGGTGGGACTGACTTTTGGATTGCAGGAATTTGCAATCTCAGTGAATGGTTTTCTTCGCTCACGTAGTGATTGTCGGACTATAGAGCGTTGGGCCCGCTTGTCTAGTTTAGGAGGCCGACCACTCCTTGGCAGATTTTCTGCAGATCCCGTTTTTTTGTACTTTGTCCAGATGTATTGCGCGGTGGAATCACTGAAGCCAAACTTCCGACCAGCTGCTCGGATAGATTGCCCCGTGATGATGGCTCCAATGAGTTGGCTTTTCTTCTCTAAACTGAACTCGGGTCCCCTTTTCTTGGATTGAGGCATTTGAAAGAGAGTAATGTGGTTTTAAAGTAAGTAATAAAGAAGTATATAGCGCGTCATTCTATTCAAACCACCACTCGCGCGCGCGCGAGGTCACGTGTGCGCAATTACTTATGGCGGGCATGAGTAAGGGATGAATGTGCACACTGCAAACACCTTTGGAGATAACCCTTTCCTGATTACTTTCTGGGCACATTTCGTCTGCAAGAGCGCAATCGTTCTTTTTGTGAACTATAAATAAAATTTACAACCACATACAACCCACACATCGAATGACTGTAATGCAACCAACAGCCTCCGATAGTTACAGCGCAGAGGATGGCTTGACCTTCTGCACCTACGAGTCACCCCGCACACGGTGAGTACACGAGTCGAGGGATACCGCCACTTCGTCGGCCGTTGGTTCTTCTTCCACAATTACCGTCGTTAGGCGGATATCAGAATCGCTTTGTTCGTAGGAGGACGATGAATCTGTGCCAGAGGCAGACCGCCGGTTTTGATTCTTCGCACCCAACTTTCGCATGTTGAGTATGAGACGAGATGCCTGATGATAGAGCAGAACGCATTGACTGATACTGAATAAGAAGCCGAGAAAGGTCGTCACTTACCGCCATCGAGATAAGGGCAACGTACCACCTGAATGTTCAGTGTATCAGCAAAACCTCTGCCACAAGCTGGGAGTCATCGTAGGGAAAGCGCTCACGCGAACATGGCGTGGCCTGCGCCCGAGTTAACATCACGGACGTCTTCATGCGCCATGTTTATCGCTAGAAGTACTGCGGGCCATCAGGGAGTTGAAGGGCATCCAAAACACATGTTGTAAAGGAACACACCCATAACAAACACGAAAACCAGAATCCCTTCGCGAAATAAAAGATTCGCTAGAGGCACGCCGAGCGCTCGTTGCCACCCGGCTCTGCCGCTCGTGACGAATTTCGAGATGGTCATAGTGAAAATAGTGCTATGGGAAATGAAAGCACCAATTCTGCGGGAAAAAAAGAGCCTGGGTTTAGCATGGCGGACAGGGATCAAAAACACAGCACTAACGCGAACGTAGCCATCCCCGTCCGATTGCTTCTTGGAGTAACACAGCCAATTGTACTGTGCACTTGTGAACGTACTACGAAGCCACTACCAGTGGCCTCTAAGATCGTCGAGGAGACAAATACAGCGAGGAGGAAGCGGCCAATTTCAGGACTCTTGTGGTGTAGAGCGTACACTTTGCCCGGGTTAATGAGACGGGGTATTCACAGAGAAGGTACGCTTGACATACCTCGGATGAGTAGTATTGTTTCTGTAACTGAAATTAAAGTCTGTGCAAAGATAGTTCTGTAGACTCCTCTCCACGGACAATACGCTGGTATGTGTTGGACCTGGCCTACAAACAGGTAGGGGATGGCCTGATCGAGGCTGAAATCCTATAGGAAGCCGAAGAAGGACGCTGAAGATAGTACAACGACTTACATTTGTCCAAGGAGCGCGCCATATCTGGCGACGAGGTATAGGCCCTTGATAAAGTTGAACCTTCCCCTAAATTCCCATTCATCCATATTTAGCCTACGAGTGCACAATTACAGTCCACTGACCGCCATAGATATTGCACTTCATCCGTGAAATGAACAACCAAGTCCCAAGCCTGAGCACACAACGCGGACACTGCTCATTCAACGGGTCAACGAGGAAGCGAAGGTGCAGCATCTGTGGGTGCAGACATACGGGATAACAGTGCAACGGCCTCCGATGCAAGTGGAATTCCAGCGTTGATGGCTTGACTGACCATAGGGATGGAGCGAGACTTGAGCGCTAGAGGTTTTGCAAAGTTTACAGTCTGTTGCAAATTCCTCCCTTTAAGTTCAGTTAAGAAAGTCCCCAGGGTCAAGCCTGGTTGAGAGAAAGTTGTTGATATTTCAATACCTAATTCATGACCTACAATTTAGCGTTTAGACTGCTGTCCTGACCCAGGGCCGAACGATGGAGAAGCTCCTAAAAGGCTGCCGATAGCACAACCAAGAACATGCAGAAATAGGGAGAAAAGAGTTATTAGGTACTAGAGTACAGTGCGCACCAGTTCGAAGTATAAGAGGGATCTGCCAGGATGAGTCTGTTCGCCGCACAAGAAGAATTTGATTAAATGCTTCATGAAACAGGGAGTCGATATGAGAAAGTCTAGATCACGAGTTATTTGCCAAGTTAAGCTGTCATATAGTCCCAAGAATAGGGACAGTTGTGCCCCAGTATACACGGTGCCGAAGGAGATATGTAGTGGACTTGTAGAGACAAAACCGGAAACAAGAAAGAGACAACGGCGAAAGCGAAAGATTGATTGTCCGCCCGAGGCACGCGTGATGCAATTAAGCTCTAACCAACAGATTTTCCATTTTTGAAATGAAAAGGACGAGGACGATGGGGTCGAGGCCTGTTGTCTGCTTTCACGATACTGCGCTATTTGAGGGTCGCATCCCTTGTCCTTCTTTTGGGTCTTGCCTTTCGTGCTTTACCACCACCAACAACCATGGCTAAAAGTGCTCTTCGTCGTTTATCCGTTGCTCTCAGATTGACTGAGGCATATCAACCAGTACAGTCGACAGCAATGACCACAGAGGCGAATTCACTCCGCTCGTTCCTTTCAAAGTCCAAAGAAAGCTATCTTCGAGACGTTAAAGAAGACCAGGAGAAAGCAGCCGCGCACTGGACGGTGGTGATGGGCAACGAGGCTGGCGGTAGGTTGTTTGCATGCATCGCAGCCTGTTCTACTAACTTGGCATGTCAGATCTTGATAGCATTGCCAGCTCTATAGCTTTCGCATGGGTTCAGTCAGAGGTTAACAAGAAGCCCGCGGTGCCTGTCATGCAAGTCGAACGAGACGATCTCTCATTACGTGCAGAGAACCTCCACGCGCTTAAGATGGCTGGATTGAGCGACACTCTGGACGAATTGCTCACCTTGACAGAACTTCATCAATTCAAGCCATTCCCGGCTCACAAATTCGCTCTCGTAGACCACAACCGTCTAGGTGACACCTTCACCGAGGACAATCCCAAGGCAGAAGTCGTCGCTATTTTAGATCACCATCAAGACGAAGGTCTTTATCCCAGTGCCGTACCCCGCGTCATAGCTCCGTGCGGCAGCTGTGCATCGCACGTCGCGGCAGTCTGTGCTGGAGAAATACCTCCAGAACTCGCTACGCTCCTCCTTACAGCCATCATCATCGACACGGATGGCTTCAGGCCTGGTGGCAAGGCTGTCCAAGTCGATCGTGATGCCGCCTTGTCCTTGACTCACCGATGCACCGTCTCCCATCTCATACCACCGCCATCAGCTTTGTCTCCTATAGAAAACCCAAACGCAAATCCAGATGCACTTTACGAGGTGCCTGCCATCAAAGAGTTGTCCAAGACACTTGCAGATAAGAAATCAGACGTTTCTCATCTCGGTGCCTTGGACCTCCTTCGTCGGGACTACAAGGAGTACAGTTACAAGCTGTCGTGGGCTACTGGGCAACCCACCGTCAAAGCGGGCTTATCCACCGTGCCCACCTCTCTCAAAGCATGGGCCACCGACGGCCGGCTGGAGAAAGCCGCAGTAGAATGGATGGAAAGACACGATCTCACCATCCTCGGTGTCCTAACATCATTCCGCGACGTGAAGAAACCAGTTGTAGGCAAAGCCAAGCAAGGCAAACATAAACGCGAAATGGCATGGATCATTCTGGAGAAGCCCCCTCTCGCAAAGAGTGCAAACGACGGGCTGACGAGCGAGGCGCTTGCCCGGCGCATCTGGCAAGGTCTAGAGGCCGACAAGGAGATTGACGTCAAACCGTTCAAAAAATTCACCTTGGAGAAGAGCTCGAATCTTCCGCAAAATTCAAAGGCGCGGTTGTACAAGCAAGGAAACGCACACGCGACACGAAAGACGACGGCACCGTTGCTCAAGAAGATTTTGGAGAGTTCTTGATTGGACGACTTGCCATAGCTTGCCATGCAGGGATGGCCAAACTTTCGGACAGTACTTTACCCCCAAAATTCACGACGTTGCCATTTCATCATCCTCATATACGAAAATCACACCTCTTCTGCTTTAAACATACAAGGATAACCAGTGTTGAAATTTCTCCCTTGCCTTTTGGACAATATGTTCTGCACTTCGGTTCTGGACTCGCTATATTACCGTCACTCTATGTCCATATGAACTTGAATTCCCAAGTTACTATTCTTCTGGCTATTCATGAGAATCACGAATCATACTGCTAAATTCAAATGGAATCCTCGTGTGCGATTAGAATAGAAGTGCTTATTCAAAAGATAGCATTTGCCAATTGTAAGAATAGCGAACATACCATTTAAACTGAGCAGCGTTGGCAATGTTAATATGTGATAATGGTTACATGCAAATACAAACGATGCGGTCGTTACAAGTCGTAAACGAAGTCTATGGAAGGCTTGGTGGAGGGTTTGTGTGAGGGAGAGCGAAGCATATCACTGAAAAGGAAGACGTAAGAAAAGAGGGGGATGAGCGGGGCGAAGATGGTGGGTAGGAATAGACTGAATGAAACTGCATGCTATGAAGAACCATGATGCGCATAACCACCACCACCGTCATCATCTGAATCATCACCATCCACGTCCTCAAAGTCCGTCTTCGCAGTGTTAAATGACGTTCTGCTGTCCGGCCGTTTCAGCGGGTCCATAATCTCTTCCATGGGCGAAACCAGGCCCATTTGGAATAAGCGACCCACGAACTCCCTCATACTCTCATTATCGCTATCGTCCTCTGCTTCGGCGACTTTGACGTTGTCCATGACGTTGGAATTGGCAATTTTCAATTTCATAACACCACCGCCACCATTTCCACCAACCCCTTCATAACCGTCCGTACTCGTTGAAGGTGTCAATGGCATGACAGGTGTAATAGGCCCATACTCGGAATGACCAGAGCTCGAGTTTGACTGCGAGCTACCGGATGACTCGGAATGAGATCGCGTCGGACGTGGTCCGGCATGCGACAGAGGCATCCTGTGAAGCTGATGAAGCCCCGTCGTCCCCGTCGTCGACGAGGAAGTTTCATATGTTGCACATGAAATGTTGGAAGGTTCAGATAAGTGTCGTGTATGTGTCGGCGTAGCAGGAAAGTCCCGTTCAATACTTGGAGTGCGAAGCAATTGCCGTCTAATCCTCCGCAGGGATACAGGATGCCCATTGTTACTCGAGCTAGCGTTCGAGGACACCCTGTTACGCAGTGGGGGTGCTGCCGTCCGAGGCGCCATCGACTCTAAGGAAGCCTCATGAATGATACCCAAGCACCTCTCCGGTTTAATGTCTATCGGTGAAGGTGGGGAGAATAGAAGCGATGTCGCAGGTCGGTTAGAGAAGGAAGAAGACGGTTCGGGACAATGAGATAAGATGGGGTTGAAGGAAGGTGATTGTGGAAATGCCGACGTGGAACTTGCATAATATCGCTTGTATCCTCCAGGGGCAACTACAGGGAACGGATCGAGGAAGTCGCCCCAGCGGAGAAGATCAGGGGCGCACTGAACAACTTCTCTGTTGGTTCGCGTCTCGCTCAACGGCGACGACGATAGCTGGACCGAGCGTCGCCTTATTTGTTTGCTGACCTTGGATAGCATGATGAGAGTACTGATTCAAGAGGTCGAAGAATTGAAAGGCCTAATAGATTAATAGGCTCTGTATCACAGGTGTGACAGGTGTGGGAGGGATAGGTAGGATACCTGAAGTGACCGACGCAGGTGCGGGAACGGATCGTTAGGATTAGCGGTCTCCACGACTGGGTAAATAACGATTAGAAATGGTGCAGTGACACATGAGTGCTCTGCACTAGTACATTTCTAGAAGTCAGTCTCTCATGCAAAGTAAAGGGGTATCCTGCCCAGTGACGACAGGATTACAGTAATAGAAGGTCAAAGGAGTACATACCAGAGTCAATCTGACCGCCGAGATATTTTAAGTGGAACTGGCAAGCAGAGGGCCGAATGAACTTCGGTACGGCAGTATAGGCCTGCTGATGAAGAAGGCATGCTCGGAAGCTTCTTACGGATGCCATTTTGCTAGGTATCAGATGGTGATTTATCCTGTGGTCACTGGTGACTGGTGGCGGCCGGAGTTCTCTGAGGATGTACTCGAGGACATTGTATCATGTGACTGGTTTGTGGTAACGTTCCCTAATGCTCCTCATCGATCCCATCGCAGAATAGCCTCTAGTCAAAAGTTATTCATGGGACACGGTTCACGAGGGGTAAAGCTTGAGAGAAAGTAGAAGTCTTGAACCGCCATCGCAACTAGCCTCGTCCCCATGCGCTCTAGGGCACTTGGCATCAGCGGACTTTCAGTCGGAGGCAAAATTTCTGCAAAATTTGATCGCAATGATGTGCCCTAGAACACATCTTTACCATCAAACTTTTAGGTTTTTTTGCCTCCGACTTCAATGTCCGCTCGCTTAGCATATCCCTCCTCCTCAGATGCAGGATGGTAAAGATCGTGCCCTCTTAACGGATGAGAACGAGACTACATCGCAACGTTGGTGGGATTACCGGAAGCGCATTTCATCGGGTAATCACCGGGTAATTCGAGGCTATAAAAGAGAGCATACGCCGCGCAAGCCACAAATATAACGGGATGCAATTGGTTGCAATTGATGTATTCTGTCATATCTCGTGCTGGAAACGTCGACTGTACTTCGCTTCCATATCTTTACGCGGGTTTAAACATACTGAAGGAGTCTAATCCTAACTAATGGCCATAAGTATGGAACGAATCAAACTGTGCGAAATAAAGACATAAGTTCCCAAGGCAGGCTACTTAATAATGCATGTACTCACCACACATAGTTCAAAGGGAACACTCGAGTTAATTATGGATGTAAAAACAGCTCGCGCGACTGTCTGTGGCAGATGCACCGCTGTCGCATTAGCAACAGCCCCCTCAATCACCTGCTCGTCCCGGGAGGGAACATCAACGAGCCCATGCATCGCCTTGAACCTGGTGGCTTCGCGAACGAATGCAACTCTGCAGAATATGTTAACATAGCTCATTTTACACGCTGAACGTAAGTGGCGCACCGTTGAGAAAGCAACTCCAATAGCTGGGCATCAATGGCATCTATTCCTGCCCTCACATCATCCAAGGACGAGCAACAGGTGGAATTGCCACTGATAATGCTCGGCGTTCCCCAGGGAATAGTTCTATTATCCGTGGAAGCTGGTATTTCGGGTAGTGGCTCTCCATAGCATGCTTGTGCGAAATCCTTGGATGGCTTCAAGCTATCTAAACCCCAAGATGGCTGTGAGAGACCAAGCGCCAGTGTGACGAAAACGGCTACGGGTCGAGAACTTATCATAATGCGACGAGTAGTTGTGGGTGAATTCCCAGAAGAAGTCCCTGCGCAATTAATAAACGCGCCGGTGCCCGTGTCAAGCGCAATCCAAATAATATATCCGAAGGAGCCACTACGGGACCCTTCGAGATTAGTCCGATGTTACGTTTCGTCTAGGCTGAAGAGTAAGCAGCCCTCACTTGAAGCATCAAGGCCTCCCTATCACAGTAAGGGAAACGTCTAAAACGTTGTGGTGCGCAGCAAGCCACATGCATGATGTATCAGCTTCCATGGTAGAAATCTTTGGGTAATTGTCCACTGCGCGTGGTGCTTGTAACATAGAATAGGGGTAGCGTCGCAGCTCGATCTTGGTAGCAATCAAGGAAACGATAAGGACGAGGAGAAGACTAGGAAACGCATGGCACGAAGGGGATGAGAGGAGATGGCAGTCGAGAACAAGAGGACGATACGTGCTGAAGGTCCCTCGGTCACAACAAAGACGCGGTATGTCACGTCACATCGAGCATTAGTGTCAGGGTCTTCAAAACCTTCAATTGCAAAGCGGAATTATATACACATACTGCTGAGTGCAGAGAATAAAATAGTAACACGAAAGCAGGAAAATAATGAGAGCAATAATACAAAGATCATGAAACCACTGAACCAAGCAACCACCGAGGAAACTCGACAAGAGTATCGAAATAACAGAAAACCAAACGCGACTATCCGAGTTGGTAAATATCATATGCATGGACTGCATCCGAAGATGCTGCAAGCGAAGAAAGCATGGTACACATCCGGCAAGAAAAAGGAAGGAAATGGGGACTAATGATACAGTTGAAAAGAAACACACCGACTGTCCAAAGATCCAGTTATTCAAATGCCACTTTCACACCCACAGGACAATTTAGGTCCTCTCTCGCCTCCTGCTCCCGAAAACCTCGCCTTTCCATGTTTCCCAAAGATCCGTTGTTCTCACATAGCAAGTGATCTCAGCCAACCTGCTGGAGACATGCGTATACAGGATGTCGTAAACACTTCACAAGAAAGCTGCTTGCATCACAGCATGCAGCGGTTGCGTGTGAAGGCCTTTGATCTTCCGTCGGTTCATCTTTTCGACCATCTGAAGTCCACCAATCACACGAAGTGTGGAGAATTCCTGAGGTTTCTGACGAATGGCACGCAATCCATGACTAGGAATCAATGTTTGAGCATAGAAATGGCTTGTTGTACGCGGAAGCATTTGCAGCAGTGCAACACTGGAAGCTCAACGCCGCCAAAAAGTCGGCGTTTTAAATGAGTTGCGATGCGGCGAGATTTTCTCGTAGAACTCCGTCGCGCACAGTTTCAAGCGTCGTAGCCGTGGCAGTGGTATCCTACAGCAAGGTAAGACCGGTGTTTGTTCTCAGAAACCGAAGAAAACATACTGTAACTGTGGTTGGGTATATGTAAACTGAACGATGTTCAGGTGAATTTTGTTTTTGTATGTCTTTAAATTTCTCTCTGAAATCTGGAAAGAGCATACATAAATCTGTTCGTATCAGAAGGTACAGAGGACGTACATTTGACCACAGGGATAACTTCATTTGGTCGATCCCCGAAGCTGGGTAAGAATTGTTTGACTTTGACACCACGTTTCAGCTTTCGACGCAGGAGATCACATTTGTTAAGGAACAAAATCAACTGAGTCCTGGCCAGCAATTTCGACGAACAGATCGAAGTCCACAGCACGATGGAATCTTCGAGACGGTTGACAGTTGGATCTTCTTCTAGCCGTTGGTCAAAGACGGAAACAGGTGACACTGGAGACGAAGGGGATGAGCTTCGCGTTCATGACATAAAGCGGAGAAGTCGTACAAAAGATGATCACATTGACATTGTCAAAATAAGGTAGCCACGCCGCACGCTAACCATAGTCAGTACGCCGTCTTGCTTTAGCACTCAAATCACGTACAGTTGTTCGACAGCCACCCACGTCAAAGATGCGCCATTCCCAACCGGACTGCCTTCCAGCTGAATAGAAATAATTATGAGTTATTACCGTACCCCCCATTCAATAACCTGTGACCTACATCGCGGATTGTCCCAAGGACTCTGCTTGAAGATGAGCTTGTGTTCTTGGATGCCTACGGTCCTGAGTCTTGCTCGCATTATATCGTCGTCCGTAACAACATAGTCCCTGGATGCCACGCGATCTAAATCATTCAAGAAACTAGAATAGCCATCAGTGATTTTTTCGCTAGGAACAGAGAAAAAGAACGCTACATACAAGCCTGCTGTGTCGTTCAGTTGTATCCCCCGGCGCCTGAGAGCCAAGCGGACGGTTCTATCTTCCCATAAGGCCTTCATATCATCTTTGCACCCTGCAATAGTCTCCGTAATCGTATCCAAACTCTGCGTCGAAGATTCAGCTATTTGCCGCATGTTAGGGTCTAACACATCCTTCCAAGACCGAACAGCGAACTCCTGCTTCTTTCGACTCCGGGTACTGGTGCCACCCGACGCGTCCGGCTCGTCGAACGGAGTAGCAGAGAGAGGTGCGGCAGACGGTACGAAAGATTCAGACCCTGCACCCAATCGACGTTTCAGCTCTGCCTCAACTCCGCACAAGGGCGCTAGTCGGATCAACAACAGTTGGTGGCGGTCGTTAAATTTTAGTGGTTCAATTTCGTTTACGTCGTGGTCAAGCGTAGAATCGTCGTCGTCGGAATCAACTGGAACTTCCCCGTTTATTTCGGCCTCGATGACTTTCTGAATGGTGGTTATGGAACGGACGACGTTGAGCTGTACGACCGACCTCCAACCATTGCGCTCTTGCTCCCACTCGGCCTCTGCAAATCGTAAACGGAAGTCTGCGACGGCGTAAATAGCAAGTTCATATGTCTGCACTTTATGGCTTACTCTTGAGGGTTGTGGATTTGCCTAAGTTTGGACAGACATGTCAGTCGTATGTAACATACACAACGAAGCTAAGGGTAGACTGACCGCTCTCAGATTGTCCTAGAAGCAGAACTTTGATGACCTTTTTGTCTTTCTTCGCGTTTGCGCGGTCCTGTTTTATTTCCTCGTCGATGGCATCGTTAATCCTCTGAGCATCGAGCTCTCTCTTGAGGCGCGCGGTTTTCTGGGCAGGTGTCTCGTCTATTGGGGGTGACATGAACTCGAAGAAAGGATCTGCAGGACCAGGAAGAAAGCCCATTGTGCGAGGTAAGAAGGACGGCGAGGGGATAGAGGAGCGCGAAGGGGAAGCAGACGAGGATGCGAATGATGAGGCTATTTGAGAGGGGGTTGTCGAGCCGCTTAGTCATACTAGCACTGTTCACCCAGGGCCAGGAACACTACTGAATTTTATTCAAATACAAATCTTCGGTCGATGGAGCTCTTAAGGTTGTCGTTTCAGCCCAACACATACATTTACGGCTTCGTAATGG
The DNA here is from genome assembly GCA_013053245.1 of Agrocybe pediades. Lineage (NCBI taxonomy): Eukaryota > Fungi > Basidiomycota > Agaricomycetes > Agaricales > Agrocybaceae > Agrocybe > Agrocybe pediades. Next base: position 1,422,988 of record JAACJL010000046.1, on the reverse strand, counting down.
TTCAGAACCCCTTTCAACCCATTTTTTTTTCTCCTCATATCCTGATTCTATCCCAATTCTTGCCCTAGTAGACAGAGCAATACAGCCCAAGGTCAAATGATATCCCTCTTTCTCCTTTCAGCGTTGTCCACATAACTGTCATCAAACGGAAGCAGTTAGCTGGGCACTGCGACACGCCTAAACGCCACGGTGGTGGAAACCTGGCAATGATGAGCCCAGGGAAAAGGTTACCTCCACAGGAATGTGGGATGTTCGATCTCACCAAGGTCTCCCCTTCAAACATATGTAAACCGTCATCATGAAATCTATCTAGAGCGTTGCCTGAAAATATAACATTTTCACGCGTGGCGATTCTGCAAGGTGTGTGCGCTGGCCTCGATCCGCGGACAAGACACTGCTGTGAGAAACCTAGCTCCTATGATAGCCAATTTCAGCCTGACTATGGCTTGTTTCGCAGCAATGGAATGTATGTCTTATGGAATGATAAGACCACCTGGACTTTAGATCACCCAGATTACCAAACACTAATTGGCAGCTAAAAACATCATAGAGCGACAACAGTCATCCTGGAATAGCCTGCCAGTCGACAGCACAGAAACTAGTAAGGGCAAAACAAGTTTCACACAGTGATAAATGTGCTCTATACCTGGTTGTCTACTTAATAGGATAGCTATTCCAGCTGACCTCATGTCAAAAAGCCAGACAGACGTAGTCAATTGAGAGCCATGATGTATGATACATATCTCTACGCTGGAAGATGATCTTCTCATCTTTTACACATATACACGTACTCGTGGTTTTCACGAGGCCAACCACAAAGTGATGACGTTTGCGCCCTTCGGTGTCAACGGTCAAACATGAACATTATTAACGGACTGACGAGCAGCGTCAGAATCTCTATTGACAAAATCATGCGGTATCATGGTTAGTTCTCGGATTGATCATGCGACGATCAAGGAAGCTCACAGATACTGCTCGCCGGCGGCAATGTCATAGTGGTTGGTTGGGTCATATAAGAAGGTATCGTAGAGTCCAACGGCCACTTGGGCGCCTAAGATAGACGCCAGGATTGGACACCATAACCAATATTGGCTGGGTTTAGAATATCGTCAGAACTTCGTTGCAGTTGTAGACCAACACGATACGGAGGCCTATCGCAATGGAATTCACTCGATCAATTAGGAGCGCACGACCCTCAAATCGCGTCATTGCACCCGCTAGTTACCGGTGCATCAAGAGATCGAGACGTAGATGTTTGACAAATTAAGGGGAAACCAACCTACTTTCTGTATGTGTACACTTGGCGTCCGTAACCTACCATTGAAAGTAACAGACGCGGTCCGAAATCGCGAGCAGGGTTAAATGAGAATGCTGGAATAATTCAATATTTCGTCATGAGAACCCACGCTTGTCGTATCACGCACTGCAGGCTTACCTGTCTGCATGCCCAAAGCCGCCCCGAGACCAAGTAAACACAAGAAAAGCACCAGGGGAAGCAATCCAGTGGGAGGAGCAGCGTTTTTCTTGTCAGTCGCAGCCACTATCATAAATGCTAACACCGCAGTGCCGAGGAACTCGGAAAAGAAACATGATACAGCGGACATATAGTCGAGCTAAAAGAGAAAGACATATCAGGCGATAAGATACGGCCGTCAACTGACCCAGACTGGACCCAGAACAAACCTACAGCGAAACTAGAGAAAAACCCTGCCGTTGCCAGAGTTCGGATGTGTGTTCCTCCTTCAAAGATATCGATGGCGCGAACGTATTGCGAGTATACCAGAGCTGCGCCTACTAATCCCCCCATGACTTGAGCAAATATATAGACTGTATAGGATCATATCCATATGGGTGCAAATCCATAAAGTTCCATCATAACGTACTTGGTACTTTCTTCCATGGAAAACCCCGCCAAGTTGCGAGCGCTAGTGTTATCTTGAGGGATTACGGATAATCGTTAATCCTTCAGCAATCGGTGATCCCATTCGACGCTGCTCTGCTTACCGATGGATTGACGTGGCCGCCTGAAATCCCTGCGCTTGTCCAGACTGCCATAGCTAAGCCTACGAGAGATAATGAAATGTCGTACCCCAAGTCCTCCTATGTATATCGACAAAGGTTATTGCATACCTATTGCCCAGCCAAAGTTAGTTGATATATATTCCTGGACGAGCGCGGATCCATCAGGACGCTCCACAGGAGCACAAAATTAACGGAGCAGCTTACGCCCTTATGGACAGGGGAAACACCGGTATTGGTGGAAAGTGTGACTTGCGCGTCGGCACCGGCGCCAAAAATGACAAAAACCACCAGTCCAAGAAATTCTGCCATAGGTTCCCGTATGAGGTTTCTGGAAAAGGCTAATGAGTAAAACGAGCTGCTCCATGGCAAGATACATGTACGTACCGTATCTGCGTCAATTTGCTAGGGGGTGTATGCACACGAAGAAGCGGCTGCTGGTGAGGGTTGCTTCCGCTGACTATCGGGGCATTCGTATGCGAATGCACTGAATAGCGGATGGAAGGGTCAGATTGGGGCAGTGGCTTGGTTATCGTCGAAGCAGGAGTTGTCATGGTTCAGCACTATGGATAGTAACAGGCAGGGAGCCAGACATTATATACAGGACTCTCCCTCTATGCAACCTTGCTGTAACACATTGCACACAGCTTGAACGCTTCAACGCACGTCTGCTAATGCCCTGCATGCAAGTCTCTGGTTTGGATGTAAAATTTATCTTACTTTCCATGAGAACTTCGCAAGCGTTGCAAGCATAGGTTTGTCCGGTCCTCGACATTGCAAGGAGTTACGTAGGTCGCCAAGTAGGATAGTCAGCGTCACTCTTTTTTTCGGTGGCATTTCGCCTTCCAGTATTACGCCAGGCGCGATGGCAGGTTACAGGCATAATTACAATGGAGATCGATGCATTCTTCTAGATTCTTCTGCATTGGCTGTAGTAAACGAAGTCTTGATCGGACAGCAAGTGCCTCACTCAGCTTGTTTATGTTTACGTCTGCCAGACCCAAGAAAGGAGTAGAAAGACCAATGTTCCCATGTCGCCTTAGTAATTTTTCATGGACAGTGACATGCAGCTGCAGCTTCTCGGAGAACCGAAGGAAAACACACGCAGTACCAGTCGACGACGTCCAGCAAAGTGCAGAACAGAACAAAGAAACATCCCGAAAGTCCCCGAACCATATTGCAAAGTCGTTCCAATACAGACCATTCGTGCGACCAGGAAAAAGCAGGGTACATGCAGTTTCAGATCACTGCATATCTCGAAGATGCTGCCCATTGACATTCGTTGACGTGGTGGATGTAAGCTGGATGTGAGTATTTGACAGAATTTCGCGACATACCAAAGGGATTTAAAACCCCGACATATGGAGGTTGTTCTATAATTAGATCACTTCCGTGCTTGCTATTAGCGTCTCAAAATCTCGGGCACAACCTTCAGACCTGCGTTGATTGCAAAAATATCTGGTCCAGGCTTACGCCACATGTGCATCGCCATACAGCATGAAAGCGCCCATATTGCCAACCATCGCTGTGTCGCGCGGCTCACTTGCTAGCGGTAGCACTTCTCCATGAACACGATGCTTCCATCTTGCCACGTCAGGTATGATCTCAAGCCAGATGACCAGACCTATCATTAGACGATCACATTAAATCTAATACGCAAACACGAAATCGCAGTAAGTACATCGGAGGATAACAATACGATGTACATACAACATGGTTATAGATTCGACATCATAAGCTACGTGCGAGGAACCATCAACACAACACCCAAATAAAAAGAAAATAAAACATCTCGGATTCAGTCATCCAGAGAGCGGCTGCTGCCTTCGCCATTCATAATCATGAGGTCTAGTTCTTAGACCTGGCTATCGTTAGATTTAGGGCTAGTAGTCCCGCTTTCATCCGTAAACAGGATTTTACTGTATAACAACGAAGTTAATGACGTTACATAGTGGAAGACAAAGCATACTCACGGATTTTCTTCGCGGTCAAAGGGGTCTTCTTCGTTAAGGAAAAGGTCGTAAAATCCAACAGCAGCTTGAGCACCGATGAAGGGGGCAATGATTGGGCACCAAAGCCAGTATTGACTGACAAATCGAATAAGCATTTGTGAAAGAAAATAAACAATGACCTATCCCACCTTCTGTAGGTGTACAACTGTTTTCCATAGCCCGCGAAAGTGAGTAGAAGACGTGGACCAAAGTCACGAGCAGGGTTGAATGCGAATGCTGTTTAAAACCAATGTTAGGAGGCATATTACAAGAAACATCCGCGGCACGTACAGGTCTGCATTCCAAGGGCGGTCCCAAGGCCTAGCAAGGTAAGGAACAACGCAACTGGGAGCATCCCACTAGGTGGTGCATTGTTCTTCTTGTCAGTTGCAGCGACAACCATGAAGACAAGGATTGCAGTTCCCAAGAACTCGACGAAGAAGCATGAAGCGGCACTCATGTAGTCGAGCTGTATAAAGTCGGGGACCTGGTTAGATCCATATCTAACCATGATCAAAGGCATCACTCACAGCGAAGCTAGAGAACAAGCCAGCGGTGGCAAGAGTACGAACGCCTGCACCGCCTTCGAAAATGTCGATAGCACTTTTATAATTTCCATAGACTATGGCAGCGCCTACGATGCCGCCCATTAATTGCGCAAATATGAAAGCTGCCAATTGACATAATGAACAGCAATAACGAAGCCCATAGAGGGAACATAGTACCAGGTACTTTGCGCCAGGAGAATCCTCGCCAAGTGGCCAACGCAAGAGTAACCTGAGGGCAAAGAATGCTATGTTAGGACATGCGACGAGTCAAACTGACAGAAGAAGACACATACAGCTGGGTTCAGATGACCCCCAGAAATGCCACCGCTAACCCAGGCACCCAGAGCGAGACCTATGCAATACTGTTAAAAGAAAGGTCTTCGGCTTTTTGAATATGGACCAACCGATGGCCCATCCAAAGTTAACAGAGAGGAAGTCCTTTCAGCGAAATCTCAGTCCTAGACTATTAAACTGAAGTCTTTAGAACGAGAACTCACTCCCTTGGGCGAGGGAGCTACGCCCTTATTGGTAGACAGAACGACCTGGCAGTCGACACCAGTGCCTAGGATGACGAAGATGGCGACACCAAAGAACTCGGCCATAGGCTCGCGAAGGACATAGCTAAAACAAGGAACAGGAAGGTCAGCGATGATTTATCGCTCATTTTGCATCACCCACCGAATCTTGCTCATGGTGCTCTTTGGCTTTTGAGGAGGGAAGTAAGACGTCAAGGCGGGCATTACTGCTTGATTCGCTGGAGGCGTCAGTTCTCCCGTTCCAGGTTTGGCAAGAGTGAAGGATGAAGCGCTGGATTGCATGGTCCTTTAATATGCTGGTATTTTCTTTTGTTTTTCTGATTTTTTTGGTGTGTGTGCCTTGAGTTGGACAAGGTTTTAAGGCCCAGGGGGAAGGGAGTTGAAAGAGCGAATGAAGGAGTCGGTATAAAGAAGGAAGCGACCAGCGCGTTGCCTGACTTTATGGTGATCGTTTAAGGGTCAATTCGTGAGTATGTACCTCGTCAACGAGGATACGAAAAACCGAACTGTCGCCCAAACGAAATTAAAAGAGTTTACACGTCACGTTCAAGTGAAGATGGACGTACCTGGTCAAGACCTGCTGTGCGGCCCTGGCTTGTCGATGGGCTGGAAATAACGGCGGGTTTTGTCCCGTAATTGGCAACCTTGCCCCGGGAAATCAGGGAATTATCAAACAGTTTGATGCAAACCCGTCTCTCATCATCTGGTTGGTACATGTACAGCCTAGTCGTGTCCAAGGATTGGTTTCTCTATTGCTGTATCTTTCTTTACTGCACATAAGAGATAGCACGAGTAAGCGCATAAATCCTAATGAGCGCTCGTTCTGTGATGAGACGATGGTGTCCACCGAACAACTCCGAGAAACTTGAAAATTCGATATTCAGTTCTTCGTACGTGCAAGCGAGTCGTCGCCGCGTGTCTGATAAACGACGTCTTCCGGATCTTAATAGCGTACACTTGACTACGAAAAACGACGCGTGCACGGTGGCAGAGAGAAAGAAAGCCGCTTGTTATCGTTGATGAGTACGTACTTGTTCGCCGACTAAACCTCGATATGAAAACCGCAAGGCAGACTATGAACTCACCTAGCTCTAAGTAATGCAGAGATGTTGCCGACTCAATGTGTTAGATAACTTCTTAGATCCAACTTTGTCGATTCGACTCTGCAGAACATAGTGTCGGGACGCGTTCACCACCGCGACTTTGCCCTGGGACCTGGGCCTTAGACAATTGATTGTAGTGTTCATGCAGGCACAGTTATGCGTCGGTTTCCTTTCAGACTTGGAAAAGGTACGCAAACTGTGGCGGAAAATGTGCACCGATGATGAAGACTGGAATGCAAATCGAACGAAACAGGAACGCTTTCTTCATGCTTTCGCCAGGTCCCTGAAGCCTATTAGCTTTGAATCATAACACAGACAATCCATGACTCAGCCACATATGACGAGTAAAGATGCCGGCGCGGCTTCCCGCCCTATGCGAATTCACTGACACGGCGGGCATTAATATGTCAAATGCGGTCACGCGGTACGATGTCAAATGTATGTCAAATGCAGTGATCACAATTAAACGCAAACATGGCTTGCCGAGACCTGCCGTCGACGAATTCCTGGATGCAATGCTGACTTATGCCCAAAGTACATAAAATGCTGATAGGCTTTCCTGAAATTCAAATTCCTAGCACAGAACCCCTACTTGCATGTGTAAGGCGGACGACTTGCAAACGACGGACCAGTTAAAGCTCGAGCCAGATTTTAGACCGGTAGACGTTCGAAAACCGACAGAGAGACCTAATTAGAAAATATCCATCGAAAAGGTTGTATACATATGATGTATTTAGTGCTATTGTACAGCTTATATACCATCTAGAGGTAATACTAAATGAACGAAACTGAAAAACAGTAGAATGAGCCGCAATAGTGTTGCCGAAGTTCAGTTCCGAACCTCTGCAGCGAACCCGAACCGGCCGAACCGAACCGAAAGTTCTGTTCTGTTCTGTTCGGGTTTGGGCCGCCATAGCCTCGTCCCCATGCGCTCTAGGACACTTGGCATCAGCGGACTTTCAGTCGGAGGCAAAATTTCTGCAAAATTTGATCGCAATGATGTGCCCTAGAACGCCTGGTGTAATAGAACCGTAAAGGGTGCGGATGAGTCACGTTGTGACATTTCGGTGGGTCGCATACACGCAAGACCAACCCATAGAGTGTCGAGGAGAACGTCGTTCTGCCTTCAAGTTGTTCTATACGCGTATACAAGTTACACATAATGGTTTGCTAATGGCTCGTATATTTGTAAACGCTAAAACGACGAGTTCACGACCTTCAAAGAGCGCCTTGAGAAATATCCAAAAGCTGACTGATGTTGACAAGCTTTAACGTAAAGAACCATTTTAAAATTTAAAAGTTGTATCTAGTATGATTCAAACAGCAATAAAAACCTTTAAAAAGCATGTTTCGGAGCTGTCAACCTCAGAAGGAATGCAGCTGAGAGTGGATTATGTTCTGTGACATATGTGACCAAGCGACCATCCGCACCCTTTACGGTTCTATTACACCAGACGTTATAGGGCACATCTTTACCATCAAACTTTTAGGTTTTTTTGCCTCCGACTTCAATGTCCGCTCGCTTAGCATATCCCTCCTCAAATGCAGGATGGTAAAGATCGTGCCCTCTTAACGGATGGGAACGAGACTAGGGCCGCCAGAGAAAGGTTCAGGTTCGCTGTTCGGAATTTCCTTGAGAAATCCGAACCGTTTGAGAACCTGTTCGAACCGAACTGAACACCCGGACAGATAGGTAGGAATGTGCATGTATATAACCCAAATTAATGACATTTATCTTAATTTTAAGAATTTTTTGCCTTGACGAAGCATTGTTTTCCTAAATTTCCGTATTTTTATCAATGTCACGCAGCTGGTTAGGCACGTGAGGGCAATATTTAATTAGGTGATGATGTAACATGATGCCATTGATGTCCGAATTTGGCTTGCCGCAGTCCAAAACTGCAATTCGTCGCCATTACTCAAATGCAAATCCTGTTGTATGCAAAAAGTATTAATCATACTTCATAAATTTACTAATATTGGCTACTTAGGGGCTATATGTACACAGGTTAACGGTTCAGAGGTTCGAACCTGTTCAGAACCCGAACCGAACCGTCCGAACCTGTTCTTTCAGGTTCTGTTCGGGTTCAGGTTCTGTTCAGGCTTGAGGCTAACTGTTCGGGTTCGGGGTTCGGCCAAAAGGGGGGGAGAACCGAACCAAACCGAACTTTGGCAACACTAAGCCGCAACGCCGATGCTGATGTTTGTTTTTAATTGCGATCACTGCATTTGACAAACATTTGACATCGTACCGCGTAACCGCATTTGACATATTGATGCCCGCCGTGTGAATCAGCCACTACAGGCAACACTTCCACAGGTCCTCACCCTTGCTTTCTTGTCTTAGGCCTATCTTCATCATGTCTGCGGGAGCACCAAGCAAACAAGCTATTCTGAGTCTGTACCACAATATGCTGCGTTCATCGCAGTCGTACAGCTCCTACAACTTCCGCGAATATTTCGTTCGACGGACGAAGGATACTTTCCGGGCAATGCAGGTACGAATCCTTTGTCTTTTGCTTTCTGATAGACTTGCTTCTGTTAGACTTGCTGCCGTGATTATGGCTTTACCATTTACCTGTCTGCTGTGAGAATGCATCCAGGGTCGTTTGCTGACTTCTTTTCACTTTGTAGGAAGAGCAAGACCCGGAAAGGCTGAGGAACATGTACTCTGAAGCCGTAAAAGAGAGCACTGTTCTCAAACGAGGTGCTATCGTTAACCAACTTTATGGTGGTTGGAAACTCGCCGTCGAGGTACAAAATGCCGAAAAGGAACCCGAAAAGATTCTCGAGAGATCCGACAGTTAAAGGTCGACCCGTCGCAAGGAATTTCCGGGTGCCCACGCATCATAGCCAGCACCTGGCATCGTCTCCAACACTTCAACAGAACCACATAGGCGGAAGTGCCACAATGTCTTGGATATGCAGGGAGCGGTCAGGGCTTAATACGGGCTCGGGACACGTCAATAGGAGGAAGTGTTGTATAGTAGTGTATATCCCCGTTCCGAATCCTTTCGTATAGATTATTCGGTTTCTCCGCCGTCGATATATTAAAGGAAAGACTTCAAAAAGGATTTCGATTGCAAGCTAAGCTACAGTGGAATATATCATGAAAGCAAGACCTGTACGTTTCTTCACCGTGTTTTCGACAGGTCTTCAGCAGAGTTCTGTACGGCTTCTCCGCTCTTCTTCCACTCCTGGAAGGTATTGCTATCTTTGATTGCGTCCGTCGTGCTTTGCCCGTCCTTTTTCACAGTCTTGGGTCCACTCACTACCATCTTCCCTCCACTTAAACCCGTTCCTTCCTCCTGTTCCGTCATAGCCTGAGCATTTCTCAGCCTCTCCTCGAATTCCAGCTTTTCCTGAGCCTTCTTCTGTTCCCTCTGCTCATTAAGCGCGGCAGAATTGCCCATTTGCGGCGCTTCTATTCCGAAGTTCGTCTTCAACCATTCCCTTCCCCAGGTAGAACCTAGTAGGAGCGCGACGACGGTCAAGCCTTGCAGGCCAACTCGAGCACGAAGCCAATAGTTCATGTCTCTGGATTTACCCGCTCGTAGTTTAACGGCGGACATAACAAGGGCACCGCATGTAGCAAGACAGCCTGCATACACAATCAGAGAATGGACAGAGCAATAGAACATGTAAAACACGCACCGAGGGGCACCCATGGATTTTCCTTGAATTTCCGATTGAACTTGCCAGTCCATGTCTCCGGGGCAGCTATTTCTTCCTGTGCAGGTAGACTCATTTTTTTCAAAGACGTGCGGCCTTTTCGTCAAAAAGGTGGAGACGAGGGGGTGTCCGGCGCAAATAGGGCGTGGGTGTGATGAAGAAGAGAGATTGGCGGACTACTTCGACAACCAGCGCGACTCAGATGTGGCATCCCGGGTGAAAGGCATTGTTGCTCACGAATACTAGTTGTATCAGAGCTGTGTTGCTAGTGTTCACCTACAACGTTTAGCTCCGTCTACGATGCAAGACGCGATGCGAGTAAAGCAGAGAGCAAGCCGGGACCGCGTCTCGCTCATCGCTAATAGCTGCCATTTTGGGAAGTCAGCAGAAAATTGATTTGGTGGCTAGCATTCATTTACTGTGTGGGACAACAGGCTCATGGACATGAAGAGCACTTAGGATATGTATTACATAGATTATGGAAGGCGCCTTGATATGAGTGGGCCCTGTTGACTACAATAGATGCGAGGAGTATTATGACGCCAAGCAGGCGTTTCGATGCCCTGGACGAGGACAATTGCTCTGCAACATCCGACAGATTGCTTGTTCGATATGCCGAGCAGGTAAGAGATGGAATGTTATAAACGGGGTATCGCCATTCTGCCATGTAGCCTCCAATGCATAGTCCACTCCCTCAGCCTCCGTGCAAAGTAGAGATGAAGACGACTTCGTCCCGGTCTTTTAGAAGGTATTCGCCTTCGCCTTCCAGCTCCCAGTCGGTATCGTTGATTAGAACAAGGATACCGGGCCTCCTGAGTGAAATAAACAACCAAAAGGTCACCAAGACAAGCTAGGCAGAGATAGAAGGATATCACGCACACTGTGTCCTTCTCCATGAACAACTCAACTCGTTCCTTCAACATATGATCTCTCATATGGTGTATCAGATAGTTCACGTCAGCGGGTTTCTTCTCCTTCGTTGATAGACTCTCAGCGTCGGTAGAGTTATCCTTGGGAACGAGCGATGGGATTTCAATCTTGTATGATTTTTGATTGTTGAACAGCAGCTCAAGTCCTCCTCCGAATTCGATTTTGATACTGATTGTTGATGTCATTTCGTACGTTAGTGTGGTATAATCCTGGAGGTGTTGAGCGAGAGAAAGTCGACAAAAAGTGCAGGATGAGCAAGGGGATCGCCTGGTAACGCAGACCAAAGATAACCAAGGAATAATTTAACGATGCCTGCTTATGCACTGCCACACCGCCTGCCGAGGATGTGATATCATGACTCGATGCATCGAATAAGGGGCGTTTCGCGTAGTGCTTTCTACCGTCCTAGCATTTGGCGGTGATTGTTCGTCGACCCATCCAACTTCCTCAGCATATTTCTGCATCGGGAAGCCATAGACCTCCGCGTAGCTTCCTCAGAATTCATGGTATATCCGTGCACTCATGATCCAAGTTCGAATATTAAACTTTCTTGTAAGTTACCCAGATTCAGATTCCAGAAGAAGTTGGTCTATTCGTGAAATGTCGTCATACGCATAAGTTAATAAGTTAAGAAAGCCTGGTGCGTCATTTAGTGTCCCCAGACCCTATCACACTTTCTCCAGCAGTTGATTTTATGAGTTCCATTGAACTGTTCGCATCCTGCGTAGCATGCCCTTTTCGAGCGCCTGTAGAAAAGGGAACATGTTAACCATGGAGGTATTTCTCGTTAAGCGCCCGCAAGCTGACGACGAACCTTTCCAAGTTCTCAAGATCACGTTTTGCCTTGAAAAGATCCTCGGCATGGCGAACTTGAATCTCCTCAAATTCGCGTGCTGACAGCTTGACATCAGAGCCTGGGATGTCGTCTCTTGCAAAGACGTCGTCGATGAAGTCAGGTCCGGGTCTGTGAAAAGATGTCAGGGCATGCAAAGCTCTATAACTTGAAGAGGACGTACGCTTGTCCCAGAGCTGAGGTGGCAATGGCGAGGAGGAGAATTACGGTAGTGGAGAAGGTCTTCATGTTGTTGAGTTTGTTATTGGAGGTAGTTCGTTGAGTGAGGTTCAGATGTAACTTGCACTGGCTTGTTGTAAGAGGTCAAGACTTGGCGGGCATTTAAAGGTTCTAGTCCAGCATATATTTATCTGAGCGCACCGCCTACATCACGTTACGGTTGATTACATCCAATGTCTAGAGATGGCTATGTACGTATGATGGGGAAGCGGATCTCCATCATTCGAATTTCGCAAGAGAGAAATGAGCGAGATCAGGATGTCACGCAAGACCGGAGAGCAGCGTTTAAACTAAAAGACGGGAAAGGCTTCAAGCTTCCCGTTGATCAGCGCCAACTTGTGTAGGGCGTTCAACGGCCTAGAACGGCACGCTAATTACCATGACGGGGGTTGATGGTAGACCTATAAATAGCTTTGATCAACACGACAACAGCAAGCTTCGTTCGAATGGCGGCTTTTTCATGTTCAAGGCACCGGAAAGTTCATCTGATTTTCCTCTATAAATGAGGGAAGTGCTCTCTCTGTGTCATATAAGTGTTCGGCCAAGACTCGCATCTCAAAGCCAATGTTTCTCGGCGTTCGATTCCCCTGAGCAGCCAATGTTTCATATATCAAGTTCGATGCGTCCGTTCAACGTAGAGAGATTCATACTCCTTTATCATTAAATTGTATCGGAGAGCACGCATAGTCATATACGTACTCAAGTATCAATGCATCATGCGCTGATGACTGCGCGCCTAGAGGCCGGAGGCACTTGATGAACACGAAAACTTAAAAAGAGGTAACGATCTATTTTTAGGACTCTATCATTTGTTTTCTCGTTGTTTGACCATTCACATTCTTCTGGTTTATCGCATTCATTTTTTAGTGAGGAAAAATGTCTCCCTGACTGGATTAAAATAACTTACAAAGTAGTGCAGTTAGTGGGCTACCAGTGTAGCACTGTGGCATATTGGTAGCACCCGCAGTATACTGCGAGTAGCAGTCTTCAACAGTTAGCGAATATTCTAGTCATAGCCGCCGTAAATCTCTTATGACTGTAGCAGTGTTAGAAGCGTGGAAAATGCGCTTGGAGCGATACTAAAGTCGTATTAAAGTATATCTCAGTGAATACTACAGGACTTCCAATGGAAGCGACGTCCCGATAAGTCATTCTAGGATTGACATATGCCAACTATCTCCTCAGCTATCTCCAAACCAAGTGGTTAAACGGTGGTAAAGCGTTTCTACGAACTCCGGGGGCGTCTTTATATTTTAAGGCATCCTAAAAATCGTACATAAGGGAGGAAGTTCTCCAAGGTTTTCTGCAGCTCTTGGGAAATACCAATCGTTATTCCAGTATCTTCTCAATCGAACATGCGTTTTCTTCCTGTCTTGTCGATCTTCTTTCTCAGCTTATCTGAAATTGTAGTTGCTACACCTACAGGTGATCTCTTTGTGAACAAGGTGAATATGCCTCCCGGTACTCACGCGTATATAAGCGATCGTACTGATGCAATTTTGAAGAAACGTTCTTTTGACGGTGAATCAGCCAGTCTCTTTCGTCGCGTAGGATCCGAGTTCCTTGGATTCCATGGTACTTATACCGTACGTCTGCTCTCCAAGATTGAGCATCCGCACCCAACTCTTTTACAATGCTAACACGACCTCCCAATATACCGTCCTCCTGTAGGCCAATGCTGAAACTTACATGAAAGCTGGTCGGGCGGGGAAGTCTTTACCTGTCCTGTAAGTGCACTGTCTTGCAACTGCCGTTACGCTTTACTCCGAGGTTGACCACAATATTCGAACACTGTTATCTGTATAGGTCTAGTGGTTACAACGGCGCCGACGCAGAGCTCGGGCCAGGTTTGTATGCTACCGACCATGTCGAGACGTAAGTGCACATCAATTGGCTCCGGAATCCAGCCCTGAAATTTACAAATCCTCCAACATCGTTCTATAGGGCGATGTTCTTTGCGAATACAGCCGCAAATGCACGCAAGCTCAAGGACAAGGCTGTTAAGCCCATGGTGTGCGGCGTCGAGGCCATCGAAAGCGAGCCATGGAGGACGCAAGTACCCAAGATTTGGATCCCTCATGACAAGGTCGCAAAGTTGGTCAAAGGCCACAACAATCCCGCCCTCCTCAAGGATCAAGAGAGTTTAATAACACATGCTGGTTTCAAGGTGGCGGATACAGTTCGGTTCTCACCCCGTGAGCCTTCAAAGTTGCATTGCCTTTCCTTAGCTCCGAACTTACCAGGGTGTCCCTCGCCGTGACTTCTTTAGTCGACATTGACAACCTTGCTGCTGGAAAGCCAGTAGTCAGCGGAAATCAGTTCTCCTTGCCTACTACTCAGTTCCCCAAAGTATAGTGCGTACCGCATGGCTTCTAGACCTATTTGGGTATCTTGTTGATTTCTTCCTTCATCTCATCAGCATACGCAGCTGCATTGATATCACTGGACAAACAGCGGCACAAGTCCTCGCCCACTTTAAACAGTTGGGCTGGCCAGACCGCGACTTCAGCAGCGCCCAATTCCGTACCGACTGGCACATCCATGCTTGAGCTACGTTGTAGAGCCAGGGTGTTCGTGTGCTAAAGAGGAACATCGGAGCCTTTAGCAGTAGTTGAAACCTTATGTCTAAGGCACTTCACTATATCAATAGACATCCTTACTTACCTGGCAGGACCACGAAGTTGGTTGAGGACAATTCAAGTGCCCGTGGGAAAGCAATTCAGAGGCACGTGTAGGCGTGTTTGATGACATCATATACGATCGCGTACTTAACAGCGATTCCTGCTCCTTCTCCTTCCTGAATCTTGAAGTGAACCATGGACGCCCTTCCGCTGGACTTGTCTCATCCATCCGTCCAATTCTACTTGGCTCTTGTCCGGCTTCAAGTTCTGACTCCACTTTCTCTTTTACTCAACATCGCATCCCTGCTCATTTGTGCCATCCTAGCACAGCCGTCTATACCTTACCTCCTTCACTCTCATCCCACAGCATTAACGCCAAATGCACACGCTATTGCAGTATATGTGATGGCCGTATGGATTGCGCAAATAGGCTACTGCGTTCTTCTCGTAACGGCGAGGAAGGAAGAAACCAAGAAGGCGATGGTCAGCGCAGTTGGTATGGCACTAGTTGGCGCGAATTGTGTAATGGCTTTGTGGGCGATTGCATTTGTGAGCACACTCCAAACTGCGTTAATACGTCTCTAAGCAATGTTCTAGATCATGCAATGGTTCCTGATAAGCACGGTGCTACAAGGAATAATCTTACTTCTCCTCCTATTCTCCAATATTGCTTTGCTCATCTATCACCCGCCTTCCTCTTCTCGCCCCCTTGACACAGCACTAATTCACGCACCTATACGATTCTTCTTCGTCCTTCCTCTGCATATCCTTTTTCCGATGTCACTATTGTGGGTGCCTCATTCTCTTTATTTTTGCGTGACGTTAATGCTATACGTTTGTTAGCGTCGCACTCAACCTACGCTACCCACAAAATATCCCCGTTCCATCGCCTCCTTCCACGTTCCCATTTTCAGCTCTGGTTGCCCACTCTGGACGTACTCCGGCCCTCTTTGTAGTCCTCGGCACGAATCTGTTTGGCCTCCTGATCGTCGCACTTCGGCGAGATATCGTGTACGCTGTAGCTGCGACATGGTGTGCAATAAGCTTATGGACGGCGGAGTACCCCAAACCTTCTGGCGTTTACATTACCTCCATCACGTTCACCGCTCTTTATCCGTTGGTCCTCATCCTATCTATGGTTTACCATCACTTCTATCAAGCTCCACGACAAAATAGGATTGCGCTTCCCGGAGATGAAAGAGCTTTGGGTAGGAGTAGCACTGATACGAGCGTGCCCCCAGGATATGAAGCCAGGGGTAATGCACAGGGGATGCAAGCAGGCCCTAGAGAGGTTGAGGAGGAGAACTGGGGATAGGCTCCATATTGGAAAACGTTTATGCGTTCGCACATTGCTCCCTACTATCTTGGACTCTTGCGTTTCTAACGCTGTCAAGACTTGTCCGCTTCAGAGTCTGTAATACAGCCTAAATGTCGATTCATGCACTATGATGCCACTGATTAGATATAGTCACGCACAGGACATTCTCATCTAATTATAGGACGCCTATCAATTGAACAATTTGGGATTCCTTTGTGCTTTCAGCCTTTCACGTTGCTTTCATGTCGGTCCTTTTTGCTGTCGAATCTGGTGGGTCTGTTGACATATCTTTTGTGTTTCAAAGAGAACCTTGCATTCTCTTTGTCTGCAGAAATGGTATAGGAATGGCAGTTGCAAGTCGGCAACAGTAATTCCACCTGTCAGGAATGTCGTTGGCACAGTTTCTTAAATACTAGTGGACGCTCTTGTGCCACTACTTCGACGGACTTCAGAGAACTGTGCCAAAGAATTAACGTCAGGATGTAACCACCTTTTCACATTTGACGGCTTGGTTTGCGGTGCCCGCTCCTTGCCGCAGCTTCTTTGTCGTCTGCAGACACATATAAAGGCTGGAGAGCTCGTTCTGCAGGCCCAGTTTCATTGCTTTCTTTCATCGTCCCTTTGTCTCGGATAGCCGCCCAGCACCCACTGTCGTTCTTTCATCCACCTTCCTTTGAACACGCGCTCCAGCCAATCAGGAGCCTCCCACATTCTTTTGTTCTTTATCTCTGATAACTATTTAATCAGCAACCTTCTGCGAATATGACCTCTTACTACTACGCAGAACCTATCCCTTCGTACCCTTGGACCCCTTCGTGCGATCCGTATATCAATCCCCATATTCAAGTGCTGTCGTACCACGCACCTCCTCCCGCGCCAATGACACCACCAGCAGCCTCTGCAGCATACCCTTACTACTTCGGGGCTTCATGCTACCCGCACGCACCAGTGCACCCAACCTTCTACTCGTCCGCTCTTCCATATGGAAGGCCTGGAGCGATGCACTCAGGAAATGGAAAACCTCCTCACCTGACTTTGGGTACCGATACCCGCAAGTTCACGAGCAGGCTTGCCGAGTTTGTCCTCAGCGAAGTGGGGATTGTCTCCTCCGCACCATCGTCCCCATCCTCATCCACCACGGATGGATCATCCGTCTTTTCCCAATCGACCGAGTTGACGTTCATGTCCTCTTCGTCTCCCACTATCGGTGAACAGGACCTTACCTGCCTCTCTTCACCATCTCCTTGCCTTTCCACTGACGAGCTTCCATCTTCGATTTCCTCAACATGCTCATCGGAGGACTCATGTGCCGCAGAGCGCGCTCCGGGCACACCAAATTCAGTTTCCACTTCCGCCAGCTCAAACTTCTTCCTCTCTCTTAAACGGGACAGACCATCAGCAGCAGCCCGCGTGCGCATGGCTCGCGCTCTCGGCGATCAGTACCAATTACCATGGTTCGAGCTCGCATCCCCTGAAGACGACGTGTGCGAGTCAATCGAACCCTTTGACGTGCAAAGCTGGCGTCGAGAAGTTGGTAGGAGCCTTCAAAAGGCCAGTACTGGAGCCCAATCCAAATTGACGACCAAAGCAGACGTCGAACGGGCTCTGGATTGTGAAGCTGGAGACTTGGACTTTTGTTGCCGAGGAGAGTGAGCTTGCAGAGTGAAGAACGGGTATTAAGGGAAATAGGTGGTAGAAGGAAATTTTTATGTGCCAGATTTCCTTCCTCCCGTGTATCATAGTCCACCATCGAATCTCCACGGTGCATCGTCGCCTCTGTCATTCTTTTCTTTCGTTTTATCATATTTTATGAACTTCCACAGCGACAGGCGTGGATTTATAATTGTACACTTTACTGTATATACCTCATCCTCCTCAAACCGCGTAGAATCTCATTTGGCGTCCGCGTAAAAGTATGTAGTTGGGATGTGGACTTCAAATTGCTGCGCCTCGGTACGCAAGACGCGTCGTAGCCATCTCTTCAAGGACTGCTCGCGGGTTGGCAGTACGCGCTGAACTAAAAATACATTTCGCCAAGAATTCGACCCCTATTCTCTTCAAAACCAACCAGACTCACAGCTGTATGGAATCAGGAGAAAAGGGAGGCCGCGCGAAATCCCACAGATAATCCACAAAGAATATTAATTCGCGTATCCTACCTACCTACCTCTATAATCTATTCAAATCCGCCTCACCAAACACCCGGAATAACGCGATACGGGACCCTCTCCGCCCACTCGTCCCACTTCTTCCCAAACCTCTCTCTCAACGCCTTATCCTCATCCGGCATCCTCCCAAGCGTCAAATACAAGCTCCCAAAAATCATCACCACAACATAAGCCGACACAGCCGCCCTCCCAGCGGTCGTATACCACAGCCCGGACTGCCTGATCCACGAGCCCTTCCCGAACTGCCAGAGCATCCACCCCGGGTGGGTGAGCAAGAGCGCAGAGTAGGACGGGTGTCGAACAACGGAGTACGGTCCTGATGTGATGAGCTCATGGTCTACTTGGATTGAAGCTTCGAAGCGAAAAAAGCGACCTAGGTGTCGGTACGTGGATAGTCGGAGAAAGGTCCCGAGTAGGAGGAGGGCTACGCCGAAGAGGGCGACGGGTGTTGGACGCAGCCCGGATGGGTCGGCAGAGGTCGTGAACGACAGCGCGGAAAGTACGGTCTTTGAGGCAGGCGAGGATGGGAACTTGTAAGCGAGGATGGTCATGACCTCTGCAAGACCGACGAGGGATTGTATTCTCTAAATGACGTCTTTCAGTACGAAACCCTTAGAGTCCTTGAATAATGGACTCACTCTCGCAATCTTAGCTGCGTAAGAAGTGTACGCACTAGACTCTAGCCAGTTCGACGTGGATATGTGGCCCTCTGAATCCTTTTTGGAAGGAGGCGGGTTAGGTGACGTCGTGATTTGCTTATAGCACCAAGCTGCAGCAATAGCCAGAGGAATCTTTGCCAGCGACATGACGTTACTAGATGGTCGAACGAAGGGGGGTGCCGACCTCGCTTGCAAATCGCAGACGGTTATATACTAATTGCCTTCGACAATTTAGTAAATCCGAAATTAACCTCCGATATGCAGCAAACACCAAAAGAGTCGGTGGACTCTCCTGCCCGCTCTCAATGCCGGTGAGAAGGTAGCTATAAATTTAGGAGAACATCTGGTCAGCAGGCAGCTGGAGGTTATGTATGGACTGCAGAGACTATGCAGAGTGAGGTGGGGATTAATCGGCCACTGCACGAACAATCCATTTTTGAACCTGTTTTGCACTCGGGACAGCTAGAACGTGAGAATTTTAAGCTTTTGCAAAACATAGGCCGGAGACGAGTCCTCACATGCGTCTCGCGCCACAGAGAAATGAGGAGCCGACTCCAAAAGCCTCAGAAATCCTGTGATTGTTAATCAGGAACTGAAGGCTTTAAACTCTTCCTTATCTCTGCCCACGATTCGTCAACTTCCCACGCGTAGTAGGGCCTTGGTTGTTGCCTTTCAACAGCAAGACAATGCGAGCTGCATCACAGTAATAGAGAGAAGATAAGAATGTTCACTGTGAGTCTTATGGGCCACTGATGGAGATGATAATACCGTGTTCATATTGACATGGGTTTATGTAAGTCTATCTAAATCTCCAAATCAGTTGGGCGTGAAGATAGGAAAAAGACACCAAACTCAAACCTTCCCCCTACTTTCAGTTTTGCCCTCCCTTTCGACAATTTATTTAAGTACGTCCTCGGATCTGCATCTGAGCGTCGAAGATTTGAAATTTAGGTGAGCTCGGACTTGACCACACCGACTCTTCCCGCAGTACATGGTCGGTACCTGAGGCAGTTCTGCCTTAGCATGTAGCATTTTTGTTGAAAAATTGCAGCAGGGGGAACGAAATCCCTGTTACTTCAGTGATGGCCAGGCCTTGAAGCTGCAAGGATAGATAGGAAAACATGCAGAAACGGCTGGTTCGCTCAGCCAAAGCCAGAAAGAAACGCACATTGGTGGATCCAATGGAATGGCCCGGATCAGTTGCAGCAGCAGCAGGGTAGGTATATGCCCGTGAAGTGCTAGTTATGTGGGCAGCACATGTCAGCCATGAATGGACCCTCCTTTCATTCTCCTTGCTCACGTTAACCGGAGGATTCAGAAGAGGTTGAGTACTTAGCATCGACCTGCGGAGACCGCACGGTGCACTGTCCCTACCAGGTCAATGGTCATGAAGAGAGAAAAAGAAAGTTTGTCGGACTCACTTGAATACAATGGAATGAATAGCCCACAAGGATCGAATATGATATCGCTACTTGCCTCTTGACACGATCTGTTGCGTTTCTGTCAAACTTTGATTCAATCTGCATTGTCTTCGGCAGTGAAAACATACACATAGGAATCCACGTTCCCATCGTAGTTTCTCAAGGAAGATGAAGCGTTACGCCGGGTAACCATCGCTCCGCAAAAAGAATAGAAATTAGCGAGCGGCTATATTACACTGACGATTGACGAAGTCAGTGCTGCCAGTTTGTTGGCCCACGTGAATCCGGTTCCGAGATTCGGGTTTTCTGGGCAAGTCAAATAATCGCGGGAGAGCAAAGCTTAGTTGTCAAGAATCTTGAAACATACATGTTCGTTTAGATTGTGTACAATGTTGCGGCATGGAGACGCTCAAACATCATCCTTGGAAAGCAACTCCAGCTTTACTCGTCTCTGCCAGTCCTCCGCCGGCGAACCCAGTCCCCTCTCTTGTCAGTTCGACGAGCTCCAGTTCGCCCTCCGTTGACGCGTCCTTGTCTTGCTCGTCTTTGGAATCTTTCGATTTCTTGGACTTTTTTGATGACGGTTTGAGTGAAACATCGCACACCACACACTGTGCAGCAGGGCGCACAAGAGTGTCGGTGCACGTCCTGCACGTTACGTGACCGCAAGGCTTGCTCACTGAGTGGTTTCTAAGTCAACTCTCCGACAGATCGGAAAAACATATATCACTTACAAAACATTTTGACGCTATTCGACAGAGTCTTTTTGCATGATGGACACATAGGTTCGGGCTCTTCTCCTTTCGCTACGGCTGCGTTTGAAGGATCCTCGGTTAATCCAGACGTTGAGGTCGGTGTTGATGAAGCAGAGGAGGGGCCTTTGGAATGCTTGTAAAACGAGAATTTGACAGGTATTAGATCCTTGACCCTAAAAAATGCGGCGCATATATGCGTAAGTAAACAGCAATAAACCTTGAAAGGCGCATATATTGACATACCCAAGCGTATGTCCGACCTTTCCTACACCACCTCTGCACACCGTCTTGCCAGTACCAAACGTTTTCTCTGCCTCCTTCAACGCTTTCTCCAACTTCTCTCGTTCTTCTTCAGCAGATGCTACATGTGTGGGCGTCAGCGAGGGTAACCAAAAGTCTGGTAATTTATTCTTTGCTTCCGCTAGTTGCGCGATCTTTTCAGAGGCGAGTTCAGATAAAGCCTGCGACTCTGATGCTTTGAGGCTCGCCTGCAGACGCGATGGTGATAGCGGGGAGGTGGCTTTGCGTTTTAGTCCCGCCTGTGAGTCGTCTGCCTGTGGTGGAGATGCAGCACTGCCGGGTTTGGTCTTCGAGCTGGAGCCTGCGCCGACTGAGCCCAGCCCAAGTTGACCCCTTTCGAAGTCGAGTAAAACGCGTTCTCTCGCCGCTTCACGAGCACGAGATCTTTCTGCTTCAGCCTCTTGCCTCAATGCCTCTAGTCTAGCCTTCTGAGCCGCGATATTCTTCTTCTGCGTCACTGCATGTCATGTTTCATGGTCAACTTCATTAATTTGGTGCTCAAGTATAAACATGAAGGATAGACGCGATAGAAGCGGTGTAAAAGACATTACTCACGTAAATCGGTATAAGCACATTCTTTGCAGAATAAATGACCTTTCTTGCATGCGACAGGCTCCCTAGCGCGACTGAGGCAAAGCGCACAGGCATCAAATCGACGCATTGACTCGTTCCCCAGACGTTGTTTCTTAGTACCGTAGTCGAGCATCTTGTACTCGGCGTACGTAAAAATGGACGAGGCCGTGTTATTCTTCGAGTGTTTTGTCATGATTCAGAGGTATTGCTGGAGGTTTCTAGACAGTGTAGTGTTCAGCGAGCAGGACGAGGACAGCGCTGAGCTGGTTCGATCATGTTCATGACGAGCGGTTGTTTGCTTGTAATTGGTTTAGAGGCCGTACTAATTAAGCTCGGCCCGAAGTAGATAATTAGGCCCTCGATCTGAGCCCTTGTTGGTTCAAGACCGTATTCGACACGCCTCGTTTCCCTCCTCACTCCCACAAAGCAAAGACTCTGACAAACCATGCCTCCAATACAATACAACGACGACGAGCCTTTGTACTCTGAGCGGCCGGAATGGTCGGATGTGCAGCCACTAGAGCAGTACGAAAACATTACGCCTTTGGCTCCTATCTTCTACTCACCGGAATGTGAGTGGATAGTTTCTCTGCATGTGGGGTAAGCTAAAAGATTGAATTCAAGACAAGGATGCAACCGGATACCTTCGCGCAGTCGTAAAGTCTGGAGAAAAGTCGCAACGCGTCCTTGGCTTGACGGAGAGCGTCATCCGCATGAACCCTGCACATTACTCTGCATGGTTAGTTCTCTTGATTGTAAATGTAACCCTGGCTAATTTACATAGGCAATACCGATATGAAACTTTGGTTGCACTCATCCCTTCGGATTTCAAGACTCCATCCACAATCAACTCCCCAGATCCATTACCACAGATTCTTCAAGACGAGATAAAGCTTCTCGACCAACTTTCAACTGCTTTCCTTAAAACCTACCAAGTCTGGCATCATCGCCGCCTTCTTCTTCTGCTCACGCGCCAGGCAGGGCATGAACTCAACTTTATCAAGAAAGGTCTGATAGAAGTTGATGAGAAGAATTATCATACTTGGAGCTACAGACAATGGATCTTAGGCAGTTTCGGAGGCCTGGGTGGTGGTGGCACAGATGAAAGTGGGGACTGGCAAGCGGTGGATGAAGATCTTTGGGTTGGCGAGCTTGATTTTGTGGATATGATGCTCGCGCAAGACGTACGAAACAACTCTGCATGGCACCATCGCTTCTTCGTCGTTTGGGGATGCGGTGTACGCGACGGGGAAGAGGACCGTGAGCGGGTCCTCAAGAGAGAATTGATGTATGTATATATTCAAATTTTCTGGGCATCGTCTTATTCCTCATGGTATCTTCGAGATAGTTACGCAAAGCAAAACATATCTTTAGCCCCCAATAACCCTTCCGCGTGGAATTACCTCCGTGGTGTTCTCACACATACGAAGACGCCATTCTCCCCTCTGCTTCCATTCGCCATACAGTACATCCAGCCGTTGGATTTCGGTGGCAATGAAGGTTCGGGCCAGGAGCCTAAAGGGATAGTCGACTTGGAGAACCCGCCTCCAAGTGAAACCGCGCAGCTTCCATGCGTGCAAGCGATGGAGTTCGTTGCTGATGCATGGGAGGCGGATGCGCTTCAGGGAGATGGAGACCAAGAGAAACTGAAAAGGGCGGTCAAAGTATGGGAGCGCCTTGCAACAGAGCACGATGTCATCAGAAACAAGTACGTATTTTCCTTTCCCAATCGTGCATATGTCTTTTCTTGAAGCAGTCGCTGACGAAGTGACGTTCCCTTACCATATGACTGTAGGTACTGGGAACATCGTATTCGAGATGCTCATGTCGCAATGAAGAAATTGTAGGATATGTATTGGAAGTGAATATTTGAATAGCTTGACGCGCAGTCCCTTGACATTTTGACATTGACCTGGGATGGGATGACTGGATCCTCGCAATAGATTAGGGCAGCTGACACAAGTCTTCCCTTTGGCCTATCTTTAAGCACCTTTAAGCTAGGACGCTGAACAGTGCAGAACAAAGGGAAACAACCTTGCATTAATATTGGGATCTGCACGAGATTGCCTTGGTGGACCGTAAATTGGAAGATAAGATTAGATATGATTCTGATGCCATCGCTGATATGTATATAATAATACTGAGACTCTAGCAAGCAGTCATTGACAGAAGACACAGTTTTAGATTTTTGCCCCAGGGTACATACTCAGCAATCTCAGGAAAAACCACAATGTAACATACCCATGGTGTGATACCAATATATCCGCAAATACCCGTCAGTGGAGTATCAATCCCAATGTTAAGCAACGGTCCTCACGTCGCGTTATCCGTATTGGTGCCTGTCGATCAAAGTAATGAGAGATGGTCGTCGTGTCTAGCAGCGCAGCAGCCAGCTATTTGAGAGCCTTGCTTCTTTGCAAATTTGAGCTCCATGGGCGTAGAGCTCCTTTCAACATATCCAAATCACCAGAACTTGAAGTACAGGGTGCGGCACAGTGTGGTATCAGCTATACTTGTCCATGAGTCTACGACAATGGGAAGGATCCTATCAACGCCGTTTTCTTCATCGGATTCTCCTTCCTGTAGACCCGGTTAGTTCAGGACAAAGATAGTGCATTGACTCGCACAATAGGGCACGGGCTGCAAAGGAAGATATCTCAGAAACGTCTAGCGTCATTCTAGCCTTCATTCAAGGCATATTAATTCTCTCGAGACAGCGTGTTCCCTTCGGCAAGACAGGATCCCACCCGTTGCACCAGATAAGTGGAATAGATTACCATGTCCTGCGCATTGATCACCCGAGGAAATGTGGTGTTTCTTTCCAATATCCAATAAGTATGCCTTTTCGCAAGCCTGAGTCAAAAATAAATGATAGACTGCATGCAGTCAATCGCTTTGGTCCCCTTCATTGCATATTTCCAGCATTTCGGTTTCTGTCTGACAGTACTACTAACATCGTATTCGAATTTCGCACCACTTCGGGAAACCTATCGATTTATCGCTCAATCGCCGAATATCTTTATTGATGCGCTGATGCGTATCCCTCGCTTGACTTTCCCTGACGAAATACTTTCGTCGGATAATGCTATTGCTGTAACGTACATTCTAGAAACTCGCGTGGAGGAGGCGAATGACTCGAGTCCTCGAAATGTGACCATCTTCTCCCGGCGGCTAGGATCTCTTCCCAGTGTCTAAATATCTGTAGTAGCGTGGGCCTAGCAGTAGGCGGGGCCTTCTGCATTCTTGTGAATTGAAATTAGCCTGGAAATGTACTCCTGTGTACTCTCCGGACGACTGTCTGCCCTGCAAATATTCAGGCCTTCGTATTGGGAATGAAGTCGGAAGGTATACTTTTGGTCTAGTCTCAATACTATGCGTCCTTCCTTCTGTCATGGATGATAACTGACTCGACCGATGGGAGTCGGTGTACGAGCACAGTCTTCAATGCACGAGGCGAAGTGTTCTGAATACTAGAAGAGATATGAGAATGTGTTTTACACCCGCTATTGGCGAGTGTGATTCCGATTCTACCAGAGCTACTTCGGTTCCCGCTGCATGTACTAGCATGTATTGCGCGTATCTTGAAATTTAGGAATGGAGCGAGAAATTCGCCTTTTCGTGATAACAGCCTGCATGGTGATTGTTTACTCAAATCAGCTGGCAAGCTGGCGAACACTTAGCTGGGGAGCTCCCTTCCAGCTTGGCCTGTAAAGACGCACGATGCAGTCGCTGCGCTTGTTGCAGAGTCAGCATGGAGACTCTTCTAGTTCCGTGTGCGTGTAAGATGACTGCCACAATCCTGCTATGAATAATGTGCTGACCAAAAAGTGCCATTCTTCTGTATGCCTGGCAGACGAATTCCCAATACCGTGTGATGACAATCAGTAGCACTCCAATACAACTCCAAATAGCGGTAGTACATACGTCAAACTTGGAAGGAATCGGTTCTAACTTGAATGCAAATGATAATCCCGCTGTTCATATTCTCAGGAAGCAGCAAGTTCGACGAAAGACATAGTTCGTTTAATTACACCATCCAAATGCTGGGCGCCGGGCTCTTCTGTGCTTCGATTCATAATCATGACATGCTGCAGGTCGAATGAGAGACTATACCAGAACTATACCAGACCGAGTCCCGAACGCCACGCCCTTTTTGGCCTGCGACCACGTGCATCCGATCGTCCGCGGGCGCTTTCCGGTAATCCACTTACTTTGGTCACTCTGGAATTCAGTGTACGCTGTCTATGTGCAAGGATTCACAATATAAGGAGATGTACTAGCTTCACCTTAGACTTATGCAGGGATCGACACATTCATGAATGTCAGAATGGGCGATGTTTCGATTATATTTGTGCAATCAAAGTTATATTTATTATTGCGAGGCGCTTCGGAGCGCTGGCGCGATCACATCTAAACGGGGCATCAGCATCCGCGCAATATATTCGGCGACGGATCTCCCTGCGGCGTTCAAATCTCCTGCCCAGGGACCGCCCGACAGTGGTACATGTGAGGGTCAACGTACCGCGAGATATCGCCTCTGTCTTTTCAATTTTATTGGTGTGAAAGACAGACCGACTGACGAGGTTTTCGGAAGTACAACAGTATGTACAGCATACGTCATTCCTGAACTTGGTTCGCGAATCGCCGCGTCCGAGGTGATCAAGGCCAATATTTGTAGCTTTATAGGTTGCAGCCGCTGGTAAATTAGCCTTGAATCACCGCTATTCTACTTTATACCATTGTTCCCCCCTGGGTATACAAATATAAGCTTCAGGGTGGTGATGAAACGGTTCCGCACTTCAAGCTGCATAATCGCTTAGGAGACATATTTGCGGTACATGCTAAAGCATTTATTTGTTGTGTCAAGAAATTATACATTCCCGGGTTTACTACGCACAATGGATGTTATAGAATAACGTAGGGGTCACGGAGAAGAAAAGACCTACGTGCGAGTCGCGTGGCACACCTCTTGTGAGCTCCATGAGCAGATGATATCAAGGTTTTCGTCGTTTGCTTTTGAGTGGGAAAGACTACGATTCCTTCATGTATTACTTGATATACTGTGGAGTACTGCCAAGTAGATTTTACACTGAACTTGACTACGAACAACCTCTCAGAGAACACTGACGGTGTCTAAGCGTCACGGCCGACAGGCGATGTTCGTATTTACTTCGCTAAACATTACTTGAGGCTGCTTTTGGGGGAATGTTTGCTTCTTTAGAAATTCTGATCATCTGGAGAAGGTTGGTTTCCCACTCAGGTTGGAATCTCAAAGAATCTCAAGCATGACTCAGTATGTCTAGTGGCCCTGTTGACATAGGTACCCAATGGCAGATCTCATCATAAATCTACGCGATACGGAAACAAGATATACATAGCCGTATCATCCTGTTCCCAGCCTTCAAGCGAGTTACTCGGGGTTTTGGCGATAATTATAGGGCCCAAGGAGAGATACTAAAGCATCGCTTTTGAGCTACTTTCCATCCGCTCCTGCCCACTGATCACATCCTTTCCCTCCAAAATGTCCGCCACCGATGTCATTCCACCAATTCCTCCTAACATCGACGCAATGTGAGTAACACTCACTGCTTATCATGGCAACCAATCTAATTACCTCTATGCACTCAGAGCCGGTCCTCTTGTATGCATTATCCGTTTGCCATCGCCTCGACCAGCAATACCTAACATATTTTACCCCCCTTAGTTGATTGGACATCTTCTAAACTGGTGTTTGTTTGGCGCCTTGACGGTGCAAGTATGTGAGTATTCTATACCGCTCCCATAGCCCAACTTGCAATTAAAGACCAACCCAATGTTCTAGGCATGTACTACCTCTCCTTCCCCCACGACCGGCCTTTCAGCAAATACTTCGTCATGACCGTATACCTATGGGAGGCAGCTCAGACATTCATGTTAACGGACAGTGCGTTTGATGCATTTGCGCGAGGATACGGAAACCTCAATCACCTGGATAAAATTGGCACAATCTGGTTCACAGTCCCGATCATGAGTGGCGTAGGTATGTGCAGATCCCTTCACAGGCTTTGGCCTGCCAATCAACGGATTGGACGCCTGCGAACACGACTCGATCTGAACTGATGCCGTTCTTTATTTAGTCGCTTTCGCTGGTCAATCATTTTATGCATACAGGATCCACATTCTATCACAATCAAAGATAATCGCGGCCTTGATTTTGTTGGTCAGTCTGTCAGTGCATTGATATAGAAACTTGTCTCACGAAAGTTTATCATTGCTAGCTCGCGACTGTTCAACTGGCAGGATCTATCGCGTGTGGTACTCAGTCCAAGAAAGCCAAGCGCCACAGTCAGTTCCTCGGCCGTGACGCATACATTACCACTGGTGTGAGTGATATCATGCTCTACCCGTCGATGAAGCTTGCTCAATGGTATGATAGATTTGGACCGGTGGAAGTGCTGTCTGCGATCTCATCATTGCCATCTGCATGACCTTCTCTGTAAGGAATCCAACTCCCGCGCTTTCAGAGTGTATTGGCTGACTGTTCAAAAAGCTTTCACGAAGGTCAACGGGGATGAGGAGGACATCAGTGTTGCTCAAGAGAATTATCCTTTTGACGATTGAAACTGGAACCGTTACAGGTATGTTACCTTTGGTGTGCGGCTATACCTCTTTGACTCATGAGGACCTTTGCAGCTGTCATTGCGATTCTTACCTTTATTTTGTCAATTCTTCCGGGTCGTCCCAACTACTACCTGGCCCCTGTCGGAATTCTCGGAAAACTGTACGCCAACTCGATCATGGCCGTCTTCAATGGCAGAATCAAGACCGGAGACGATACCATCCATCACTCTTCGACTGGTGACCATGCCAGTGGTTCCATGGTACGACCCCCGCGTCCCGGTCAAAATGCGTATGAAATGGGAGTGGGAGTATCTGTTACCAAGGAGCAAGTGTCCTTCCCTCCTACCAGTGGCTGGGTCAAGGTAAGCATCGGTTATCGAGCCCTACCCCGTGCATACCATTTCTGATGCGTCCTTTCTTTTAGGGAGAGGATAATGTTGATGGCAAGTTCAGAGGAATTTGAGCACCCTTACTCACCCACATTTGTTTTCGTATCATTATTTGCTTCGTTAGTGGTGCAGTAAGGCTACACTATGATTCTCCCTGAGTCCTGCTGGAGTGGTCTCAGGAACTTTAAGGACTGTCTCTCTTTTTTTGTATACATTCTTTGATATCAATGGCATTCTTTTGGAACGGCAAATATAGCAACAGGACACGGATTGCCTTTCTGACAATCACTGATTGGCGGGTGCGCAGTAAACGGTAGATGTTCTTTTCTGAGTGATGTTGATCTTTTTTTTCCGCGAATGTGGGATCACTATTTCTTACCGAGGAGGTGAGGATCCCAAACCCGATCTCACTATTCACTCACTAAATCCTAATCTTGCTATGTTTTGCGTTTGGGGGGAATGGAAGTACTGCACTGTATCCATATGTAGGGGCATCAAAGCGCACGCATGACCCCTCTCGCGCAATGATCGAGACGCGCGTCCTACTAATGGGCGCGACTCATCACGTGCCGTGAAGAACGAATTCACGGGCGCCGTCCACTGTCCAGGGTCTTACCTCTAATACACCGGTGCTAGCGGTCAACACCATGTCGAGAAACGTACAGCTTCAAGAGAAAGCTTGGTATTCCGAGGGCACAGGACGTTATGGTTTGAATGCTCAGAATCATTTCAAAGTGATGGTATGATACCCCACTGATACCACTCCGGGAATCCTTTGATCGTGATGCCAAAGCAGAACTTACTGTGATTCCACTTTAGAAGGAATCCATGCGCACACCACGGCGAGCGACGATGCAAAAGTCATGAAACGTAGTTACGCAATGCGGCAAGGATACTGATCATTTTACGCTGGGCTGAGGATTTGGAAACTTGTGGGCACCCGGTAAAATTGTTCACCCAACAGCGGTATATCTACTGACTTTCATCCTGATGGTTATGACTGCAACACTGGTAGGTATAATGTTGGGACTCGCTATAGCTTGTAAATCATGGGGTCGTCTATTTTTACGGCGGTATGTACGTGCCACCGAGCCGTCTGATTGGAAGTTGATGTTCCTGTCATCGTGTCATTCTATACCTCAGCCTGTGCGGAGTTGGAACGCTGCCGCCAGACCAGCGGTCCTGACGAGGCGACGGTACTGAGGTTCTAGCTTACATAGGCACAAACCATGCCAAGGTCGCTTATCACTCCTTGTTCCTCTTCCCCGACAATGGCAGCTGGTAATGAAACGGGACTTCCACCAATTCCTGATGATATTGCGAGGATGTGAGCAACTGTTTCGGTTTCAAACAACTTACTTGCACTGACTACAGTCCTGTTCTAATGCAAATGCAGAGCTGGCCCACTGGTGAGGTTTCCCTCTTTTTTGTATTGAAAAAAGCGAGGACTCACTGTTTTCTTCCGACTCACTTCTAGCTACTTGGTCACTTGCTCAACTGGTGTCTGTTTGGCGCGCTGTCTGTTCAGCTGTGTAACTACTAGTTCTTCTATTCCAAAAAATAATCAACCAACTAACCATTACCCCTATATTCTTTGACTAGACATGTACTATATTGCCTTCCCAAGAGACAGGACATTCAGCAAATGCTTCGTGATCGGCATATACCTATGGGAGGCGGCACAGACATTCATGCTAACAGAAAGCGCATTCGACGCGTTCGCTCGGGGCTTTGGGGACATGAGTCGATTGGATAAGATTGGAAACCTCTGGTTCAGTGTCCCAATTATGAGTGGAGTCGGTGAGCAAAAGGCATTCTCTTTTCGACATGAACTTCCCTGACGGTCCTTCACGCAGTCGCTTTCGCTGGCCAGTCGTTCTATGCATACCGCATTAGCATTCTGTCCCAGTCCAAATTTGTCGCTGGCATTATTCTTCTGGTACGAATTCCTGGGTCGTTCATTGCCACTTACGGAAGACTTATTTGATCTTGTCTTTCCATCGAATGTTCTGCAGCTGGCTTTCACACAGTTGGCAGGCGCCATTGCGTGCGGCGTTGAATCGAACAAGGCCGTTCTCCATAGTCATTTCTTGGGACAGAAGGCGTATATCACCACTGGGGTAAGGATCGACTCCATAGCTGAACTACGCTCCTTCCTGCACAGTGCAGACGCTGACCGTTGTCTTTATGACTACTAGATTTGGAATGGAGGTAGTGCTGTCTGCGATGCCATAATCGCCATTTGTATGACGGTATATGTAAGTCTTCATTTCAATTTTTTGATGACTTCCATTGATTAATTGCTTCCTAGCTTACACGGCGCGATACGGGAGAAAAGCAAACCCAAATGCTCCTTCGGAGGATTATTCGGCTGACAATAGAAACTGGCACGATAACAGGTAATCCTCTAAGCCATAGCCCACACCATGGCGGACGACTCATGTTTTCCTCTGTATAGCCGTTGTCGCCATTCTCAATTTTGCATTGGCGTCGCTTCCGGGACGGCCCAACTATTACCTCGCTACAGTTGGAATCCTCGGGAAGTTGTATGCAAACTCCACCTTGGCCGTATTCAATGGCCGTATGAGGATCAGCGAGAGCGCTAGTCATACCGGATCCGAGTCATCTTCGAGACTGACTACATTCCATGCAAGAGCACGCACGGAGGGTAATGTCGATACCGAGTACGAGATGACTACTAGGGTATCTGCAACGGAACACGATTCTGCGTCATCCACCAAAAATTGGACAGAGGTTTGTTTTTCATGGCTCGACGACAGTGAGCGGGGCGCTAACGCTACTCTCTGTTGTATTCAGGAGTCAGGGGAAGGACCCAGTAAAAATCAAGAAACCGTATAAGCACAATATCAACCACTACGAACCTATTCGGTGCCACATTACCGCCCAATTTGATATGATGCTCTTGGGAAGCAAGTCAACTCCGGGCTATAGATGTATATTTCGACCATTCCGCCACAACATTGCTACACAAACTATGAAAAACTACTGGAAACTAATTTGGAGACACTTTTCTTGGGGAAACTCATACCCGGAGCCTAGTGCTGCAGGTGTTATGAGCGGACAAAAAATCATGAACTTTTATATCCTACTGCAGCATTTATACCTCCAATCCTCAATCTGTATATTTAGTCATAATAACGTGTAATCATATACCTTGTCTGCCTCTTTCTACACAGGAAGAAATTCAACGTCCAAAGTTCCTAATTCAACGGTGCGGCGGTGCTCGAGTTCATGAACTCATTTGCGACGCGTCGCGCTGCAGTCGCGCTGCGTTCACATGATCTGATGGCTCGCTCAGTGCTTCCGGCCCGTTCACCCGCATAAATTGTTTATGTAATGTGCTCTTGCAATTTCTTCGGTAGACGTACTCACTAAGCCATTCCGTTCAGTGCTTCTCCTTTATCACAATGGGTGAATCAATACCTCTAGCAGGACCTTCAAGGAAACAAAACACAAAAAAGGGGAAGAAAGACGCCAAACCTCAAGTTAGAACGTCCAAATTGAAAAAGTTGACGGAGAAGCAGAAAATAGAGGCATTGGAGAAGGCGGTTCATGAATATGTGAGTTCAAGGAGCTTTAACTTAATCTGGACACTCGTCCTGATACGAGGTGTATATAGGTACCCCCTGATGACTTGAAAGCATTCGCAGATCTTCCATTGTCTGAGCCTACGAAGAGAGGTGAGTATTGTAGGCTTGATACAGTTCTTAAAAGCTGAAGTAATGTAATTCCTTAGGTTTAAAGAAAGCATTCTTTACGGACATGACTGATATCCAACGTACCAGCATACCTGTTTCTCTGAAGGGCAAAGATGTGCTAGGTGCAGCTAGAACAGGGAGCGGGAAGACGCTTGCTTTTCTTGTCCCTGTGCTTGACGTCTTGTACAGACGCAAATGGAGTGCAGCGGATGGCTTGGGCGCGCTAATCGTTTCACCGACAAGAGAATTGGTACCTTTACTGCTCGTCTTTTTATATCACAAAGTCCTGATCAGCATTTGGGGGAATTACAGGCTGTCCAAATATTCGATGTGCTACGGTCAATAGGCGGATACCACACTTTCTCTGCAGGTCTTGTTATTGGAGGAAAGAACTTGAAGGACGAAAGTGACAGATTATCTAGAATGAATATCCTCGTTGCAACTCCCGGTCGATTACTGCAGCACATGGACCAGACAGTAGGGTTTGATGCGGGAAACCTTCAAGTGCTAGGTGTGCTCTTTCACTATCTGCTCTTAGCAATATCCAAAGTCTTAACTCTGTTGCAGTTCTTGACGAAGCCGACAGAATCCTCGACATGGGCTTCAAGCGCACGCTAACGGCTCTTCTTGACCATCTCCCAAAATCCCGTCAAACCCTCCTCTTCTCCGCTACCCAAACCGACTCGGTGTCCGACCTCGCTCGTCTCAGTCTCAAAGAACCTGTACAAATAGGCGTAAAAGGAGAAGGTCCAGATGCATCAACGTCCTCCCTATCTGCAATGCCCAAGAACCTTGAACAGCACTATCTCCTGGTCGAGCTGGACAGGAAACTGGACGTTCTCTGGAGTTTCATAAAAACACACCTGCAGTCCAAGATCATTGTGTTCATGTCAAGCTGTAAGCAAGTCCGATTCGTGTTCGAAACATTCTGCAAGATGCATCCTGGTGTACCGCTTCTAAGCCTTCACGGAAAGCAAAAGCAGTCGGCTAGATTGACGATGTATCAGAAGTTCACGTCGATGTCGCATGCTGTGCTTTTTGCGACAGATATTGCTGCGCGTGGCTTGGACTTCCCATCTGTTGACTGGGTCGTTCAGCTAGATGCACCGGAGGATGCTGAGACATATATTCATCGGGTAGGCCGAACTGCGCGGTATGAGAGCAAAGGGAAGAGTTTGCTCTTCCTGATGCCGAGCGAAGAGGAGGGTATGCTGGCTGCCTTGAAGAAAAAGAATGTCGAGATATCCAAGATCAAGAATCGGGAAAGCAAGACACAGCGTATTCAAAACCAGCTGCAGAGTATTGCCTTCCAAGATCCCGAGATCAAGTATCTTGGCCAGAGGGTATGTTCCTTCTCAACTCATTCTTTCTGCGGAGTCGCTAATCCTTAATATATTAGGCGTTTGTGTCGTACCTCCGTTCGATATATCTTCAAAAGGACAAGTCTATCTTCAAGCTAGACGGATTACCTGTGGACAAGTTTGCCGAAGCTTTAGGATTGCCTGGTACACCGAAAATCAAATTCCTCAGCAAGGCTGCTGTAAAACAGAAAAAGAATGCCTCCAGAGCAGTCGAAGCTGCTCAAGCTGAGGCGCTGAAGGGAGGTTCTAGCGATGAATCTGAGTCAGAAAGCGACGCATCCTCATCTGAAGAAGAAGAGGAAACGGCGGTGAAGAATGCCAAACCAGCGAAGGTTTGTATTTTAATTTCTCACTTTTCAAAGCCTTCACCTCAATAATCATTATGATTTACAGGGTGAAGTCGTTCGAACGAAGTACGACCGCATGTTCGAAAGAAAGAACCAGAACGTGCTGTCTGAGCACTACCATAAGCTCATCGAACACGATCCAGCTACGGCAGCGGACGACGATGACGACTTTATAGTGCTCAAGCGGGCTGATCACGACCTGCCCGAGTCAGAGAAGGCTCCCTTGGATTCGAGTGATCTCTCAAAACGCAAGCTGAAGCTTGGGCGTGCGAAGCAGGCTATCTTGAAGAACGGTCTGGGGACCAAGCTTGTGTTCGATGAGGAAGGAAACCCTCATCATATTTATGAAATGGCCGATCTTGACGCATGGTATAAAGAGAAGGGAGGTCTGGAAGGCGCCAAGCAGGAAGGAAAGTTGTTCGCGCAGGAAGAGGGCGCGAAGTTACGACAGGCGGATGTCATTGACAAACAAGAAGCCAAAGCGAAGAAGCAGGAGAAGAAGAGGAAGAGGAAGGAGAGAGAGAAAGCGGTAGGTCGTCGCACAACGCTCTATCACTGCTATGTCAGATGTTCATAATATTGTCATCTTTACAGGCAATGGCTTTGGATCAGCCTGTTGGCGCGGTCTTCGAAGGACCTTCGGACGACGATGGTTATGTCTCCCCTGAATTTGACTTACCATCTGCATCTTCTGACGAAGAGGACGATGATATGGCACCCCCACCTTCAAAACGAAACAAGTTCGACCAAAAGTCGCATGGACGACCGGCGAGCCATGTCGTGGATACTGGGTTGGAGGACGAAGAAGAATTGGCTTTGCGTTTACTGGGACGAAGATAATTCAAGCACGCAATGCGGCCCCTGGATTCTGGAAATGGAATATACTTTGGATTTCTTCTTGTCGTTGTTTCGATCTTTCATGTTTTACTTTGTATGTTATGATTCAGCTTCTCACGGTCATCATCATCATCATCGTTTTCCTGACGGAGTTTGCACATTGCCTATTTCCTTCCATGTTCATACATCTGGAAAGTTGAGAGCAAATATGCTCACACATCTTAGCGTGCTGTTCAGTTTGTCCAATGTCGTCGATGATTTAGTGCCACAAGCACCTGTCAAGTGTTGACCGTCAACAACCTCCGATTAACATCGTGATTCACGAGCCCGACAAGAACCTGTGGCCGACTATGGACTCAGTTTTGGTGCATTCTCTACGTGGGCAGCGACCGAGTTATGGCTATGCCCTTCTAATCCTCGCGAGGCCGGCTCCGACTCGGAATGAAATTTCTCGTGGCCGACCTTGTAATTTTGAACGCTTGACGGTGACTTTCCTTCCATTTGACTTCCAGATAATATGCTGTCTGACAAGGCAGAAAGTATGGTAATTGCCTCTTCAAACTTTCTTTTGGAAGCCGGTCCCGCTGATAATGATAGGCCTTGTCCTCGTTAGGCACGCTTACAGCCATTCCAAGCTACGCGTAAGTTAGGGGCTGCTGAGGCTGGCGGCATGAATCGACAACAGCTTGAATGTTCCGACTTCCGGAGCAGACATCATTTTAATCATATCTGCATGATGTTCTATGGTCGGTCAAGGTGTATAAGATGTAGGTTTGGGAAGTGCAGGATCTTTCGCTACATTCTCCCTTCCACTTCGATCCCTCGTCTTTTCTTCTCGGCTATGCAGCTCTGCGACCTCACTGCTACGTCGGCATAAAAATAGACGTCGAATACCTTCCTGCAAGTATCCTTCACATCGACTATTTCCGACCCTCCCTTTATATCAGCATAGCTCTTTGCAATAGCAGAGCACGCTCCAGACTCGGTGGATCCCTGAACAACAACCTCTCTTCTCTCTTCAAACCGAGGGAAAAGTGAATCATTCAACGAGACGCGTCTCCCCTTCCTTACTTCTTTTGATTAAGCAGAAGAAGAATATCAAAGAGAAGAAGGGCGCTTGATTGAGACATTGCTGTGGAGCTTCTGGGCTCCTTTCTGCCTCCTTCAAAAAGGGGGCCATATATAGCCTCGGTCTAGAGGGAGAAGGCTAGTCGGTCAAGAGTCGGTGCTCCCGCCCCTTCTTATACCCTCGACCTCGCTACTTCGTTTCTGCATATCCTTGCATCCTACCCACTAGCGAATTCTACGAAGAGAAACCTCCGAGCCGACCATGCCAGGCCTACTACCCATATCGCAATATCCATACAGACATTCGACGTACTTTACAGGTCGGGATCCTATTCACACCTCCGAACTTCCTGTAAGTCCCATTCCGTTCATTGAAACCCCCTTTCTAATAAAATCCTATTTCATTTCTAATCTATTGTTCAAACAGCCCATGAACAGCACGGAGGATATCCTGCAGGACATATTCATGCGCGACCGTAATGCAATATACTTCAGTGAGCCCACCACTCGAAGAACAGGGTTCAAGAAAGTTCTGCACTATCTCAAGGTAAGTTTGTGCACTGTTTCTTATATCTCAATGGTTTTTAATATGTCATCGAATTGATTATCCAGGACTGGAAGCAGGACATTGATAATCGCCTCGTCTCCTTCCCGAGATCACTGCGCAGAGCTTTCTGATTCCGGCGAACCATTCATTCAGTCGTCCACCGTCCACCGCATGCCCGGTACTCGGTTCAGCAAATTGAACCCCACTTTCCTTAACTTTATTGTATCATTATTATTCCAGACATATCAAACATCTTGTACTTTTGCAGATAGATTCAAACCTTGTAACTCTTCTTGAAGTTGGTCTATAACTAGACTTCATCCATTATATATTATAATATTATCCTGAAATACACACGAGAGAGCAATCCCGGGTCGTAAGTAAAGAAATGATGCATACATTGACAATTACTGAGGTGAAGTGACGGAACCATGAAGTGAAAGACTCGACCTGCAAGTCTACCAGCGGGATAATCGAAAAGAGAGATGAAAATGAAAGGGAGCGAAACGAAACGAAGAACAAATCCATCTATCCAAACGACATAGAAAATAAGAATCCTGTCCTCGGAAATCAAGACAATCTAGGCTTCGACAAAGGCAACAAACTAGGCCAATAGCTCATCGTCGTTG
Organism: Agrocybe pediades; assembly: GCA_013053245.1. NCBI lineage: Eukaryota > Fungi > Basidiomycota > Agaricomycetes > Agaricales > Agrocybaceae > Agrocybe > Agrocybe pediades. The sequence continues at coordinate 1,385,805 of JAACJL010000046.1, read as the reverse complement.
TATTCCAGCGCATCACCTGGTCCACATCCGTCCATCCGAACTCAACCCTTTCCACCGCCGGCGGCGACGATGCTGATCCGTCCGCAGCCAAGGACGACAACGAGTAGGCTGAGGCGGGAGAGTTTGACAGTGCTACTGCTGCCGAGGTCGATGAGGACAGCAACTCTGAGGGCGAAGGTGAGGACATCGTCGCCGTCGTCGAAAAGCAATCATGCATCATATGCGTGGGGTAATACTTTGGCACCAACTTCACTGCGCGGGTAATGGGATGTCGCTCAATACGGCATACCATGTCGATGGTGCGATCCATGAGGGAGAAAGTTTCGAGTGTAGGACAATGTGCGACGAATGGTAATGCGAGCCAGTGGCTGTCTAGGAAATAAGGGACTTCTTCCGTCTTCGACAGGTCTATCGTTGCAGCAGCACCGAGAGATGAAGAAGAAGAAGAGGCCGATGAAGAAGAAGATCCCGCACTCGAGGACGAAGCCGTCCTAAAGTCAGCCTCGAACGCCAACAGCGCAACCGGCGTCGCATCCCAATACTCCGTCAAAAAATTCCAACAAAAATGCTTCAACTTCTTGAATGCCCTCACATGCTGCGCATACTCCCAAGACGGCCTCGGCCAGAGCGCCAGTTTATTCTGATGCTGGTTCCGATTCTGCCTCCTCACCAGAGTCAGCGCAATGAGCTCTGGGAACTGCTCTGCAATCCTATCGAACAGCTCGAACTCTGCGTCGGCGAGTCCTTCTAGGACGAGCACCTCTAAAGGTGCAAGGTGTATCGCTCGCAGGATATCGAGGGCTTCGGGGTCAGGCACACCCCAGTCCATGTGCAGCTTGAAATGTGTCATGTGCAAGACCGCCTCCCTGTGGTTCATCAAGAAGTTCATGAGCTGCGCCAAATCGCTCGCGTCGATGTTGTCCAAGGACAGCCTCTCGAGGTTGTTCATCCTACACTTTGCCCAGAACATGGCATCAGGGGACGGGAATGCACCAACTCCATATTGCACCACAGACAGGGTGCGTATATGCGGACAGAGCAGGAGGGCGTGCCACTGACTATGAGTCTCGGAGAAACTCGAATCCATGTATATCCTTAGATTCGCCACCTGAGGAAACATGAACGACTGATCCGTCCCTATGTTCAGTTTCTTCCGGACCATAAGTGGTATATGGCATAGATGCATTTCGAGGGTATGCAGAGTCGGTATTTCAGAAATCCGCCTGGTAAGCTCGAAATTGATTTCGAGATTGCAGAGGACAAGGGTCGTAAGCCTTGTCGCAATTTTGAGCACGGACGCAAAAATCTGCGTCACAGACCGATAAAAGTCGATGCCCAGCATGAAAGGATTATTCCCATTCGAGTGGGCCCTCCGACTAACCCACCACTCGTCCGTCAACACGAGCCGCTGCATTCGATGGGAAATATGCGGGTTACTGAGGATAAATTGGGCATTCTTCTCAAGGTCTTGGCGGCAGTAATAGGCCAGTGCTGGGAGATCAATCGAAGAGTACTCGACGTTGAACGGGGTGATGTGCGGGGGAACATGAAGCTTCATGTGCCACGTCTTGGTAAGTTATGCTCATCAGCCTTTACGTATCACACAACTTCAAATGTAAACTCACCCTAAAGATCTGCCTTTGTCCTATGTCATTTAACGTATGGCAAGTAGAAGCCAGTGCTTTCGCCTGTGCCATAGAAGCTAGGCTGAAGATATTATCCAGCACTTCATTAGGAAGATGGGTTAAGCAGAGAGTTTGGAAGAAGGGTGCAGGGTTTTGCTTTAATTCCCGAAGTAAGCGTTCTAAGCATACAACATGCCATTAAACGGGCGGCGTGGAAGACAAAAGGCAAGAACGGTACGTACGTGTACATTTCAGTATCTGGCTGTACGTAGTCGTCTCTGGAAGACGCCACTTCATTTGGAAACGCCGCCAGCGTTCCGTGTTGAACTCGATGCAATATTTGGCTAAGTCGGAGCTGAGCATGGCAAGAATGATATCACAAGTGGCACAGCGTACCTTGGGCCTCGGATACCTCATCTATTCGGATTTCCGTTCCAAGGCTCAATAAACTGCAAAGGAACCGGTTCCATTGACTCTGCAAGTCAAAGTACCGCTTGGAAACGCAAGTCACGTCAGCCGACAATCCTGTCAGAGCAGCACAATGGACCTACCTCTGGGTGGCGTCCAGACAGGTCGAGGTATCCCTACATATGCAAGCCAGATGATGAGCGCTGTGCAGATTAACCTACGTGAGAACGCCTATACCTTGTGGAAACCTGTTATAGAGTCGAAAAGACGCAGCAGGTGATATATGGTCGGTCGATCCAAGCCCAGGACCGACGTCGATGCCTGCACCCTGTTTATGTCAAAGTGCAGCATGTTCACGTTGATGCCCGTGGCCGTGGCCGAGCCTAGCTCTGTGCCTGGGTCTACCAGGGCATTTGGGGAAAGCTCTAAAAGAGCAAGTCGCTCATAGTACTCTTCCTCGTCGTATATCGACAGGAAAAGGTTGCTGGAGCCAGTGGCATGGCCACCTGGATAGCAATAGGTCGGGGTTGCAGTGTCTCCAGGTTCCATAGGATAGTCCGGGTCCTGCAACGCGTTGTCGATGCAAACAGAAGTGCTCGTCTAGCTTCCCCTTCTCTTCTACCTGAGTATGTGGTGGTGGTGGTTCGTCGCCGTCGGAAAGGCAAGAGGAAACAAATTTTGATCGAGGTAGAGAAAAAAGGCTAAAACTTGGACCTTGGTAGTTATACGAGCGGCGACGGGACGAAATTGGATCCGCTGGCTATATTTGAAGCAAGCACCCTCTCGGTCGTGTGCGCCGGCTTAATAGCAATGGGAAAAGAACCAGCCTCTTCGAGGGGCACGAATGATAGTTAGACTTCCATCAATCAACTCCCAGGATCGTCCTACTCATCCCCCAATCTTTGCCTTTTCCCGAATCCGTGTGTCCATTTCTGCATGACTGCGCCTGGCGACGAACACGACAGCATACACTTGTCTGATCAAGAACTTAAAGCCGCGATGGTCATGGTGTGTTGGACACAAATGTTGTCGGAATCATTTGCGTTGTCGGTGTTACGTCAACACCGCAACAGTCATCCTATCTTTCGCGTGATATGTGCGCCTTGGTTTCGAGAGCCAGTTCAGCTTGTATTACTTAGCGTTCTTCAAGGGAGACGACGTAGCAGAGCAATGGCTAGCAATGGATGAAAACAAGAGACGACGATTAGACAGAAACCGCAACATCACGCGGGACGGCAGCGGACCGGTGCACCACTGTTGATCAATGACCGCAATGACCTCCACGCTGAGCGCATTCCCATCCTAAGCATCCTCAAAGGCCTCCTTCGTACAGCATTAAGCTCGCCAACATCCATATCCAGACCAGTATTAAGCACCTGTATGCTACCCATGACCAACATCCCTGCCGAGATCGTCATTATAGGGGGTGGCATCATAGGATGCACGACAGCCTACTACCTCACCCAACACCCAAAGGTTATTTCGGGTGACGCCAAAATCACTTTAATCGAAGCCTCTGTAAAGGGTCCTGCTCAAGGAGCTTCAGGAAAAGCAGGTGGCCTCGTAGCGCGTTGGGCATATCCGAAGGAGATCGTCGATGTCTCATTCGACGAACACGTAAAGCTTGCTGAAACCCACGGCGGGAAGGATCGCTGGGGGTGGCGCTTCGTGGGTTGTGGAAGCTGGGAAGGACGTGCCCAAGCTCCCATACCACCTCGAGAAGACGAGGGCGGCTCAGGAAACAAGAGTCTCGAGAAAGAGCTAGGCCTACCAGGCGCACAGAAACCTCGCAAAGGCACCAAAGCAGAGGGCAAATCCCGCAAAGACGTTGGTCTACCCGACGACCTCCTCTGGGTTGACGAAGCCCTCACCGACTCATACTCTCCCATGGCGCGAAAGGGCGACACAGCACAAGTACACCCCTACCAGTTCACGACGAGCATGTTCGAACTAGCCAAATCTTCCGGGCTGAACTATATCCACGGAAAGGTTACGTCCATCCTAAAAGAAGGTGGCAAGGTGACTGGAGTCCAATACACCGACCCAAACACCAACACCTCCCAAACTAAACACGCGACCCATGTTCTCCTCTGTGCTGGCGCCTGGTCGCCCAACATCGTCTCCGAACTCCCAATCAGCGCCACACGCGCTCACAGCATCACCATCCGTCCCAAACCTGACGTCCAAATTGCGCCTTATGTTCTGTTCACAGAAATTTCAGATGTATCCTCTAGAGCACACTCGTCACCTGAAATTTACGCGCGACCAGAAAACGAAGTGTATGCGTGCGGACCAGGCGACGACTATCCGTTACCTGCGACTGTAGATGAAGTTGTCGTCGACGCCAAATCTTGCGACCTGATACATAAACATGTATCTAGCATCTCGAAAGAACTGCGAGAAGGCACAGTAGAACAACGACAGGCGTGTTACTTGCCCAGCGTGACCACAGGTGGGGGGCCTATTATTGGAGAGGCATCCATGATCGCGAAGGGCTTGTACATCGGTACTGGGCATACGTGCTGGGCAAGTGATTCTCAAAATATGACTTTTACTTCATGCTTATCTTCAATTCGATTGCAGGGCATTTCAAACGGACCTGGGACGGCACGAGCTCTTTGTGAACTTATCATGGACGGCAAAGTCAAATGTGCCAATCTCAGGAAACTCAGTCCTTCAGCCCTACTATAAACGTCCGTGTAGAACGTACGCCAGACTGTACCAGACGAACGAAATGAAATTGAGATGTGCTACAAGACTAAGCCATACACCAACTGCACTCTATGCCCCTTCAACCATCAATCAACGTGGAATGTGCAAGCAGCCCAAGGGCAAACCCAGCGTCAAATCAGCACAAAGCCGCTGTCAAGTCTGGTTTGCGATGTAAGCCTCTTGCCTTGACCGTGGATAAGCGCTGCTTCTTGCAATATTTTAAGCTTGAAACGCTGACATAGGCGACAACGAACCCCGACCTTCGTCCAGCTTCATCCAGTGCGAGCCTCCGCCAAGTACTTGAACTGCGCTAGTTTAAATCACATCACATTGGTGACTTTGGACATGATTAGCCAATCACATTGAGCGTCAGAGCCACTGTCAATGTATTTTGGGTGCAACCTCGTGCCCTTATCTCTCGTTGAACTTCCCATCTCCAACCGATCTCTTGGATCAAACCAACATGGCCAGAACTGTGGACGTCGAAGTAACTGGTAAGCGCACAGTTATCATCTTCAGCTGCGGTGTACTAACTCTTGAGAAACAGTCAAAGGAGGACGGGAGTTCTTCAATACCCATTCGTTTAGAAAACCATCGTATTATCTGTTACTCACGTTGAATGGGGAGAAGAATCGTACAGTTCGCGGAGAGAAAGGCGATAAGGCACCGAAGTGGGACCAAAAATTTCTCTTGTATGTCTGTGTCCGTTGGCGGCAATTTGTCCCACATCTAAAACAACATCGTAGCGCGGCAGATCTTGACTCGATCTTGCACATCGAGGTGTTGTGCACGCACGACCGTGTTGAAGAAGGGCACATAATTGGACAGGCTGATATCAATATTCTCAATGTTGAGAGGAATAAAGGCATGTATACTTCGATGATCTATATCATGTCAGTTACTAATAACCTTTTCAGATGTCGAAATAGCTTTCCATCGTAAGGACAAAAAGTCCGGGGAGATGATTACTGCGGGACGCATCACCCTTTACCTGAAGGTTGCCTTATCAGTTACATTCGCGATCCAAAAGTCGAAATCGGGCCTGCGCTCTCTACACCATCTCAATCAAATGGACAATGTCCTCAAGATCATGGATACAACGGAGGGTCACCAACTGTCACCTACTTGGACGCGCCTGATCATGTCTCTGGACACGGTAGCCTCATACGCAGAGAAAATATCTGAGGTTTGTGTTATTTAATGTCGTTATTGTATGATCATTGACATTATATATGTAGCTTGACTCTCGAGCTACTGTTGCAATCAGTGCAGTGGCTCTCATGGTTCAGGTAAGTATCCTACACGGCATTTTCGCTACCGGCTAATCACTGAGTGTGGTAGGTGCTGGTCAAACAAATAGAACGAGACGATAAGGTGGAAAACCTGGGCGTCGTCATGGCAGACCTGTACACCTACATACGTGATGGAATCGAAATGGACAAAATCAAAACATACCAAAAGATACTGGACAAGGTTCTCACACAAACTACCGAATGTGCATACTTTATTGCGGAGTATCGAAAAGTGAAATTCTTCTGTGAGTCTGCCTATAACCTTCTTCATCGGCACGTTTTCTCATCCCGAAACTTAAGCACAAAGAGCAGTTATCAATGTTGTCTCGGACGCGGATGGTATAATAGCACAGTTTGAAGCATCTTTCGGAGAGCTGAAGATCAGTCTGATCCTGGGCTCATCTCTGCAAACGGCTGTCGTCTCCTACCGCATTCTTCAAACAGTTGAAAACATTGGTGCGTACTACATACATATAAAGCGCTTTAGGCGTGCGTATTCTGACTGTTCCACTAGAGTCTCTCATTCATATCAACAATCTGCCTTATCTCAAAAATGTTGGATGGGACTCGGGGCGTACGGGCTTGCGCGGCACGCGGCAGGAGTTGATCGATGAAATAGTTCAATGGGCGTCATCTTCAGGAAGCGTCGACCAGACTTCGGCTAAACACATCTACGTGTTGGCCGGTCCTCCCGGCTGTGGAAAGTCGACTGTCGCGCATACTATTGCTGCAGCTTTCCATGAGCAGAAACGCCTAGCAGCTTCTCTGTTTCTCCAGGGCCATCCAGGACCAGTCAATTCCCAGACGGTTTCCAGTTCAATCATCCACCAACTTGCAGGTTACAATCCTGCCATCAAAGTTAGGATCGCCGAAATCCTTAAATCGGATCCCTCTCTTACGACTGCCGACGTCGGACAGCAATTTCGCCACCTACTTGTCGGCGTCATCAACTCTGGAGTTACCAAGGACGACGCTGCCTTGGCCATGATAGGTCCTACACTTATCATCTTGGATGGCTTACATGAAATCCCAGAAAAACGAGAGCAGGACAGGATCCTTACCGCAATAGCTGATTACTTTCTTCAGCTGCCGCCGAACTTCAGGCTACTTCTGACTTCACGGATAGGAGACATGGTTATGGACGTGTTGGGACTAGTGTCGCAGTGCTGTGACGTCCGTCACATCACATATGATAATCCCAGAGGGGAAGTTCCTGAGAAATTTATGACTTCCTCCCTGGAACGTCTCGCTTCCAAAATCCCACAATTGAAGGACTACTATGACTTGGGAGAGATGCGTAAATCCCTCTGGGAAAGGTCGATGGGTGTTCAGACCTGGATCGATACCTTATTTCGCTTTCTTTTCTTTTGCAGCGATCATGATCTGTGGCTCCCAGGGGTATGGCAAACTCTCCACCAAATTTTATCCTCCCCAATCCCTCTTTCAAAGGAGAATGCAATGGACAATCTGTTCTGCGCTATCTTCTCGTCTTTCCCATATCCTACGAGTCTCGTCAAAGACTTACTCCTTTTCTTTCTTTCCATCGGCCCTCTTTCCCTAACCAAAGCACACAAACACATATCGCAGAGGTGTACCAAATTCACCAAGGTTATCGGAGAGGATCACTCTCAGGGTTGTCCGATATTGCAAGTCATGCAAGAGCTTGGCTTTGTCATCGGGAAAGGGAAGTCTGGCCTTTTTGCTATTAGTCCTCTGCTCCTGGATTCCCTGATGAACGAAAGGCGATGTCATGGCACCGTGTTTCCTGATCGAAAGAAGGACAGCATTGAAGCGGCAGCCATGACAATCAAGATTATGAACGACGAATTCAGGCTGGGTCGTTGGAAAAAAATGGGAAGCGACTACAAATCTTCCTGTAGTGATTATTCACAGGCAGACTTGCACCGTAGCTGGTTTACATGGATCTTCTGCATCGAATCCTGTGGTGTCGATTGCATGGATGATCGGGCAACTGAATTCGATCCGCTCCTTACGGCCCTCGAAGAATTCCTCGCCGGACCTATTCTTGGTTGGATGTACTGTCTAGCGATACTGACAGGCACGTCACCGTCATCAAAGCAAATGCAAGAGTCCTTGTTGCAACGTCTTGAATACTGGTTAGAGGTCCGTCTTTTACTGTCCTTTTCAAACAGTACAGGCTATTCACCCAGATTGGTAGCACCACCTGTCAACAACCTCCATCACTGGTGCTAAATTGCGCCTGTACCTCTTACACCAGGACGTGTGCGAAATCAGAGCGTGCCACTTTTATTCGATTTCTTGTCAGAAGGATCATTCAACCTCGGAAACGTCAAAGGAGGAATATATCTGGACCTTTATCAACAACGACAGGAATGAACAGCCTATGAGCTACGTGAAAACAGCATCCCCTATATCCTATGAAGTCGACCCATCAGTCTTACTGAATCGAAACAGTTTGGTGCTACGGCTCACTTCTCGCCAGAGCCTCCATTCTCACCCTTCGTCTGTAAGCACTTTTAGGCGCTGGGCTTTAGTGACAAGAAAGCTTCCCATTCTAAGCGAAGCCATCGGACATGCCAAGATAAAACAACTCACTTTTAGGGTGTCATCGTGGGATGAAGCGCTGGAAGGATCCCGAGTGGATGCTGAAGCAATCATAATACACGATTTGCAGCTCGGCCCCCAATGCTCACGCGACACCTTAGTTGTGAACGAGTGGAATAAACAGTACCACCAACTCCGGCTCCTCAACTGGGGGCAAATTGTCGCCAGCACCACAACAAACCCAGACAACGACGATGGCTGTTGGCATTTAGGTGGATTTAGTTACGGCAAGCCCTTCCAGGTTGTCTGGACAGCGAAAGACAACGGATTCGTCTCCTTGCTTGCTCCTGGAGACCGTATCGGAGTCATCATCGGAAGCAAAGTAAGCTTCCTGCATTGGTTCGCATTGTTTTTAAGACAAAATTTGACCCCGCGGTACCTAATTGCAGATGTCCGATGATATTCAGCAACCGTATTATCTCGTTACAGTTGAAGTACTTTATGTGACAGAGGCTTGAAGCTTGAAGCTTTAGCTTTAGGGATCCGCTGTAAGGGATTACTCACGCGACCGTCCGCCTCCTCAAACGTATCGTCATTCATGTGGCTTCTGTGCTGCCATTCCGTAGGCTATGCGATACCCCAGGATACTCAGGCAATACAGGTCTGTCGAACTTATCCCAGTGTATCAAGAAACATGGCGGTCTTGAAAGATGTGTTTTCCTAGGACAACTGAGAAGAGCGCCCGCAATCAGGATTATCGTTACTTAGGCAGACATTGTAACTATAGACTCGGATTATGAAATGGACCATTTGGATCTGAAGAAGTCGGTTAAATGCAGAGAAAACAAGAGAAAACGGATATAATGGCATTAAATGTTGTGTAAATGATATAAAAAGGTTCAGAATTATGTAGCATTAGATGATAAATAACAAAAGCCAGACAAAATTGAAGGGGTTCATTAGTCGTTTCGGTGTTTCGGGGTGTGCAGCATGCCATGGGGGAAGCATAATCGTCACAGGAAATGGTGGTGGAAAGGGCATTAAAATGATGAAATCAAGGAGAGAAGGAACAACTGATAGATATAAATAAGAAGTGGAAAAAGAGAAATACAGGAATGCGAATTGGCGATGTTAATCGTCTGGATCCCAAGGAAAACCCAAAAGCCCGCAGATCAAGAATGCAGGAAGAAGAAGATGCAGTGAATAGTGAATGTCCAAAATCTCGCAAGACGGACGGTCCCATGCAGAGGAATCTGCGGCTACTTCATTCGAAGGATTAGATGAATACGGCGACGATGAAGAGTTATCCTCTCTTTCTCGGAGCGCTTCGTCGTTGTGCAGGCTGGCGGTAGTGCCTAGGTGATAGAACGGTTTCAACAACGTGCAGCGATGAGTGGGTCTGAATTGAAGATGAGAGCCGTAGGAAGGAAAGTAGGGGATGCGTCGACGATTATTCCAGCGGCAATCAGCTCCCAGCTAACATACACTGCGCTGGAAAAAAGAAAAAAAGGACGAAAGATACCCTAATCTTTCTCTGGGACGCATCCATTGGGAACGTAGTCTGCGTCACTAAAAGCATAGATCGTCGACCCTCGACGCGGTAGAATATCGCCTTTTGCCTTTAATAATATCCAATGCCTGGTCCAATATGCGCTCCCGCTCTCCTCAACTTCTTCGCTTCCGCACTAATATTCCACGCCGTATGCAAGATCTTCATCAGCTCCGTATCCACGACACCCAACTTGAGCGCATTCCTCCACATCCCAAAGTTATGCTTGTATATGCCATCGAACATGCTCTCCCGGTGTCGGGCGAGGATCATCGCCATCTCTGCCGAGTTGGGGAATTCCTCGACGACCTGTACAGGGAGGAGAGCGTAGGCGAGGATGTTGGTATTTGTCTCCAACCCCATGCCATATAGGAGCAGTAAAGGGAGCGAGCGGACGTGGGGTACTTGAAGCCGGATGACAGGGAGAGAGACGTAGAGCGTTGTTCCTTTGCCTGAAAATACGGCGTGTGGTCTCGGTACGGGATACGATGTAGGGGTTTTCTTGGATGGATCTGCATCAGCTTCGTTTTGCTCTTCTTCTTCTTCTTCTCCGTTTCCGAAAATTTCTTCTGCTTCGTCCTTCTCTTCGTTTGTTGCCTCTCCGTTGTCTTCGTCGACCTCCTCTTCACCTTCACCCTCTTCTTCCTGTCCTTCACCCTCTTCTTCCTGTCCTTCTTCCTCTTCCTCCTCGTCCTCATCATCAGGCTGATCCAGGTCCAGCTTAAAACCCTGCTCGAACTTGGTCCTGTCAATAGGTAACATTGTGATCGTCCGAAGCGTGTCAGCCTTCTTACTCCCGCGTCCCATGTCCATCCCAAAGTTGTCTGCCTGATATACTGCAAGCAAGTGGGTGGGCATATCATCCTCTACCGTTACGCGCATGTCAAAAGTAGACCCTAGGTCAGCGAGCGTAGAGGGTGTCTCCGTGGGGGCGACATTGAAGTGGATGTAGAGAGCTCTGCGATTCAGGAAGTCCAACAAGAAAGGAGAACTATCAGCAAAAATGCATTGCTCCTGCGATGGACGATGTCAACACACTTTAAAGGGTCCTCTGCCAGTTCCAATATGCTGAGACCTTTCAACCGCGCCTCTCTTGCCGTGATGTTCATTAGAGTGAATTTCTAAACCGTCGATTTCTCTTCCGGAAAGCAAGTCCGATATGTGATTGTTTAGAATGTGTACAGCAGGTCTAATACCCCTCGGAAACGGATGTGGGTAGCACAACGATGAATATCCGCGAAAATATGATGATGGTATGCGCGAAAAAGTTGCAAGGTTCGTAAAGTCGCGTCGTGGGCCGTAACGGGGGTCGTCAAAGGTCGTCAAAGCATACGAGTGCAAAGCGTGTCAGGGTCCTATTATACGTGAATTGGGTGTCAGTGAGTATATATACCCTAAGCTCGAAACTTAAAGAATCTTACTGAACACGTACGTCGGTATACCGAACTTTGTTACTCGGTTACAATGGCACTGCTAGGTGTCAATAGTGTCAGAATATACAGAGAAGCAAAGGCGGATGGAAGAGTACTTGATCCTGTTGATGCATGATCCCCTTAAATTTGGACACGCGTATCTCTATCTCCGGCCTCGGCAAGATAACTCTCATGGGCACCAAAGACAAAGGACTTTGTTCGTAAACTGGGCAAGGACAATAAACCTACGCTGCGTAATAGATTACGAACAACGCTCCCAGAACTTATGTTCGAGCTGAATTGGCCTCAGGGGTGCGAACTGCGAAGCTTCCCCGTAATACATTCGTCTCTTATCCATACCACGAATAATCAGCTGATCAGAATACCGCGCAAGATAGTCGTCATTCCGGTGTAGAAACCGTAAAAAAAAACACGGGAAAAAGACAAACATGCCTGGTTCAGATAGTCCAGGCCTCGCTCTCATCCAAGTGTTATCATCTTTTGTCATTGCAAGTCGTGAACAACTTGTCCCAGCCAATACAATACGCGCAGAAGAACCCCCAAAACGCCCACGCTTCGTCCTCTTTCCCGTAAGAAGGGAATCAAGAGAAATACTCTTTGAACTCGACTGTTCCAAATATACACCTTACATCGAGCTGTGCTACCACCGACTACCAGGCATTGGATTTGCAAGGTCGGTCCCCAGCTGTGCAAGCTGATCAGCATGACCATCTCATCTCAACACAGTACAAGAAATAGGCCGTCGATCCGTGCAAGGGATCAACATCAAGAGAAGCTGCTATGAAGAGGAACGACTAAACATACTTGAAACCATCCATCTCCAATCATTCGAATGACAAGATGTTGTTGATGAACTGCACACTGGCACGAGCAAGCGACGATCACCAATCCCACGGGCGCCTATCACCCACTCATCACCGTGACATACTAAGGTCCGGCATAGCTCACACTCACCTCCATGAGCCAGATTTCCAGCTTCTAATTCCACTGGACATTTGACCTCCCATACGACCCCAAGGACATGGAAATGTAACTCAAATTACAAGCGTCCACCACCACGGTCCACCTTACATTTGAGCTCCCAGTCATTTCTGACTCCGGTCGATGCATCACCATCCAACCAAATGATATAGTATAATGATGATCTGCAACGGCATCAACCAACAAAAACAAGCTCAAGACAAGAGTCGGATCACCTCAAATATAACCTCACCCTATCGAGCTCCCAGATCAACATTTCCTATGCAAAGCTCAACACCCGCAGCCGCCACAGTTCGACAAGACGCATCGTAAATATAGCTAAGGTTCGATATAATGTGCGCTCCCTGATCTACTAATTGACCTTTAAACCTCGCTATAATTGATATCACGAACGCACCATCTCCGCTGACATGACAAGAAAGTGCGCCAACGTCTAGGGCTCTCTCCTAATCCAAATAGCAGGGACTGCGGACGGCAAACCATCTTACCACTTCCCACGTCCTGGGGTGGCTACCCACTAAGTAAAGTCAAGAAGAAAGAATCACCCTCAGCTGAGGGTGTACAGGGTACACAACATAAATTGAAGCACAAGATCCTCAGAGGATACTTCAAATTAGGAAAAAAGCAAAAGAGCGTCGCAACCCGAATACGTAGGCTTCGTAAGTGCCTTGTGTGCCGGTCTAAGGTAAAGGCGAGTAGAAGTCCGAACGAAGGTTTTCAAGTCACCTGAGCCTGCCCAGCACTTACACGGGACTTTCAAGGGTAATCATTTAATTTAAACATATATTTTTCAGGCAAAGTCATTTCCTTCTCTTAAATCACACCACTATTCGAGATGAGAGAAATTGAATTGAGATTGAGATCGCTACCAACGATATTCGAAGACCAACAGAGTCGCTATGTACAGATGAGGAAAACCGAGACAATAACTATAGCTTGTACAACCTAAGTATCTAGCATTGCGTGTGTGAGTGTGCATATTATGAAGTCTATTGAGAAGAGAACAAGAGAGAGAGAGAGAGAAATCGAGACGAGAGAGAGATAGAGAGCAAGAAAAGAAAACGAGACGACAGGCATAACAGACTAAAAGAAAACTAAATAGCATATCAGAAACACAGAGTCAGAGAGACGAGAAAGGAAAAAGAACAAGACCAAGCAATAAGATAACAAGAAAAAGAAAAACGGGAAAACGAAGCGAGAGGGTAGAGAGAAAAGCAATGCGACATCGACGACCATAACACAGCGAGGAGCGATGCGATGGGTGTTGACGAGAGCAGTGCGAAAACGGGAGGAGCGGAGGAAAGCGGGTAAAGATGATGACAAGAAGAGCATGACGGAGAGCGGGTTGAAGGGTATGTGAGAGCGAAGTGAGGAGCAATGGGGATGTCGAGCGAGAGCAATACAAGGGACCAACTTGGCATTGCGCACGACTGATACGGCACTGCGACGACGACGAGGATGAAGAGAGCAAGGCGGAGGGTATGGATAACAAAACGAGGCAAAAGAAAGAAAAACAAGGCAAAGAGGATAACTAAAGAAGAACAAAGGGATAACAAAGAATGACTAAGAAAAAAAATGCGGACGACGAAGGAAAGCAATGCACGAACACAGCATCGCGATCAGGACGACGACGAGAGCACAGCAAGAAGCAGGAAATGATAACAAAAAAGGACAGTCAAATGTAAACAAGTGAAGAAAGCAATCCAAAAACTAAAAAAGGCCAAGTGGCCGACCACAATAGCAAAGCGACGACGGGGACTGCAATGCGACTGGGGTAATGTATAACAAAGCAAACAAAAAAAAACCGAGTACGAACGGAAAAGCAAGGGAAAACGGGAACGATGCGAAACGACGCGACAACGACGAGGGCAATGCATGGCGACCAAAGCATTGCGACGACGAGGGAAAGGCGGCGGGATAGCGTGGTGGGAGAGTAGCAATTCGACGATGGTGTGGAAAAGCATGGCGACGACGAGTGTAGCAATGCAGATCCAAAGCATTGCTGCGACGGCGATAGCGATGCAAACAACGGCGATAGCAGGGGGAACGACGACGATGAGGAAAGCAAACCGGAAGGCGGAAGAAAACAAGGGCGGACGAGAAGGAAGTGCGAGAACGGAATGGTATAGGGAACGAAGACGAGTGCGATGGCGATGGCGAAAGCATGCGACAGCAAATAAATAACGAACCGTTGCAGATTACATCGGTGGTGCCTATAGTCGATCAACGAAGCACCCGCGCATGAACAACGGCTTTCCTAAAAATACAGGGGCTCAAGCCACCGCAGACTGCGCCTGCTGCGGTGTTACTATCCTCGCCAGTTCGACATCCCTCGTAGCGAGCGCTAACGCCGTCGTGATCGCCTGCCACATAACGTCGATGACATCCCACAACCTAGCATCGAAGACCCCGAGAGCGCATACATTGCTCCAAAAGCCGTGGACGTTTCGCACACCCCTTAAGAGAGCAGATGGCGTGAACGTCCGGGCAAGGTACATGGCGTAAGCCCAAAGCACCTGGTTGTTGGCGGGTGATTGGGGCTTGGAGTCCTCCGAGTCGGAATCGGAGTCGGACTCATCCGACTCGTTGAGGATGGAAGGTGGTGGAGGGCAGGGAAGGATGGTGTTCATGAGGGTGCGGACTTTTTTGGTGTAGAGGTATGTTGAGAGCTGAGGGTATGTTTCGGGAGACGGCAGGCATAGCGACCAGACCTTGATGTCAACCACTTGTTTCCCTCCTTCAACCGAAGCAGGAGGAGGGACAGGCGCTGGTGGCACCGGAAGGTTGGCACAATGTGCGGCCAAAACAAGGCTGTGGATGGCGTAGAGAGTGACTTTGGTGCGTGGGGGTTGAGCGCCGCCAGTCGAAGTCGACGGTGTCGAGGATGGGGCTGACTGAGGGTAGATGGCGAGGATGTGCGAAGGGAGGATGAGGGTCTGATCCGTTACGGCCACCGGGAGCGTGTCCAGTAACTTGTCCTTCGGGCTGGAAATCTTCGCGTCTGCCAGGGATTGCAGGAATCTGGAATACTAATGTTAGCGTAAGCAAAAACTAAAGAAAGCTAACACGTACTCGGGATAAATGCTTTCCAAGCTTTCCCGTAAGAAGTCAACCGTTGACTCTGCGCACGACGGATCGATTGCAGAGAGGACATCACGGTTGACCTCCTTGTAGTCAGGCCTTGGGAGCACCCTCGGCACAGAGACGTTGACCATCTTCTGTCCGGAGGTCTTCGAGCCATCAGCCAGTCCAACGTCGGGTTGCGTGACCTTGAACTTGAAGGGGTCGGAGGCCTTGGTACCCTTCACGCGTCTCCGTCTTGATTGCTGCATCTTGAACTTGGCGGCAGAGTACGGAGAAGGGTTGGATGGCGACGAGCCGGACGTGCGAGCGCGACGACGTTCGATGAGATGGGTTTGGAGGCGGTTGGCGAAAGTTTTGATGGGGGTCGAGGGTCGCGCATCGTTGGCCTGCGGAGGAGTGTTCTCCGACTTTGCGGAGCGCTTTGACGAGTTGCCGGTAGGTTTGAGAACCATGGTGGGATGGATGTCAAGTAGAAATAAGAGAATTGGAATAGGGAGAGACCGCAGAAGGGTTTTATGCCAACTGAGGAGGTTGAGAATGTTGTGTGGATGCGGACCGAGGAAGCATCGAGAATTGTTGGGCATACTTTATAGTACATCGAGACAAACAGGGGACGTTCGTAACGCTTGCAGAAACCAATCCATCAAAATGCCCAACAAGAATCCGAACGATTTACTGTAATAGGCACTTGAGAGCAAACAGAAAACCAAAGACAGACAAGCAAGAGCATGCACAGATGCACATGATGCACGTAAATACCTGTCATATTTGGCAATTTGCACTAGCAAAAAGTTGATGATTGGTTTTCCACGGTGCATCGTTGTCAAGACGTGTCAGCTGCTGTCAAATTTAGTTGATTGCCGGCTCGGTAAGGGCTATATTCAGCCGAAACGTCCGCCAAGTGACAGATGGCGTGAGCATAAAGCCGGGCCTTGGGAAAAGAAGACAAAGGAAGCAGTGTCAGGATAAGGGTGCTGTTGTATTTGCTCATTGATTAGGACAATAGCAAGCAGAGCTCGAACATGACATTGTTCCATCCAGAGTAGAGTAGTCGACCGCAAGTCATTCATTGTATGGCAACTATACCAGGGAGGCAATCAATCGTAACAGGTGTACAACCAAATGGAAACCAATCCACTGTCGTCCGGAAGTATCGGCTCGATTCGGTAGGAACTGGGACTATGACGATTCTAGTCGGTAATAATGGAACACTACGCCAGCTAAGAATGGATCATATTGACGGTGCACCCACTTCCAGACAATGCGGCTCACTCTTTGGAGTTCGCAGTAGGCCTGAGCGGAGAAAATAGCTGTGGGTATTTCCTAGAAGAGCAAGTCCCCAGCCTAGGTGCATCCGCAGCATTGCATCGTGCATATTCCACTGTAACATCATTGCAAGACAACGTCGAACTGTTGATCAAGCAACCTCTCTCGACTCAGCAGAGCATCAGTTTAAACACATGCTGCTTCGTCAGATGAGATGAGCATGCGTAGCCTCCATCACGGAGTCTGTGTAAGGCTGCGAGCGGCGCATATAACAGCCCAGCTAGGAAGGAAGATGCACTGCCCGAACGTGACTGTGGCTACCTGGAGCCTAGCCCAAAGCCCAAGATTGACGATTCCAGACAAGATTATTGAATAGCCAGGAGGACTCCATTACACTGCTTGCGGCGATGGCCCTGACTCCAGTCAGTACCTGTTATCTTTAAGTGATAAAAGAATATTCCGATTAGATAAAACCAGTTGACGCACTTGCCTGACGTCCGACCACCAAATATAGTACCGAGAACATACCCCGCATGCTCGCAGACGATCGCCACTAATTCTGTATATTCGCGACCATTAGCATTAGCAGCAGCAATGGACATATGGAGCTTTATAGCTTCGTTCTCGACTTATTCCGTGTTCTGTTCCCACTCAAGGTCGCAAAAATACCTAAATGAAAGTTATTTATGACGCATTGTTTCGACGGCCAGCATAACTCACCGAGATGCGCTCGTCCGCTGCCAACACCAGCCGTATTGGATCCCTCGACACCATGAACCACATATCCTACGCCATGATATTTTCGTTTCCAAGTCCTCCGCTCCGCAGCTGCCTAGTGCAGGAAGAAACCGATGTTAGAGCATGCAAAGCCGGACGACGCGAATGGGTCCATTCAGCAGCCAGGCAGTCATCTACTTCTCTGTTTCGCAATTTATTCCATGACTTGTGGTATCGTATGCATCAGAACGCAGCTCTAGAGAGTGAGAAACCAAGCGACTCACCCAGCACAGGCCCAATGGCACAAATATCCTACTACTGCGCGCACTCAGTACTGTGCCTTCTTCCCCTTCCACCAAAGCAGATCGCGCATTCCAGTCCTACACCAGGCAGCCTATAGGCATGAGGGCACAGAACAGCGTAAATTCGAAACAGTGAGCAGCAGAGAGATAGACATATGCGATCGCTCACGCGAAAGGAGGACGAGGACGACAGACGATGATAATGCATTCCCGCTTCCCATTCAGATTGCGGTGTCCAAAAATAGAACCAACTTTTTCAGACTCCGGCGCAACTCCGCATTGTCTTGACTCTTCTGAAGGTTCTGTCAAGTTCACGTGCGGTGTACGAACGCAAAAATAGTAATACTGGAAGGTTTCCAGTGGGCTGTGGGACAGCCATGCCTTGCGGGAGAAATCGAATGAGAACTCAGCTTGGACTTCTCAGGAAAGAGACCAAGTTCGCATATAAAAGCATGATATCACTGACCACAGACGCACGAATCTCCAATCCTGCACATGGAACAACACATAAGAGAGGAGAATCAGTCTTATTTGATTTTCACATTCGTACTCTATGGAGACAAGTCATAAGTATACGAGATACCAAAATCGAAGTCGATATGGGACAAGAAACAGAGGGGAGGAGACTGAGAGAGAGAGTAAAGAAACGTAGGGAGAGATACGAGAGAACGAAACAATCAGACCATCGAAAGCTGATGCATAACTTAATCAAACGGACGTAGACGGAGGATGAGGAATCGAGGAGACGAGATAGAAACACAGAGGAGACAAGATAAGATAACAAAAAAAGAAGCAAAGAAACTTGAAAACACAAGAAACTAAAAGAGAGAAAGAAATCCCGCTTGCCTCATTCAAAACTAATGGCAAGAAAGAAAAAGACAAAACGAAACTCAAAAAAAGTCCATCCACGCCCTGGGGTATCGCGCGCATCAGAACGCAGCTCTAGAGAGTGAGAAAGCGTTGTCATGATTTGTATACTATGTTCGCAGCATCACCCTCAGACATAATCCAACCGTTCCTTTTTTTTTTTTTTTTTGGCTTTTTCAGATAATCCACCCTCTCCCAATTCCCAATATCTCCACATCATCTGCACCACTTCATCCATGGTCTCTGGGTACGACCATGCCAGCGACCTTTGAAAATACGGAATATAAGCTATCACATGCAGTCCCAAACGAAAAGAAAAGTCGTACCAGATAATCACCGCTCACCCTCTTGCAGTCTGCACGTCGCTGGTAAGACCGAAGAAGGCAACGTTGAGCGTATTAAGGGCTGCGCAGTCAAGGTACCATCCACGCCTGGCGCCAGTGTCAGGGTCCCGGAAGACGATGACCTCCCAGCCGTTTCTTGTCCAGACGTCGGAAGTGCCTGGTTGGAGGGTAAACCAGGAGTCATCGCCGCCCGAATATTTGGAGACGAAGACGAAAAAGGCTTTGTTGGATTTGTTAAAGATGGTGAATCCTGTCATTGTGGTTTATATTTAGTGAAGTAGTGAAGTGAGGAGGATGTGTTGCTTTGCAGAGGAAGTATTTGTTCTCTGAAATGTAGTGGTGTTCTTTCCCCTCTTTTATAGTAGTCGCGGCCCAGTATAAAAACATCTCTCCGTTGTTGGGTCGAGTCCCGACGGGGTCGCAGACTCGCAGGGCGAAGCTTGCAGTAAGACGTTCTTGCAAGACCTGTCACCTCCTGCCAGGAATCAAGGATGTAGAGTAAAAAAGGGGACATTGGAACGGGCCGTCTACGCAGGAGAGAACGCACACAACCAAGTCAGGATGAGCGAAGAGAGAACGGTAAGCTTCTCGGAGAACCTGTAAAGAAACTCAAGCTCCGCCGTCGCATTTGTAAGCTCGCAGCGCATGAAGAGCTTGACGTCAGCTCGGTGCGTACTCGAGGTGTTGAGTGGGCTCGTCGGGAGTGTAGCCCGCTTAAGGACTCTCCAGAATCTCCTTGAACAACGGCACCGTCGTCTTTGTTATTTTATACATTTCTTGATAGGCTCTTGGGCTCCTTCCATGGTGCTCACTACTCTCGATTTTCAGGAGCCGATATCAACGTGGGAGATGATCGTTTTGCAGGCAGGAGGACGACTGTAGTTCTGTGCGAGTCACCAAGATAATATTATATTTTCATCGTATAAGCCTCCACCTTCCCAACATGTACAGCTCCGGCATGTCACATGCATCACATGTCACATCACACCCGTCCCCCGAAGGGCCGAAATAAATAACATTCAACATTGACAACAACATCAACATCACCTGGCAAGTACTGCCCACAAGCTCGCCGATCGAAAGAAGCCAATGGGCAGTTCCATGTTCACGGACTCTCCAAAATCTTCTTGAACAATGGCGCCGTCGTCTTTCGTGAATCGTGCCGTGTGGGCGTTTCCTTGCTTGTACAACCGGGTCTTTGAATTTTCCGGAAGATTAGCCTTCTTCCCTTCCACCAAAGCAGATCGCGCATTGCAGTCCTACACCAGACAGCCCACAGACGTGAGGGCACGGAGCAGCATAAGTTCGAGTCAGTGAAGGGAAAAGATATAGACATATACGATCGTTCACGCGAAAGAGGACGAGGACGAAGATCATGTTGTCCAAAAATAGAACCAACTTTTCCAGACTCCAGCGCAACTCCGCATTGTCTTGACTCTTCTGAAGGTTCTGTCAAATTGACGTGGGACTGGATTTTGTTACTACTAGTATTAAGTTTAAACTGGTTTATGAACGCGAAAATACCGAAAGGTTTCCAGTGGGACAGCCATGTCTAGCTTCAAGTTCATTGTCGGCATCAGCCAGGGCCCAGGTAGGAAAAATCGAATGAGAACTCAGCTTAGACTTGTCAGGAAGGATATCGATACTAAGTTCGCATGTATAGACATCAAGTAAAAGCTTGATAACACTGACCACAGACGCACGAATCCTCCAATCCTCAACTCATAAGGACCAATAAGAGAGGAGAATCAGTCTTATTTGATTTTCACATTCGTACTCTATGGAGACAAGTCATGACTATACGACATATCAAAATCGAAGTTAAGAAAGATGAAAAAAGACGCGGACACGGTCCATCGACGATATGATGAGAAATTTTCGAGGAGAGAGATATGAAACAAGAAACAGAGGGGAGGAGACAGAGAGAGAGTCAAAAGAAACAGAGGGAGAGATACGAGAGAACGAAACATTCAGACCATCGAAAGCTGATGCATAACTTAATCAAACGGACGCAGACGGAGGATGAGAAAATGGGGGGAAAATCAGAGAGAGAGAGAGAGAGAGAGAGAGAGAGAGAGTAAACGGAATACACAAGACAAGACAAAGGGAGACGAGATAGAAACACAGAGGAGACAAGATAAGATAACAAGAAAAAAGAAGCAAAGAGACGTAAAAACACAAGAAACAAAAGAGAGCAAGAAATCCCGCTTGCCTCATTCAAAACTAACGAGAAAGAAAAAGACAAAACGAAACTCCAAAAACAGTCCATCGACGCCCAACCACACATCCCCAAAGCGACGAGCGTCCTCACACCTCCACACTGCTCTCAGGTGCCTTAACAGGGGACGACCCCACCAACTGTCCCCTGACCCTACTACTCCTCCTCCTCGCATACTCGCTCTGCCTCGCCTTCCTCTTCGCGCTCATCAACACGCTGTTTCCGCTAGCCGTAGACCCCACACTGCTCACCCTTCCCTTGACCAAGTTGCCACCACCGCCATAGCTCGCACGCGGTCGGGACACCTTTGCACCGAGGCTCGAGCGCGTCTTGCCGACACCAGACGAGGACGAAGACGAGCGCGGACCCATGCCAGGTCTGCTACCAGATCCAGAAGCACCACTCGCACCAGCAGCAGCAGAAGAGGAAGTCCCAGCTGCACGCTGCGACGCTAGTCTAGCAATGACTTTGGACCTTGAAATACGTGGTTTCCTTCCGTTCAAGGATCTCACTTTCGTCGTTCCGGTAGGATTGGTCGCGGAAGACCCTTGCGCCGTTCCAGAAGGAGGAGAGGCGACTTCACCAGACTTCTTCTTTACCGGCGTCGGTATGCCAGATTGGAAAGGCAACACCAAAGGCTTGCTGAAAATGCCTCCGCCATGTCGAAGAGGAGAGAAAGTCATAGGTCGAGCAGGCGTGCCCGGGCTCATAGCAGTACTCGCTGGCGAAACAACTCCAGCAACAACTGGACTGTTGGTAATAGACTCCAATGCCGCCTGTGGCTGCTGCTTCTCTTGGGCGACATTTTCAGCGACACCTTTCAATGTCGAAGATCCAGCAACAGAGTTCCTGTTCATCTTCGCCAAAGAGCTGGCTGTAGGCGCAAACAACCTCGAGCTAGTCGACATCCTCGACAATCTGGAGGAGCTTGAACCCGTTCCGGAGCCGCTGGCATGAGCCGTGGAGGTCCGCGACGCAACAGATGCTCTCCCAGTTCCTACGCTGTTCTTCGTGCCCATGCTTCCAACAGTACTTCCAGGCGGTGACATCTTGCTCGTGAGCTTCGCACCAATGGACGACACGTTAGCAGTACTCGTCCTGGACTTTGCAGTCGCTGCATTACTAGAAGAAGCAATAGAGCTCATCCTGCTGGTCCTAGTACTCGCAGTAGTTGTGCCCGTAGGGCTGAACGAAGGAAGAGGCGAACGAGACCTCAACGAGGTTGTGCCTGCAGTAGACGTGGTACTGTTCGGCTTCAGTAGTTTGTTACTGCTACTCGCCGTACTCTGCGCGGATGCAGGCTTGCTCCCACTAGCAACTGTGCTGGTAGGCTTGGCGGGTGCTGCTGCTGCTGCTTTCCTGGTGGGCATAAACGAAGGTGGACCCATCTTCTCTTTGACAGGAGCCACTGGCTCTGCTTTAGAGGCTGGCTTAGAAACGGTGGAAGACCCGGCACCAGTCGTACCAGCAGGAGCAGCACTGGCGGGGGGCTTTCCCCGACCCCAAACGCTCTGCACGATGTTCTTAGCCGTAGACAAAAACCCGAATCGCGAAGGTTTGGGCTTAGGTTTCACTGAAAAGAAGCAAATCAATAAAAACACGCAATTTGAAATCGAAAGAACCGCCTACCCAAGCTCTGCCTTGGCCTTCCCATACTAGTCCGGCCATGCACACCACTAACTCGCCCAACACCGCTCTTCCTTCCCCCGTGAATGGCACTACTCCTCCTCCTTGCCCTGTTCGCTTCCAACTTCTTCTTTATCGCCTCCTTCTCCTTCTCCAGCTCTAACCTTTTCTCCTCCAACCTGGCCTCTTCGGCTTTCTGCTCCTCCAAGGAGGGTTCCACAGAAGGAGGTGCCTCAGGGTCCATCCTAACGCGTTTCCCGCCCCGCTCTGCAGCTTGAACATCAGCCTCGTCCGCCTCATCATCATCGTCATCGTTGCCGAAGTCAAAAGCCCCAGGCAACGCAGCGACTTTAGGCTTGACCCTCAACTTGCCACCACTAACCACTCTCGTTCCATTAGCGCCGACTTTCTTAGGAGCCACGCTCGACCGACGTGGCTTCGCCTCAATCGCGCTCGACTTCCTCTTCTTGCCAAGTACCACCTTCTCTGCATCTTCTTGCGGCGTGCCAGCTCTCGAACTATTGTTCGAATTAGCGGCTGCAGCTAACATCCTCTCTCTCCTCTTCACAACAGAGTCGATGCCCTCCATCTTACTAAACTCCACTTCGTGCATCTTCGCAAACTTATTCGCGATCTCGCCAGTGTTCGTTCCATTGGCCGCGCTCTTCCTGGCAGACCCAGGCAATGGTCGAATTTCTCTCGGCTTGGCGTTGCGATGCAACTTCTCGATGATGCCCAAATCGATTCCAGCCACACCTTCCTCTCTAAGACGCTGGTTCATCTCCTCGATGACACTGGCAGCAGTGGCGCTAAACTGCTCGTTGGTGACTTTGTGGTGCGGAGAACCAAAAATGAATGGCTGAGGAGACTTGGGGGGAGCAAGAGTGTTCGAAGGTGAAGCAGAGACAGGACTGGTAGGAGCGGGAACGGCAAGGTTGGAAGGAGGGTTGGAGAACAAAGCTCCAGGCATGGCTACGTCCTCGTCCTCTTCAATGGAATCGTTGACTTTAGGTTCTAATGAATCAAATTCGGTGGGAGTAGTGGTAGTTGGTTTCGAGCCAAAAGCATCGTCGCCAGTAACGCGAGGCTTCACTTCGACGGTCGGGGGTAAATCGCTGAAAGTCAAAGTAGGATAAATGCCTTTCATCCTTCTATCACCGTCATCATCTTCATCGTCGGGATTAGGAGGTGGCCATCTTGTCACCCCTTTCCCAAATCCAAATCCACTAAAGTTGGGAGTAGGAAGGGGACTGCCGAACGTGATGTCGAAAGTTGTATTGAATGGTTTGAGTTGCGGGGTAGCGAAGACGTCCTTGTTGGAACTTGAATTAGCCTGGGAGTCAAGTGGATTCGATATGAGCCTAATTGTAGTCGTTGGCTGTGACTTCCTCGCAGGCGTCGAGGGGGCCGTCAACCCGTACCCCATGCTCAGTCGAGCATTCGCAGGCGCGGGTACACCTGGCCTCAATGCGTGGCCTGGTAGTGGTTCGCCTGTGTCTTCGGACATGTCAGAAGCCCCACCCAGGCTCAAGCGGTTGTTTGTGTCCAAAGTAAAATGATCAGTCTGTGGAAGAGATGTGGCAGGTGGTAAGGATGAGTACGGGGTCGACGTCTGAGTAAGCACATCCATCGCCTCATCGCTGGGTAAGGGAGGGGGAAAAGTGGCGTTAGAGTTGCTTGATGAAGGATTATCATTGATACTGTGTTTGGACGACGCGGTGGACGATTTGGACGAAGTGTTGCGTTTTAGTCCGAGAGATGTAGCCAGGGCTTTGATGGAAGAACCCACAGTGCTTGAAGCTGACATTGTGGAAGCGGAGTAGCAAGCAAGAAGACCAGCGAGGGACAAAGTGAAGCGCGCAGCAAAGATTCCATACCAAATAAATCGAACAAAGGAGTGGAGACAATGACAATGAATGATATAAAAAGAACATTGTAAGCAAAATCATTGATGCACTTCAGTACGAGGATAGACTTACACTTCGAATTGGCTGTACCGAACTCTCCCGTTCCTCCCAGAGCGTTCAGTGTTCTCTGGGAAGTGAGGGTACCCTGGGAGCTCGAAGAGCCTTCTTCCAACTCCTCAATACTTTCCATCACCATCTCCCACTGCTCGCTCGGTCTGGTACGTGCATTGTGGTACGCAATGGGGTCGTCGCGCAAGAGTTCTTCATCTTCGCTGGTGTCCATCGCGTCGGTTGGTTCGTCGGCCACCACAACGGGCGCGAGCTGCATCGGAATGGGACCATGCTCTTCACTTCTCGCAGCGATGCTCAAGGGGTTATCCTTCGGCAGAGTTTGCGCATGCTGCCGTAGTTTCTGGATCAAGTCGACGTTCTTCCCGTTTGCTTTGATTGAATGAATCTTGCATAGCTTCACGAGTTGCTCGCGCTTCAGGGAATGTAGTGCGGGTGAGTTGAATAGGATTTCGGTCGTGGTGGACATGTTGTGTATTTCGATTTCAGGGGTTTAATGGGACTTGTACGCGGTTGAATTTGTGGGGTAATGATTTGAATTTCGTTTAACGCGTCTGTTGGTTCTGGCAGTCGTCGGAATATGTCAAGGCACGTTCAAACAGTGTTGGTTTTGCGATTTGTATGTGGGTATGCGACGTTCGATGGTTGATGAAATGTTATCTGTGCTGTGATTTGATTTGATTTGCTTTCGAGCTAAGTGGACTTGAATGCTTTGGTTCGATTTGATTTATAGACGCGTTGATATGAATGGTTGGATTTCTGGAACGCGTTGAATGGAATTGTAGCAACACGTCGCTAAGTGCGCAGTGCAGATTAGATTCTCGTGTCTCGTGCTGTCTTCTCAGCTTTCGTAGGAAGCGCGTGTCATAGATCGTCGGGCTGCGCGTGCGTCTTCGAGTCCTTCGTTGTCGTGAGAGGGAAAAGGTGAAAAAGGCGAGAAAAATGAAGAAAAGGGGAGTAAGGATGAGAAAACGTGAGGAGAGAAGAAGAAAAGGGAAAGGCCGGGGCCCTGGGCGCGAATAAGAGTAGAGCGTCAACGTCAAGTCCCAAAACTTACTCGAATAGGAACTCAACCATAGTTGCCTAAGTCATGTGATCGCGTCCCCCTAGGCTCTGAGCTGAGACTGGAATCTGCATTGCCATGTCCGGGATCCCCGAACCCAATCCTCCTCGTTGACGTTCACGATCACCGCTGTCACTTCAATCTCAATCTCCAACCTCCAACCTCCAACCAGAGCTCGCCCATTTTGGTCCCCATCAAGGACATGAAGCTTTGAAGCTTGAAGGCTTTTTCCATCATACATCACATGCATCACATGCAGTCATGACACTTTGGACTCAAATAGAACATCTGTCAATGTATTCTAGGTACAGCCTCGTGCTTTTATCTCTTCAAAGCACTTATCGCAAATCGATGCAGATGATAGCCAACGTGGATGGCATGGTGGACATAGAGGTCACTGGTGAGCCTTAAAAGTTATAACTTCGACTCGAATTGTACTTATTTCTGAACAACAGTTGTAGGAGGACGGGATTTCGTCAATTCCCATTCGTTGTTGTCGAACCCGTCGTACTGTCTGGCGCTCAAATTAAACGGGGAAGATAAAAGGACGGAGCGAGGAGGAAAGGGGAACAAGACCCAGAAATGGGATCAGAAATTTGTCTTGTACGTCTTTGTCTGTTTGCTACATCTACCCTGCTCTAAGAGTCGTAGCGCGGCGAATATTGACTCGGCCTTGCATGTCGATGTGCTATGCATCCATTCACATATCCGAGAAGACCACGCGATTGGGGAGGCTGATATTGGCATTTTTACGACCGAGAGGAATAAAGGTATGTAAATTCATTGATCCATGTGCTTAATAATATATACATGATCTTCTCAGATGTCGAAATCGCCATTCATCGTAAGGCCAAACGGTCTGAAGAGAAGATTGCGTCAGGACACATCACCCTTCATCTACGGGTTGCTTTTCCCGTAACTTTCACAGTACAGGAGTCCAAGGCCGGCCTGCGTTCACTGAGTCACCTCAATCAGATGAGCAAGGCAGTCGAGATCATGAACAAGATAGACGGCCAGCAATTAGCGCCTGCTTGGAGCTGCCTGATTTCGTGTCTGGATACGGTGTCATCTTATGCGGAAAAAATATCTGAAGTGAGACCTGCACAATCCATCCAGTTTAACCATTCATTGACGCTATTCATGCAGCTTGACTCTCGAGCTGCCGTTGCAGTCAGCGCAGTGGCTTTCATGGTTCAGGTAAGTCACGATCCACCGTAGCTTGGCGTAGGCGATAGACATCCAATCGATTATTGTAATAGGTGTTAGTCAAACAAATAGAAAGAGATGAGAAAGTCGAGAAACTGGGTGTCATCATGGCAGACCTATACACATACGTACGCGACAGCATTGAAATCAATAAGATCCTAACGTACCAGAAGACGTTGGACAAGGTTCTTACACAGACCACCGAGTGTGCATACTTTATTGCCGATTATCGCAAAGTGAAACTCTTCGGTAAGTCTGTTTCCACGTTCTTCGTCGTCGGTTTGTTTTCTCATCCCAAATCCTAAGCTCAACGGGCTGTCGTCAATATTGTCTCGAATGCAGATGACATGATAGCCCAGTTTGAAGCATCGTTCGGAGAACTGAAGATCAGCCTGATCCTGGGATCGTCGCTGCAAACAGCCGTTGTTTCCTACCGCATTCTTCAAACTGTTGAGAACATTGGTGCGTAAGTAAAGACTACGTTAGGTTCGCTCATTCTGACTCGTTTATCAGAGTCCCTTATTCACATCAACAATCTGCCCTATCTCAAAAACGTTGGGTGGGACTCGGGGCGTACATGCTTGCGCGGTACGCGGCAGGAACTGGTCGATGAAATACTTCAGTGGACGTCATCGTCGAGCAGCGTCAACCAGACATCCGCCAAACACATCTACGTTCTGGCCGGACCTCCCGGTTGTGGCAAGTCAACACTCGGGCATACCATTGCTCAAGCTTTTCGTGAACAAAAGCGCCTAGCAGCTTCTTTGTTCCTCCAAGGTCATTCAGGACCAACAGTAAATTCTCAAAGGGTTTCCAGCTCAATCATACACCAGCTTGCCGGCTACAATACGGCTATCAAGGCCAGGATCACTGAAGCCCTTCAATCGGATCCGTATCTTGCGACTGCTGATATCGGACAGCAATTCCCCCGCCTCCTCATCGGCGCCGTCGACTCCGGAGGTACCAAAGACGATGTCGCATTGGCCATGATAGGCCCTACGCTTATCGTTCTGGATGGATTACACGAAATTTCTGAGAAACGAGAGCAAAACAGGATACTTACCGCAATAGCTGATTATTTTGTCCGGCTTCCGCCTAATTTCCGGCTGCTGTTGACCTCCCAGCGAGGAGACATGGTTGCAGAGGTTTTGGGTCGAATTTCCGAGCATTGCGAATTTCGTGATATCACATTCGACACTCCGGGAGGGGAACCTACCGAAGAATTCATGACCACGTCTCTCGAACGCCTTGCTTCCAAAATACCAGAATTGGGAGAAAAATATCCCTTAGAAGAACTGCATCAGTCCCTCATGGAAAGGTCGATGGGTGTCCAGACCTGGATTGATACCTTGTTGCGCTTTCTTTTCTTTTGTCACGATCACAAAGAATCTTTTCCTGAAGCATGCAATACTGTCCAGCAAATTTTATCGACCTCCTTCCCACTGTCAAAAGAAGATGCGATGGATAATCTCTATCGTGTTATCTGCTCTTCATTACCCTATCCTACCCGCCTTGTAAAGGACTTGCTGTTGACATTCATTCATTCCCCCGAAGCACTGTCGCTAAGCGACGCCCATAAACTCATCTCATTGGCATGTAGCCTTCACGACGCTGTTGGGACGAATCGGTCACACTGCCCGATCTTGCAAGCTATGCAAGCGCTTGGCTTTGTAATTCAGAAAGGCAGAACTCAAAATGGCGAGAGTCTTTTCCGTCTTAGTCCTGCATTTTTGGACTTCCTGACCAATAAAAGGCGGTGCCATGGCACCGCCCTTTTTCTTGATGCAGCGGAGGTTTGCAGAGTAGCAGTCATGAGGATCAAAACAATGGATGACGAACTGGGGCCGTACCTCCGCAAAGCATCTGAGAACGAAATCATATCTTTCCCTCCTGATTACCCCCCGGACGACTTACAATACGCCTGTTTAACTTGGGTCTTTTGCGTGGAATTGTGTGGTGTAGGTTGCATGGCCTTGACATCTGATTATTCTCTCCTCCTTACTACGCTCGAACAATTCATGGCTGAAAATATCATCAATTGGACTCACTTTCTAACGATAATGGGGCAAGAAGCGGCGTTGGACTCGAAACGAGTGCAAGAGATATCATTGCAACGACTTGAAAATTGGTTAATGGTTCGTCTTTTTACCCCCTGTAATGGCACATCCTCCTGACTTTACGGTGGCTGTAGCATCATTTGTCATCCGCCTCCATCGCTGCTTTCGAATCTCGCCTAAATCGGCTGCTCAAGGATACACGGCGTATCATGTTCCCCAGGGATACACGGCATACCATGTCCCTCAGGCGTACACATACGACTTTCAGGTCTTCTGCTCATTCCTTGGTGAGTTCAGTCTTAGTGACCTCAGATGAGGGGTATATAAAGACCTTATTTCTGCTCAGGCACGACTTAAAATGCTTTTTTTGGATTCTTTGAGGAAGTAATCCCAACATGGATTCTCGATAGAAACAGTAAGTTTCGTCATAGTGGGCGGTGCGCCCTACTGACTGCCAGACTTCCTCCCCACCCCGAAACCACGAAGGATGTTGTGATAAAAAAAGTCACGTTCAAGATCGTCTTTCGACTCGATCTTCTGCTGACCATTCAAAAGATGGATGTGTCCCGCATTCGACAGTTCCTGGACGTCCGTAAACACAAAATGTACTTTTAAGAAACATGATAATCCGTGATTTCCGGCCCGGCGCCCCATCTCTGACAGACCCATCTAATCTATCCTATAATTTAAAACTTTTCTCACGGTGGGCTCTCTCATTGCGGCTCGCTTTTTGCTGCCTTCTCTACTCTTTCATTCTTTGTCTCTGTACGTGAATGTTCCCTCTTTCTATCTTTCTATTCTCCTGCCTCTGTTTTCTTGAATTGTTCTTTCCTGTTTTCTCAATGACGCCTTCTTTCTTCTCCTTTTTAGGCGACTTCGATCATTTTGTTTTTGTGACCCTTTCGTTACGTTTTAATTACTAATAACTGTCACATTCCGTCGTACTATCCTATCATTCCCTTTCCATCTTCCTTCCTCCCCACGGTGATTTGCTACACTCCATTTCTTTGTCTACCCTTCTCATTCTCAACTACAACAGAGACGATATAAATACAAACAAAGATAAACTGGAAATAACTAAATGTTACGAAAAAGGGTGTGCACACTGCTCTGTCCTGACTCCTGAGTTGCTCCTGAGTTTAGAAAGGACGCACGGAAGATGAAAGAGAGACCTACTGCATCTCCTTATGTAAGCTTACAGTAATATAACACGCTAACTGAGAATATATAGAATCCTGTGCGAATCGGCAATGCACTGGACTGTGAGCCTTGCGTCTGCGACACTGCCTGAGGTTCTCAGTGGACTTTCAAAGCACAGTAAATGAAAAAAAAAAGACTGAAAACGAGCATACCATGTCGAGGATCTGCCAATGTAGATGGTGATTTTGCTCATAGACATGTCACAGACTGTAGTAAATACAAAATAAATGGATTCCCGTGCGAAGCACGAGTCAGGGCTAGTTTACATTATAAGACTCGTTCAGCCCAAGTCGAACGAGAAGTGGACATTGATTTGTATATCCACGAAGCACTTGATATTGCCAGACTTCCAAAATCTGGAAAAGTTGTTGCTGACACTACAGCATACCCTTCTGAAGAAATCGAACGGGATTTCGAGGCAAATGGGACGTCATGGGGTCAATGGGCATCTATATAGAGTATGCTTGTATAAGAAGGGACCAAAAATTTGTCTCTCTGCTTGCTCCTGGAAATCGTATTGCACTCGCAGTCACGTACGATGATGGAGTAAGTTTTTCTCGCACGGGGTTCTTGTCAATGGAAATGAAGATTCAATAGTGCCATTCACAGGCCAATGGACAGCACGTCCGACTCAGCTGCAGAGTTTGAGTTGACATGGTTTATGGGGTCTAACTGTCATTACTTGTGGCGCGTGGCTTTGTTATAAGATCCTTCTGTTCGCCGGCCTTGTATGCAAGGAATGGGAAAACATTTGATTTGTGCGAGAGAGAGGGACACACTACCTTTTCAATATTCCCAAGGCTCAAGCACATTCCCCATTGATTCCATTGATTCCAGCAGCCTCCCTAGCGTCCTAACATGCTCGTAATAGTGCTGCTTCAGCGTCCAGTCAGTCTTGCGTGCTCTATCAAGGTCGATGATTCGGTAAGAATGTGTACGCTGATGATAAGGACACGGCTTCGACGGCAAGCTGGGGAAAGAACTAGGATGATCGGTGGAATCGTTTGGGGCGAATAGTAAATTGGAGTACCGCATGTCGGGCTGATGTATTCCGAGTCTGGAGATGTCGCTGAATGTTGCCCATATATCAGACCTGGTCTCTTTTAGTTCGTGTTTATTTAATGAAATGGCACTACGCACCGATCTGGTAAAGTTTCGCCGACAGGTAAGTGTCCACCTACTCGCTCAAAGAGAAGTATGGATATCTTGAGGCTCCCATCATTTGATCGCATTGCACGACCAGCAACTTCTACCTCAAACCATCCATAACACCTTGGGATGACAACACCTTGCAGACTTTCCATCTCGTCGTATACCGAAGCTTCGTTGGCCAGGTCATCCACTCGGTCCTGGTCCGCAACCTTGATCACCAGTGATGGGAGATATGGAAGGCCCGGGTTGATAATATCGGCAAGGCTGGACGAAGAAGGGTCTACCAGGTGCAATAACGAGGTAGTATACACCTTGCCGCATCTACCGTCGCCTATCATCTCGTCGAGCGATATTGTCAACTCAAAATTTCCAGGAGGAGGCAAAGTTGATGCAAGACGCTCTGGTGGTCCATTGGGCAGTATGGATGGTTGGATTGTATAGCAACCTTTCAAAGGTGCTGGGTTTCGCCGGGTAAGGTGGACTGTTGAACTCGATGAAGGAAAATTGGTTATGACCAATTTGCTGATTGCATTTAATTCCTGACGATACAGCATGTTAAGATTAATACTTTGCAAAGAAAACTTCACACCGACGACATACCAAAGGCGCCAACGAAGTCATTCTGCAATCTATCTTTCTTGGTGATGGTCGTCTGGAAAAAGGGGCTTACGGTCCCAGTACCAGTAAGCAGGCAACTTGCATTCATCCGAGCGGTGAGAAACCCCAGTTAGGTTGCGCACACATTCGTCGTGATCCGCTCAGGTAAGACCCGGGCTGGGAGGTTGTCAAACATCGAGACGACGCCATAGTCAGGTGGCCACGTCACTACCGACCAGCTGATAGGGTAGGTAGAGCACAATGTATAAGATAGGAGCTTTCCAGAGCTTCAGATATCGTCCAGGATGTGCAGCGAGTAGTCCGTCCGTAGTCGGGACTCTGCATCTTTGTCGTTGGGTGTTTGGGAAGCGGGCTTGGCCACGGCTAGCGGAGTCGTGTCGTCGCGTGCAATATGTCAGTGCGTGATCCGTTCGGCGTTGCCCGAACTTTAGCGCCCCACCCTGGATAATCTTCGAAGGTCGGTTCTAGAGCCACAGAAAGCATTATGCAAAGGTGGATACTGCACCCAAGGGCTCCATCCGGGAACGAACTTGCTTGCGAAAAGGAAGCAAGAAGCCAGAGTGGATAGGGGCTTTTTGAGTCATCCATGACATAATGTCTAGAGGAGAGTATAAGGGGCCCTTTCCTCTCAGACACCTTCTTTCCTCACTGCAATATTCGAAAATCGCTCTTGTAACATCCTACTACTTCACGGAACCCAACACAACTCATTAATCTCTACTTGTAATGTCTTCAAGTACGTCTTATCGTTGCTTGACTTGCGAAGATCCATGTTGACAGTATCCATGAACCACAGACCAGAAATTCACTGCTAAGGAGCAACAGGAAATCCAACATCTTCAAGAGGTTATCAACAGTGGCGCCAAGACCTCCGTAAACGAGAAGCAAATCGCTGAAGCGAAGCTTTATGACCTCGAGAAATCGAAAGGTACGTCTAACCACGAAACATCTTCCTGATATCGAGCCCGAAATTTACTGGATGTCTTTTACGCAGAACCCGCTCCTCATAACCACAAGCACCGAGTGCAAGGAGATGTCGGTGGAGAGACGAAAGTGACCTCCAGCAACATGATGCACAACGACGAAGCCTTCGAGAAGTTTGAGATGGGTGGAGACTCGTCATACCATCGAGGAAGCGGCAGCGCGGGCAGCAAAGTGCTTAACCAAGCAGCTTCTGATCAACAGAGCGTTTTAATGAGTACGTGCAGCTATTTGGCATGTTCCTATATTTCATGGGCTGACGAAACGTACTTTCTAGACCATAAAGCGAGCGGCCATGCGAAGGAACGTTCGAACGAGACCATTCAAGATAACGAATTTTCGCTCCATGGTCCCCAGTAAATGAAGTTCGTCGTGGTACTCCCACTCAGATGCTCTTGCTTTCGAAACTGCTATTTTTTTTGAATCTGTATCCATCAATGTATCATCAATGTTTTTCTGTATATCGTTGTGTGAATTTTGGACCAAGGGTGCCCTGAACAGATCGCTTGCAAGACTTACGTCCCCTCACTAACAAATGACACAGCCTACTTGTTGGAAGTGTCTGCTTGGTATTCTCCAGTCACCGAGTCTCACAGAAAGCTTTCCACCAGGAGAACAACAGAGCGTTTCTATTCTTTTAGTTTACTTGTCACCCGACTCGGATTTAATCTGCATCTTTGCATGAGGTAGCAATCTCAATTTGATGTGCACATCTGAAATCAAACGAGAAAGACGGCGTTTGAAAGCATAGGTCGATGTCGATGACCGATGATGCTATCGAAAAACAAAGTGAGTAAGTAACCATGTACCGTCAGGTATCAAGATAAAAAACGAACCACGTCCAACCATCGTTCAAGCATTTGTAAGAATATCACTTGCATAGGCACTGATACCATGCTTGGCTTTGTCTTTGCAAGGTATTGCGTCCAGTCAAAGAAGTAATCAAGAATGAATGCTTCGAGCGTTGCGCCATACACCCAACACCGCACAATTCGATGCAAAATACCCATGTCGAAGAAGCGTGCTGTAAACCTTCGGGCGGGCAATCATGAGTCATCTCACTCCCCGATTTCCTGAGGAAACGTCGAAGTTCTTCATTCATGACTTTGACCCTCGCAGTTGCTACTTTGCAGATCCCAGTCGGGTCAACGAAGAAAGGGGTACCATGACACCGCCTTTGGTTCGTCAAAAAGTCCCGAAAGGCAGGATTAAGAGCGAAAAGGTCTTCGCCATTGTCGGCCTTCCCTCTCCCAACCATCAAACCAAGCTCTTGCAAAGCTTCTAGGATCGGGCACTTCGTATGAGCCAGATCAACGACATCGTGAAGGTTGCATGCGAGTGATATGATGCGATGGGCTTTGGACAGCGAGAGAGTTCCGATGGAATGGATAGATGAGAAAAGTAAATCTCTAATAAGATTGGTGGGATACGGTAGGGAAGAGCAAATAACACGATAGAGATTATCCATCCCATCTTCCTTCGAAAGGGGGACAGGAGTGGACAAAACCTTCTGGAGAGTATCGCATGTCCCAGGAAAAGATTCCTTGTGATCGTGACAATAGAAAAGAAAGCGAAACAAGGTATCGATCCACGTCTGGACA
Organism: Agrocybe pediades; assembly: GCA_013053245.1. NCBI lineage: Eukaryota > Fungi > Basidiomycota > Agaricomycetes > Agaricales > Agrocybaceae > Agrocybe > Agrocybe pediades. The sequence continues at coordinate 1,351,001 of JAACJL010000046.1, read as the reverse complement.
CCCAACGACCTTTCCATCAGGGACTGCTGTAGTTCTTCCAAGGAATATTTTTCTTCCAATTCTGGTATTTTGGAAGCAAGGCGTTCGAGAGACCTGGACATGGATTCTTCGATCGATTCTCCTCCTGGAGTGTCGAATGTGATATGGCGAATATGACAATGTTGAGAAACTCGACCCAACACATCTGTAACCATGTCTCCTTCCTGGGAGGTCAGCAGCAGCCGCAAATTAGGAGGTAGTTGAACGAAGTAATCGGCTATTGTGGTCAGGATCCTGTTCTGCTCTTGCTGATCGGATATTTCATGCAAGCCATCCAAAACGATAAGAGTCGGGCCTATCATGGCTAAGGCAGCCTCGTCTTTGGCAGCTCCAGAGGTGATGGCACCGACAATTAGGTGGCGAAATTGTTGTCCAATATCAGCCGTCGTAAGAGACGGGTCCGATTTATGGACGTCGGTGATTCAGGCCTTGATGCCCGTATTGTAGCCTGCAAGTTGATGGATGATTGAACTGGAAACCGTTTGCGAATTCGCTGTTGGTCCTGAGTGGCCTTGCAGGAACAGGGAAGCTGCGAGGCGTTTCTGTTCATGGAAAGCTTGAGAAATGGTGTGCGCAAGGGTTGACTTCCCGCAGCCAGAAGGTCCAGCCAAAACGTAGACGTGTTTTGCCGATGTCTGAGCAATGCTGCTTGATGACGATGTCCACTCAAGTATTTCGTCGATCGAGTCCTGTCGCGTACCGCGCAGGCATGTGCGGCATGAGTCCCACCCAACGTTTCTGAGATAGGGCAGATTGTTGATATGAATGAGTGATTCTGATAAACGAGTCAGAATATGTTATGATTTATTGTAAATGACACTTACCGATATGTTCTACAGTTCGAAGAATGCGGTACGAAACGACAGCTGTCTGCAGCGACGATCCTAGGATAAGGCTGATCTTCAGTTCTCCGAACGACGCTTCAAACTGTGCTATCATGCTATCCGCGTCTGAAACCATATTGACCACCGCTCGTTGTGCTTGAATAGAGAGATCAGGAAACAGGCCAATAACAAAAGCCATAAACACAGTTACCGAAGAGTTTCACTTTGCGATAATCGGCAATGAAATAAGCACATTCGGTCGTCTGTGTTAGCACCTTGTCCAGTGTCTTCTGGTATGTTATGATTTTGTCCATCTCAATTCCGTCCTGGATGTATGTGTACAGGTCTGTCATGATGACACCCAGTCTCTCGACCTTTTCGTCTCGTTCTATTTGTTTGCCCAGCACCTATTCAGATATCTGTTAGCTTTTAATGGCACATGGAGCTGATAGTACTTGCCTGGACCATGAATGCCACTGCGCTTACTGCAACGGCAGCTCGAGAGTCAAGCTACATGGACAGTGTCAATTTCCAAACGGAAAGAGATTGAGAATGGTCCTCACATCAGATATCTTTTCTGCGTATGATGCCACCTTGTCCAGAGACGTCACCAGGCGGTTCCAGGCAGGTGCTAGTTGCTCGCTGTCTATCTGGTTCATGATCTTGACTGCATTGCCCATCTGGTTGACGTAGTTAAGAGAACGCAATCCAGCCTTGGACTGCGAACGTTACAGGTAAAGCAACCCGCAGATGTAGGGTGATGTATCCTGAAGTAATCTTCTCCTCAGACTTTTTGGCCTTGCCATGGAAGGCTATTTCAACATCTGATAATTGAAAGGTCATTGGTGTGACGCCGAAAAATGTACCCATAAAGTGTATGTACCTTTATTCCTCTCCACCGTGAGGATATTGATATCAGCTTGCCCAATTACATGGTCTTCTCGAGTATGGCCATGGATGCATAGTACCTCGACCTGCAAGATCGAATCAAGGTTCGCCGCGCTATGATGGTGGCCTTAAATTGAGGCAAATGTAACATACGAAAAATATACATACAAGACAAATTTCTGGTCCCATTTCGGTGTATTGCTTCCCTTGCAGCCCTGGGTCCGCTTTTCTTCCCCACTCAAATTGAGTCGCAAATAATATGAAGGATTTGACCTAAACGAATGAGAGTTCAAGAACTCCCGCCCTCCTATAACTAATTTCCAGGGATCAGTACAAGGCTTCTCAAGGTCATAAATACTCGGGCTTACCAGCTACTTCTATGTCCACCATCCTGCCCATGCCACCAGCTCGAGTCTGCATCTCCGAGATGCCCCTTTCAACGAGAGAAACCGACATAGCTATTGCGCGATACAAGTGGCTTCAAATGCTCAACAATGAAGCTGAAGGTTCAGGGAGGTTTAAAAGGTAGAATATCATTGCCATGGCGCTTATATCGATTGCTGTACATATGGCAACTTGCAACAGCTTTCAATGGTCTTGGATCAAGCTGCAGCAGGCTTACATAAATCCTGACTTCGTCTGTCAGCTTGGCACTGTTGGGCTCACCTGCTCTGCACCGTGACAAACACTTATAATATTACTCCTACTTTCTTACACTCCTCGGTGTATGCTTCAAGATTCCCAATGTTACCTTATTGGATCTTCTATGCTTTGCTTATGGGAGGCACCACTTGATAAAGCAAGGTCTGACAAGCCAGCGCCGGCACAGCCTCGTGTCCGTCCCTTCGTGTTACTCGGCGAGATCATGGGTCAGTATATAACTTGAAGCTGTCGATGCCAGTACGTTGAAGATTTATAAATATCAGCCCCGAGATAATCTATCCTTACCCACCTTGCTAGGCGCTCGTCGGGCTTGGACTGATCTATCGCAATGGAAAAGAACGTGGACATAGAAGTGGCAGGTTAGCTGATCCAGGAAACCAGAACCATCTGCTACTGGCACTGAGATTTTCGCGACAGTTGTAGGAGGTCGGGAATTGTTGAACACGCATAAACTCAGGCTGAATCCGACATTCTATGTCTCTCTAAAATGCTTGGATGAAGAAGAAAAACGAACTCAAGGAGGGGGCAAGGGAAGCAAAGCGCCTGAATGGAATCAAAACTTCGTTTTGTAAGTGCCCTATATAACATCTAAACCATTGGTCATTGAAAGGTCGTTGTCTGCAGCGCTGCAAATCTTACCTCCAGCTTGCATGTCGAAGTGTATTGTGTCCATGGGCACACTCGCGAAGATCATATCATTGGTCAAGCAGACCTTGATCTGTTCAGTGTTGAGAGGAACAAAGGTAATCAGCAGCAAAGCCTTTGAATGCTTGTGGCATACTCATAATATTTGAAGATTTTGAGGTTGCTCTCCGCCACACTCCGAAGAAGTCCACAGAAGAAATCACATCCGGATACCTTACTCTACGCATTCGAGTCGCAATGCCTGTCACATTTAAAGTGCAAGAATCGAATGCAGATTTTCGTTCTTTGCATTACGTTCAACAAATGGAGAGAATAGTGGGAATTGTATCCCAGGAAGAGCTTAAACAGCTTTCTCCAACATGGGTCATGCTGGTTGGCAACTTGGACATGGTCGCGTCTCTGGCGGAAAAGATATCAGACGTATGTTGCAGTTCACTAGATTTGAACAAGGTCTGATCTCCTCGCAGCTCGATTCGCGTGCGGCTATGGCTCTTGGTGCTGTTGGCTTTATGCTTCAAGTCAGTACCTGTTCCATGTCGCCTGAATCCATTCCTATACTAAGGTTGTCCCCAGGTATTAGTCAAGCAAATCGAAAGGGACGAAAAAATTGAAGGATTGGGCGCAGTGATGGCTGACTTGTATACATATGTCCGCGACGGCGTGGAAATCGAGAAGATCGCAACTTATCAAAAGTTCCTTGATAAATTGCTCACTCAGACGGCCGAATGCGCTTACTTCATTGCGGAATACCGCAAAGTCAAAGCTTTCGGTATGTCTATCGTCATATTACATCTTAAAATCATCCTACCTGACGCCTACTTAGCAACACGAGCCGTTGTCCATATAAGTTCGGATGCGGATTCGATGATTGATCAATTCCAAGCAGCGTTCGGAGAATTGAAGATAAACCTCATTCTTGGATCTACTCTCCAGACGGCCGTAGTCTCATACCGCATCCTCCAAACAGTCGAGAACATTGGTATGTCTAAGTTTTGTTATGTCTGGTCTCGGTTTTCATTATACTCCTTTGCAGAGGCTCTTATTCACGTTAACAACTTGTCGTACCTGAGAAATGTCGGCTGGGACTCTGGACGCACGTGTTTACGAGGCACTAGGCAATCCGTCATCGACGAAGTACTTTTGTGGGCGTCATCCACCATCGACATCGATAATGGGTCCAGTAAACAAATATGTGTTCTATCTGGTCCAGCAGGATGTGGGAAGTCGACTATGGCGCATACCATCGCACAGGCATTCCATGAGCAGCATCGTCTGGGAGCTTCGGTTTTCCTCCAAGGCGACACTGCAGGTGCAAATTCACAAAGCGTGTCTAGTTCGATCATTTTCCAGTTGGCCGGATACAATTCAGCTATTAAAGCCAGGGTAGCTGAGAGATTGAAATCCGACCCGTCTCTTGCTTCCGCGGATGTGGGACAACAGTTTCCTCGCCTGCTGGTAGAAACGATGAACGAGGGAGTAGCAAGTGGGGACACTGCGTTGGCCATGGTTGGACCGACCTTGATCGTTATCGATGGCATCCATGAAATTCATGACCCACGGGAACAAAACCGCATACTAACAGCCATCGCTGACGACTTGGTCCACCTTCCGCCGAACTTCCGCATACTTTTGACATCGCAAGACGGAGATATGGTTGCGGAAATTTTCGGACGCGTGGCACGTCGCTGCCATTCTCTCAAGATTACCTATGATAACCCTCGAGGGGAAACGCCCAAGGAGTACATGTCTTGGTGCTTGTCCCAGCTTTCGGAGCAAATGCCCACGCTCTTTGAGCAGTACGCTTCGGAGGACCTACACACTAAGCTGATGGATCAGTCCATGGGCGTTCATTTATGGATTGACACGCTATATCGTTCCATTCAATTCTTCCACCGCCATACGGAGAGCACAGCGACAGCTTTCATTCAGAGATTGCTGGCGAATAAAGTACCTCATTCAAAAGAGGACGCCATGGATAACCTGTACCGAGTCATATGCACCTCCATACCGTACCCGGACCATTTCTTCAAGGATGTATTGCTCAATTTCATACACTCTACCCATGCACTATCTTTCACACTTGCTCATCAACCCATTGCGTTGGCGTGCGTATTCGATGACAGCACGTCGGATTGTGGAGTTATCACTTTCATGCGACAATTAGCACTTATCGTAGAAAGGGGAAAAGATGAAGATGGAAACACGCTCCTTGTCCTCCATCCGAGTTTCGAGGATTTTCTTGTTACAGAACGGCGAGCATTTGGAACCGATTTCTTTATTGCACGAGGCGCATCCAAGCAAGTCCTGGAAGTCGCAACGGCACGCATAGAAGTCATGAACAACCTACTCGAGTCACACCTATCCAAGCCCGAGATCCAGGAAAATCGCGATGAAAAGCATATCTCGTTACCCATTCCAGAAAATCTGCACTATGCGTGCTGCACTTGGGCATATTGTCTCGATCTATGCGGCACAGCCTGTACCGCATTTTCGAGACAGTATCTCGCTTTACTTCAGACTTTGGAGACGTTCGTTTCGTTCCACCTAATTCAGTGGATGGAGTATATGGGTGTCATGAACCTTAACTCCCATACGCCTGCACTGTTAGAAAGAGTGTTCAATTGGTCAAAGGTATGTGGATCAAGCCATATACGAACATGCCGCTTATCGCCCTCATCATACAGAAACATCTTTCCTCCTCCACGGGAACATTCAAGATACACCAGTGCCTTTTGAACTTGGACATTGAAAAGATTGCTCAAGGGCGGCTAGGTTACACTTCTTGGGCAAAGGTTTCGAGCCGCAGTGAACAAGTTTATAAAACCGTCAGGATCAATGAAGACGGAGGAAAGACCGTCTACGCTGTTTTGGATGCCGACGATCTGCCTAACGAGTTGACAAAGTTGGACGTTGAAAAAACGCACAATTGGTCAAAAATTACTGTCCACGCTGATCTGGATTGGATGCGCACCCCTTTCAAAGCTAACGAATGTTTCGTGCTTACTCCTCAACTTGTCAAGCGGACAGGAGCAGGGGAATCTGCTCAGGTCAAGCAAGTTACTTTCCGGATTAAATCCTTGTACGACAGGGAAGCCCACAGACCTTACTTCACGTGTAAGCACAATTGATTCCGGAGACAAACATATTTCTCATATATATGTGTAGCTCATCCACCCTACGAGGCGTCTTATGGATGGTTTGACGCAGTTATCATCCGTGACCTCAAGGTCGATCCGAACGTCCCAGAGGGCGAATTCCAGACACATGTCAAGACTTACATAAAGGAAGCCGTCAACTGGCACTCGGCCATCGACATGAAAGGCTTGCAAGTTACGACCGTCCGCAACCCGCATCGTAAGGCAGACGACGACGGTGTCTGGTCTGACCAGCAGCCCGTTCCGCTGTTCGACAATAGCAATGAAGAGAACATCAAGGACACGTATAGGTCGTACGATGTATGGTACATCCAGAAGCATATCCCTATTTATGATCAGAAGGTGTATGAGATTACGTGGACAGACGCTGATCAGGAGGAAGAGGCCGAAACCTTGGTGGCGGATAAACCGGAGGGTTCAAGCATTGGTAAAGGCGTTGGCTTTGTGAAATTGCTCCAGCCTGGTGATAGAATCGCCGTAATATCAAGGAACAAAGGGGTAAGAACATCTTTTGCAACTTCCTTGGAAAGTATCTCACTCAACTTATTCTCTCACAGCGCGGTTGGATGCAACATATGCAAAGTATTGAAGTTGAAGTCCTGTACTCGTCGTAATGTGTACTTCTAAGGCTCTCTCTGAGTAAAATATAATTTTCTTCAATTTATCGTTGCTGAACATGCATCATATGTACGCCTTGCTTGCGGAATCACTAATCTCTTTTCAAGTATCTCTCAGGTATTTACTTACCCACTACAGAGAGTCTCATATTCTTCCGAGCCGGCATCGTCTTCGTAAGTGTCTAGGGTGCCCCACCAACTGAAATCCATCCATTCACAAACAGCCATGGACCACAAGCATCTTTCTTCACTATCTAGCTAGCATCTGCTTACAACAGCTCGTCTACTAGACAAACCTTTAAAGTCTCTCTCTCAACCGTCCCTTCCGATGTTCCCTTTCGGTGAGTTTGCTACCGTATCCGATGTGCATGAACTGACATACCTACCCCAGCCCGCCAGACAAAGTTCGAACAACAACGACAAAGTGTAGCCGCCCATCCCATCCCCTCCAAACGAAACGGAGGCCCGAGCAACGCACAACCGGCTAGCAAAAACACAGAATCCAACACTAAGACTACCACAACAACAACGAGCGGGCCTGAGAGATTTCTCACTCCAACCTCAACCAACACCTCAGGTTCGAAGTCGTCGCATTTGAGCAAGACAAAGAGACTATTACCTCGGGACAAAGACGACGAGGACGATTCTGTCGGTGTGCAACTCTGTTTTTTCATTTCGTCTTCCCAGCTATCGCCAACATTTTCTGCATTCGACTAGCTCACGCCCAAGCTGTATTGGACGGATACAGAGCCACTTTGCGCAGTGAGTCTCCGTTGCTTGATTTCCACGACCATTGGCCAATCGGCACATAATTTCTAGACCCGCGGGAGTCGCGAGTGGTCAGAGAGCACGCCAAACAAATCACACAAAACCACGATTAGTGAGAATATAAACTCGGCTTGAAATAACCGACGTCCTTAAAAAGACGACGGAAATAATACAATTGCAATTGAGTAACGAGGAGCAAGCAGACAGTATAACGTACAAGGACTTGTCCATTGGTATAAGGAAGTAGAAATTAAGGTAGTAGGTGAGTAGTGTCGTATATCATATCATGCAGATGTCGTTGTAGATCGTACAATATGCTCAGCTCATGACTTGATGAGTCGGCGGGAGCTGAGGCACAGAAGACTTTGAATTTGCGGGAGACTCGTCAGCATATGGGACCTCGTCTTTGAATCCCTTCGCCCAGCTAGAAATGGCGTCCCAGATCTCGTTGAGTACGGTCTTGTCCCACCAGAACTCGTTCAACATCAAGGGATCGTGACAAGCGTCCCTGGCCCAGTGTACCTGCAAGTCGACTCCATCCGTCTCCATAGCTGTCGCCAAACTACGAACCTCCCGCACCAATCTCTCAGCGTCTCCACAAACGATGATCGTGCGCGGGAAATCACCAAACAATTTGGGGAAGCGACACGATTTGTGGTATGGATTGTCGCTAACCAGTGCGAATTCGGTGGTATTTGGTCCTGCAACTGCGAGGTTCTGAGGGTCTCGCGTAGTCCTCAAGAGCGTTGGGAGGCGCTGGAAGATGTGGCGAACGAATTTGGCTTCGTGTTCACCCTCCGGATCTTGCTTCAAGTCGTGACCCCATCGCTTCAAGACAATGGGAGAACATGGAGAGACATATTCCGAATGGACGACTTCCATCAGCCGCCTTTCTTCTTCCACGCTGGGTTTTTCAGGACTGTACTTGAATCCAAGGAAAGTACGTTGCAATAATGCACGAGGTTCGGGGGTATCCACCAGGTAATCAGTGAACTGGTTAGGCCGCGGAATATAGGATGAAAGAGTCTCTGGGAGCGAATGGGAAGTATCGCAAGAAGGCTAAAGCTTCATCAGTATCCTGATCAATGACACAAATGTAAGGAAATACTCACTGAGAGCAGCAAAAGTCCGTCTGGCAGAGGTAAATGACCTTCGTCCCTTAGCCACCTTGCCAGGGACAGCACCAAATTTCCACCTGAGCTATCGCCTATCAAGATAACTTTGCATTTCTTGTGCTCGATTCCGTACTGCTCGACAACATACGCATATACGGCTGCAGCGTCCATAACAACAGCTGGGAACGGTGCGTGTTGCAATAGACGGTATTCCACCGAATAGACTTCGTGTAAGATCTTTCTCTGCATATATGCGCGAAACATAAGCGAAATCCAGTAAATGGGTAGGTACATGCGCACCTTAATTAGCTGCCTGGGTATCCGAGAGGTCCTACTTGATTCATGGGCTGACATGTGGCAGTAGCCACCACCGTGCATGAAGATGCCCACAAGGGGAACTTTGTCGGTCCCAGACTCCAAATCAACGTTGGAGGTCAGATGCTGAGCATCCTGGGTCATCGTTTTCACTTTCTGAATATCATCGTGTGGTTTCTTCGGCCAAATATAACATCCAACTTTCGTGAATGGGATACTATCGTTCACAATACCAGTTCTGAATCCCTCCGGCAATGGTGGTACCCACTCGAACCGTGTTTCTTTCAGGGTTGACTGGTCGGGTGCCACGGTTGGATCTCTGGTGCCCCAAGTGACGCCAGCGACTTCGGTGACCTTGAATATGCGTCTGGTAAAGTTCACGTTGACAATTTGTCGCAGATTCCACGAAGCTCGTGGTCGGTATCGTCTTGGGAGGACTGCATAATACGTGACCCACACTGGCACGAGCGCCAGAGTCGTAAAGAGTCGCCAAAAGACATATGCTGATTTCCAAGGTTCCTTTGCATAAGGTAGATGGTCGTAATGAGGGTATGGGGGATTGTCGTCGTAGATTTTGGGTATCGCCATCGGTATGGTATGGGTTGCGGAAAGCTGAAGTATGCAAAGGTTTACTTTAAAGGCTGCGGGCGTGGTAACAAGACTCCACTTACCAACTATCATTAACCAATTGACGTCAAGCCCACTTTATTGCGTCAGGAAGGCCGCCATCGCGTTCCTGTCGAGCTGGGACCGTCTGCTCAGCATAGAGCCTATGAGAGCCATCCAAGCAGCTGAGACCGACATGAATTATGTTGTCAACGACGTCGCACGACAGTGAGCAGCTATGCTTCAAGCCTCTTCAGGCTGCAAGTCGGGCTTTGAAAAGATCGTACAGCTGCCTAAATATGGCTATGCCGATCACGCTACCCAGGAGCATGTTCACCCCTTCAGCTTCAACCCTTGCTTCAAATCCCTTGTCAGCTATCGACTCACTTGCAAGAACGACATATGCTGCAGCGTACTGGTCTTTCAAGAAACAGTTGCCAGTAGCTGTCTGATATGCATTGGATAAGCTATGATTATTCCAGTTCAATCTGTTGACTTCCCAATCCTCCCTGCAGCCGGCGTTTGGCATTCGAACGTAGCCGTGGCTTCTTCCCGCTTACATCGTATCGCAAGAGTCGCCCTCATGAAATCTTATTGCTCTAGTACCTCTGGGCGCGGTCTCAGAGAGCGCTGAGGGCTCTAATAATGATAGGGTTCTGACAATCTTCTCGTGCATTGTACAACTTGTATTCGCCGTATGCCCATAACAGAAAGCTCGTTTACAGTAGTATCAACTTTGCGTGTAAATGTCAGCAAGGAATTTATTGGCGTCTAGACATCTGCTATCGTCACGGGTCCTGTGAGTCATCTCATCCTGTCTCAAATCAACTGATACCTGTGCAATCGTAGCTACATTCTCCAGAAGGATGTCCACAGCCTGTAAATGACGAAGAATGTCGTAGACACCCCCAGCAGTGCCAGGTAGTTCCTAAAGAGGCTCACCCAAGACATAGAACTTCGGTGCAAGAGAACATGTATCAGCGCACTTCAAGCACACATCGTGGACCGCCGCCTTGATGCTGTGCGGTTATTCACCTAGGTTCCAAGCTAATCAGTCAAAGCTTGAGAATCAAGCCCCAAGCCTGCCTGCACGAAAACGCATGTTATTTCCAAATAGGGCACGTAGCTTGTTTCAGTACTGGGATTGTCGGCGCTGACTGTCTGGAGCATGGGATCTGTGTGTATATGTGTGGCGTCTCTGGACTGCGGAGCAAGGTCCTGTTGACCGGGAGCATAGCCCAAGCTGTGTTCGCGCATGCCTATGTATATACTCTTTCAGGGCATGAATGAGGATGTTTGGTTCGCTCGTAACCAACTTTTCTTGCGCGGGCCAACTGTTCCCAGGCACTTGTCGTCAATAGAGCCAGTCATCGTTCTCCCTTTCACGATGGCCCAATCCCATAATAAATCTGATCATGATTAGCTTCCCAGGGAAAAGTTAAATTTAAACAAATGCACAGGCTCTTAAATCCGTCATGCTAGAGTGTGAGTCAGTTGGTTGAAGTCAGTTGGTTGGAAGTTTGTTGGCAGAATCCCTATGCTACTTTTGGTATTAAAAACCCTACTGGGTTTCAAGCGACTAGACCGTCATAATTACCCTGGGTCCGAGGGCGACATGTACGAGATATGGGGAGTACATATGCTACGCCAATCCCCACTTTGGGCTTACTGTACGCCAAAGCGGTGCGCATGCTCCACGCTGTTCCAACATACTTTGAGAGCACTACTAGCGCTGGTACGCGAAGATGTCATTATTGGTCAAGCGTCACCAGTAGGATACACAAAAAGTAGGGCGGCGCCGACTTTGGGCAAAGGTCGGTACTATACTATTGTAGATATAAAGGCTTCAATACAAGGTCGTACGTAAATGATAAGATATCTCGGAGGGGTTTTTCTTTTGTATCCTTTTCCTCCAAGTACTTGTTCTAAATATAGGCGCCCGATGTTTCGAACTCAGCGGCCATGCGGAATCCGGATCCAGGATCCGTGCAGCTTCTGCCAATCGTGACATCAGAACATTAAATATTCTATCCGCAGTGACATCGCTTGCCAACAGTGATAAATCACAGAGCTGTGTTTTCTGGAAGATGCTCACCGAGCCAAGGTGAATCGCGAAGTAAGTAGTCTAATGGTTGACGCTCGAGGCACCTTCATGCCTCATCGAAAGCTGTGCATCTTCCAAGTTGGCAGGCGGGTTGGGCGTAGGGCGCAGGGCGCAGGGCACGTTTCAAAGCCTACGCAATAGACCTGGGGAACGAAAGAAAAGTTATCACTATGGTCAACTCATCCCAACTGTGGGCACGAGATAACTTTCCAGGAAATGGATTATTAATTGATGAGTCTTGTTTGCAATTCTTAATACTCAGGGCGCTAAGTCCTTTCTTGCTGTATAGACCCCCGAACGCTTTACCCCTCGCCTCGTGGCACTAGACGCTATTTATAGTATGATCAAAATAACCGAAGAGTGTCCGTACTACAGATGACTTGTGTGCCCTTTGCGCTTCAGAATAGGACATTGACACTAGTTTTCTAGATGCTCTACGTCAACAGCATCACAGCCAGAGGGCGTAGCTGATGAAAGCTGGCCCATGCACGTATACCGACGAGTCGTGGAGCTCGGCCGCTCATCCACGCTTTTGCATGCACTATATAATGCGCAGAATGCTGTTCAGCAAATCTAACTCGAATTCTCCTCGCTCAATCGCCTTGGTCTCTTTATGAGCCATTATTCTAGGACTTCCTCTCACTCAAATCGAAAACCCGTCGTATACCGTCGGCACCCCAAGAAGCTGCGAGAGCTCGATATTGAGAACAAAGTACGTCAAACCAATGCAATTCATCAGGGCAAGAGATGACCCTTTCAAATTGTAACCCTGCAGGATTACCAACAAGTGAGCTTTAGTCACGGCTTTGAAGAGAGAATGCCGCGGGGAACAAGTGCAGGCAAGCCTTCGCTAGCTGTATGGGACAGCCTACAAAATCCTGCTGGGTCGAAATCTACTGGAATTCTTCTCGACGATGACAATTATCTGAAGTCAGTAACGCAAATAGACAAGGAGGTCGAGTCAAGAATTCGTCCATCGAGAGACACGCCCCCGGTACACTCAGTCTCAACACAATGGTCGACGGGGAATGCTTCGAACGCGCCTCATCCGGAAAGCGCGTTGATGCAGCAGCCAGCAGGGCTATACCCATCCGTACCGCCATATCCACTTCTTTTTCCCGCCGCCGCCCCGTACGTAGGCCACGAGGACGGCGGCAGTAAGGCGCAAACTGTGCTGCCCGACAGCCTCATAGGGAACGTAGGGCAGCAAAAAGTCTTGCGCGCGCCTAACGCACTAAAGCCTCACCTTCAACAAGATTATGAAGGCTGTGAGGTAGGACGCTACTTATACCTAAGCGACACAGCTACTTATGCTAATGCTATTCCTGGATGGTGCTAGGAAGAGACTTTGATGCGAAATTCTTACACCGCTTCGAATTCTTCCCACGCGCCATTTTTCCCTTACGCGTTCGATCCCAGCTTACAGTCTGGGATGCACTTCCCGGGAGGAGACGACGCTCAGCTATATGATCCAGTAGCATACAACAATCACATACTACACTACGCTAATTCTGTCCAGGTTGCTCGTGTTCATGAGGCCAACGCCTGCGACCTTGAACAATTTCCTTCAACTTGGAACCCGACACCTAGCCCCCTACAAGTCATCAGGCCTCCTGGCCAACATTTATACCCGTACTTTCCATCATCTTCTTCACAGTCATTAGACTGGAACGACTCACAAATGCCAACTCCTTCAAATTCCCTGAATCTTCAATATAATCATAATTATCGGGTTAATAACGATTATAATCACTAACTTTTATTATTCACACATTATTCTCCGTCGCTTTTTCTAAATCGCTCTAGCTTCTTCCGGACTCTTCTTTCACTCATCAACCATCGCTTTGCTTTAAATTTCGTTCTATAATCCCCGTAAATGACAAGTCGAAACGCCATTATCAGTATTTTTCTTGACATAATCTTCTAGTAGTATATGAGCTGTTATGATTTTCTCTAATTTCACTCGCTAACAAAAGCGGTGTACGGACATTCTTCTCATCTCTGATATCCAACCAGGACCCTCAGTGCACAGTGCAAGGCAAATTACAACACGATGTCGAGTCATGGGTTAATCGTGTACACTCACTCATGATGTTCTATTTTTTGTTTACTTGTCAAGCGTTGAAGTAACGACTTGGACTTTGCCAGCTTTCCTCTCCGCAATGCTTTAAGAAACCTTCGTGCTCCATCCTCATTTGTCACTAGTAACATTGGCCGACTGAACACTGGTCTTTGGGACGGCTGCACCGCAGACCAAGTCGATCCACCTGTATCAAAGTCGAAGGTGTCCCGGCAACCTGCCACCGCTCTTCCAATGGTTTCAATGATCATTAATCACTTTTCGACTACACAGGAGTCCATATGATACTGGTCCAATACTGCCCTACCAAGGACATCTACTCAGACAAACGGTAAAGCCACGAACAGTCGTTTGGCTGCAGACCGTAGAGGGGGGAAAAAGGCAGCCACCTTTCCTCCCTTTGAATATACTTCAAATCAACCTTCAAGCGTCCCCTTTCCAAGCCAAGACCCTCCGCATACCGAATTATATCAGAGCATATTTCCTTCTGCATCATCCTGGCAAACTCGACCTTAACATGCTTCAGCGCAGCGACCTTCCCATCTTTCCAAGCGTCCAATCGGCTCTTGATCACCACGAACAATTCTTCGTCTTTCAAGTCTGAAAGTTCACGAGCAACCAGCACCTCCAGCTCTGGGAGAAGCGGTTCCGCATTCTGGGCGGAAGAGGATGGATGTTCGAAAGCAGGCACGGCGAGGTGTTTGAGATCAAATGAATCCAAGCCCCCCTGCATAATCATGGGAAATCCTTCTACGGGTGGTCCCATCCAACGCGGCCCACTGTCCAAGTCAGGATCAGGACCCAGTGATACCCTCCTCACGTGCTTTGAAATTGAAAGGCATTCCAGGATGTCGAACGGATGCAGCGCAGTCGGATTGAGAGAGAGAATTTGTAACCTAGGTGACCCAACCAACAATGGCGATACCTTGAGCTTCAAATTGGATGGCAGTAGCATCCTTGTCGAGTATGGCTTCCTGAATGCGAAGTGGTGCAGCGACGGCGCTAGAATGCGTTTGAAGAACTCTGAATACGCATGGGTGTGCTCATATGACAAATCTTCCACCATAAAAATGCGCAGGTGAGGCAGAATAACATGGTCGTAAGGGTAGTGTAGCAGCGCTTCTCTTCTGGCACTCGTAAGAGAAGCAGCAAAGCTAACAAGCATGCGGCAAGCGGATAGAAGCTGAAACGCAATGTTGACCTCGACTCCAAAATGAAGGTGAATTTCAGTGAAGTTACACCATTTTAATGGCAATCGAAGAGGATCAGAGAGACGGACTCGCGGTCCAAGTGATAATTTCTTGAGTGCAGATACGGATTGAAGGAAGCTGTCGTACAGAGGATAAGTTTCTCTGTTAGTTTCTGTGTCCAGCTTCAGGGTCTTCAAATTAGTAAAAACAGTAGCCGGAAACGAAGCTTGGAACATCCTAAAAAGGTGGACACCAAAAGTTAATAACTCGAGGCTCTCCAACCTTATTGCAAATGGCAGCAGGATGCTGAACATTTGCTGGACGTATTCGATGTTGATTTTGTCCGCATCATGGCAATAACCTCCATGTGGCATGGAATAAAGGTTTGGACCCGGAGCCGAAAGAGTCACCGATAAGGAGCAGTTGCCCGATCGCTGTAACCATTCCTGGATAGCCTGACCGCGCAACCTCCGCCTTCTTTCCAAAGCCTGCATGTATTCGTAGCGATAATGCGGTTCCGCCAAACAAAGAGGGGGGGCCTCTGTATTGCCCAGAAGCAAGGGTATATACACGCTGGACCATAGTCTAGGCGACGATAATGCAACCCGTCTCCAGTTGCTGCACACTCGAGTTAGGAGTAGAGGTGCGTCCGCAGGGTGCATTGCTGAATCACGGTGTGCAGGGAGGCAGCGATAAAAGATTTCGTGCCATATATCATCTGGAACTCGACGGGCGGGCGAAAGGATCGTGCGATATTGATGAATCGAGCGTTGTGCCTCGTCTTTTCTCGCCTGGAGAGCCTTTATCGTAGCTTCTATTGAAGCTGATTCGTCGAGAAGTTGTGTAAGGAGAGTTGTAAGCTTGAGAATTGTAGCATCGTTGGGCGGTAGATTTGAGGGCAGAAGGTGGGCAATTTCTGGATCCGACTTCATCTCTCTGTACACTGTCGTGTAAGTACTGCGATTTCGATGTAAGTTCAGAGGTAACAGGTTCACTGTTCAGTGTTCAGAGCATTTGGCCCTAGGTAGCCTCGCCAGCCATGCGTTACCTGATCAGATGGACCGGCTCGTCAGTCGGTTCATAATTTTATGTAAGCTAATTATCGGTTCGCGATTGATCCTGGGCAACTTGCCTTGAAACCAAGTCGTTCAAACCAAGTCGTTCAACTGCGTTCAATAGCCCTTGAGACGGAGAAGACGGATTGACAACATGCGAGAATTATCGACCTGCCCTGGCAGTTATTTTATATTGATTTTCGGCTACCTATGCAACACCTACGCGGCTACGCCTTCCCCTGGTCCCCATTCTGATTCCTAGCTGTTGAGGAATTTTTGGCTGGATATTCTAATGATTCTCGCTTGAACATGCTTCAGCACCGTAGCCTTTCCCTACCACAAGTGTTACAGTCAATTATTGGTCACCCGTTGGACTCGACAGCCCTACAATCTCATATATGGGAGCGGATATGCGGAACTCGGTGGAAATGGCGAGTGGGGATGAGACATAGCGCGCCATCTAGGAAGGAGAATTGATAGACAACGAGACTCATATATGACGCCCAAGGTTTCATGCGGGAATCCTTAACGTTTCATATCGAGGAGTGAATACTAAAGGATGCCAAATCGACATTTTGCTGTATCCTCATTCGAGCTCAACGTTCAATTCCAATTTCTGCCACACAGAAACCCGCACACAGAAATCGTCAACAGCATCGACAGACTTGATGCCCTCGAACACCAGCAGTGAGTGTTTCCCTTACATTCTCTCATCCGACATCCTCGTGTTGACCTGGCCTCTCTTTAGAAGGCGGAAAAAGCTCTGACTACGTGACTAGGGGCTTGAAAGCCACAATTCACAATGCCAATACATCTGAAGAAGCTAAGGAGAGCGCTGCTGAGCGTCTCCGACAAATGGGACAAGAAGTACCAGCGGACTATGTCTCTCATCCCAAGACCCAAGGCACAGTAGAGCCCGCTGGTGTGGACGAGGAGTTCGATGAAGGTGAGGGTCTTCTGATCCTGGAGTGCATTTACGTTTGTTAACATTATTCTTATTTTTCCGTAGAGGACGAAGAACCAGTGTCTGAGCTTCGGCCAGGAGGATCACGTCGACCGAAGGCTGATGTCGAAGAAGTCGACTACGTCGAAGGTCTCTTCAATCTTTGAGATTCTCTTGTATCCCTCTGACCTAGTTTCTGCCAGACACGATTGATGATGAAGTAGATGAAAGTCATTCGCGCGGCTTGGCTAGAGGCGCAACTAACAATACTATGGGAGGATACAAGGCGACGTTGAAGAGTGAGTTTCATTGGAATTCTTGTTCTCTAGTTCCGTGTCTGATTCTTGACAAAAACTTGCACAGATCCCAAAGTTTCCAAGAAGGCCAAAGCCCACGCGCAAGCTGTCTTGGATGAGGCCTATGCAGAAGATGACGCCTAGGTTTGGTTATGCTGTGCGATTGTGCAAACAAGTCTCTGCATGTATATTATTCAAAGTTTCCTTCTGCAATGGTGTGGTTTTTCATATCGTCCGTATCGATATACGCACTCCTTTCGAACCCGCTAGCACAAACTTACACGACGTGGCCCAAATTTCGAAGTCCTTGGAGTAATGTAATCTTCACGGATAAAGATGGAGTTGGATCAATGAAGTATAACGGGCTCGGGTTGCATCATACCTACTTCAGTAAGAAGCGGCATTGTTAATTGATGACGACTGCACCACTCTCCAATGTCCAGTTCTCGTCATGTTTGGTAAAGTGGCATCTTCGACCCTGCACAAGGGAAAGGTATAAATTGACCCATTCAAACTCGATTCATCCCCAGACAATTTCATCACCACAAACAGCTACTCTTTTACAACTTTTAACGCTAAACTCGCTTTACTCATAATGTCTTCTAATGGTATGCCTCTATTTCTTCCATGCTGACGCGAACTTCAAGCTCATCTCTCTATGCAGAAGGAAACGTCGCTCGCGGCCTCAAAGCTACCATCCACAACCCTAATACCTCTGCCGAGGCAAAGGAGAGCGCCGTTAATCGTCTTCAAGACATGGGCTACGATGCACCCGAGCAAGGTAAGCATTCACAAACCATCCTTTACAATTCGTTGTCTCACATGGTTTATTGTTATAGGGAACGTCCCCAATAACGAGAACGTTGGTCGTCAATCCGGCGGCTCAGGAACGTCTGCTGGAAGGTCGCGCATCACTAAAGCTACTGGAGCAGGAGGTACGTGCACCATCTTATTTTCTCCCTTCTATTTCTGACTAGCTTAACCTCTTATAGACGACGATGGTGACATCGACGACCTCATGAACGATATTGGGGATGTCGTCGATGAGAACTATACCAATGATATCACTGCTGGTGAACCAAACCGAGTTCTCGGCGGGTACAAAGCCACTCTGAAGAGTCAGATTCCGTTTATCCGTCGTACTTCTGGCTTGATTTTCTGACCTTGATTTTCTTCCTTGCAGACCCACGCGTCTCCGACGAAGCTAAGCAGCATGCCCAGGAAGTTTTGGATGCGGCGGATGCCAACAATTAAGCTTTCCAATATCACTTTCTCGCTGTCTCGTCGACCAGTTCTCGAAGTTTGAAGATCAGATTCCCTGCATTTTTTGAGGATGTAAAATGTATACTAGTTTGTAATAAAGGTCTCCTGTCTTATATTGCGAATTGGCCGGCCCTTTGACTGGAGAGCAAGTAACCCCTCGCTGAAGTAGGGAGACTATAAATAGCAACAAGGTTTCGGAAATTGGAATCAGTAATCATTGATTCGGCGCCTCACTACTGAGATCACACTTGTGTAATTTCCTGACCTGTCCTGCAGTGGCTAATAGCCACTCTGCGCCGCACCGGGTGGGGTAGGCTCTGAGGCCAACTCGTATTCTATCTGGATGCAGGGAAATCAGGCTCGTAACGGGAATCTATTAATATCTCGGGAATGTGGCACAGCGGAAGATAGATTACAGTGCATGATTCGCCATCAGATACGACCCACCTCCATCTCGCCTTTGCTTTATCCCACAAGCTTCATGATTTTCACTACCTTGTGTCATCAGCACAACATAGCTATGCTACTCTCTGTAAGACTGCAGTCCAATCAGCCCACTGTACGTTCAATAATTCAGCCAGGCTTCGTCTGACTTCAGGCACGGAAAGTGGGGCGAGGGGCGTGGCGAGGAAGAACATACTATTAGGTAAAAGTCAAAAACACAGCTAGACGTCTCCATCGCTTACATGGAAGTTTGGCGCTCTAGGTCGTCAGTGGATTACAGCGGGATTGCATCATAGTGTGTGCGGTCCGCTGTTCGTCCTGCCGTCGCAATCACAGAAACAATACGCCTGCATAATATTGACTTTCGAGGGTCTGATCGAGCCAGTCAATACAATATACGCACAAGTCCGCTGTTGCATCATATCCAATATCCACTGTGTCCAATGATATGCTTATGACGACTTGACCTTTCCAAGCTCCTCTCTGGCTGAAGGGTTGCAACTTCTCGTCGCTACATGGCAATTATAAAGTAAGTCAACTCACTGTTTCTCCTTCCTCAATAATCAACTGACTTATCAAGCACAAACGCACACAACTCAAACTCTCAACTAGATTTCTGACGCAATGCCTTCTAACAGTACGTGGTAGTATTCGTTTGCTACAATAATTCTCAAGGAGCCTGCTAACCATCTCTTCATCTTTGTTGCACAGACTCCGGCGAAAAGAACCAAGACTACGTCGCGCGAGGCTTGAAGGCCACGATCCACAACGACAACACCTCCGACGAGGCAAAACAGAGCGCTGCTCAGCGTCTCGAAGAGATGGGAGCTGAAGTTCCCTCCGACTACGCCGCTCCATCTGGCAACAAACAGCAGAGTGATGACGATGGTATGTGAATTTTCGCTTGCTTTTTATTGAGCGTATCATGTTGACTGAGTTTTATTTGCTCAGGCAACACTGGATACGAGAAGCCTCGTGCCACTCGCAACTCAGGAGGCTCTGGAGGACGCAAAGGTGGCGCTGGAGGCGCTGGAGATACTGATGAGTGGCTCGAAGGTAAATGTTGTCTCAAGCCGCATACAGAACAAGCTTTCTGACATATCGCACTGTCTAGATGATATCGACGATACTGTTGATGAAAGCTATTCTCGAGGACTCTCTGGAGGCGCCACCAACAACGTTATGGGAGGCTACAAAGCCACGCTGAAGCGTAAGTATTCCTGGACATCTACACCTTGTACCACCCATGTCTGATTATTGTTCCACCTCGTAGGCGACAACGTTTCCGACGAAGCCAAACAGCACGCCCAAGCAGTCTTGGACGAGGCGTACGCTGATGACAATTAGTCGAAGGTGTATTGAAGACCTATTGTAAAATTGAAGTGATAATCGAACTTAGTGTATTGTAGTAGTCGCTTTCTCGTTTTCTTGCAATAAAATTTCTCCGTACAAGTCAAAAATTGTTCGGTTGTCTATTTTTGCTACCGTGGCAACAAACTGGGAAGATTTAGACTCGATTTAGACGCCTGTCAAACATGGATCCGCCCATTTGTGTATGCTATCCTCCCTGTTATTCGTAAACTTCTAGCGGAACGAGTTCCCAGCATAGAGTCCATCGTACAGTCGACAGACGTGGTCTACCCAGTCTTAAGCCTTGCCAAAGCCATTGTCGAGGAGCGTCGTTGTCGCCGAGGCTGGCCAGAAGTTCCGAATTACTGCCATAGACCAGTCTACGGATATTCTCGAGACTCCCACGGGGTCTGCAGCCTCCAGACCAAACAACGGCATGCTGCCGGACAGCTCAACGCTTAAAGCTCCGATCATTGTGTTTCCATTCAAATTTTTGCCCTCCCCCTGAATGTTATCGTGTACTCGAGCACAGGCTGGAGTCCCGCTGTCTCAACACCGTTTATTTGTGTCTGCAACCGTACACTTCGGGGTGGATTAAAGTAAAAATTGTAACAATTCCCCTTAGCATAACTTAAATAAGGCAACACCCAATAGCTGCTAACGTTCCACCAAAAATGAGATCGGAAAGTAAAATATGAATAGTAAATGAACGATTTAAAATTATACTATGTATACTTTTGTGTTGGCTACTATTACGCCTTGTAAATTATGCTGCTGTAGTGAAAATTGACTTAGGTTACGCCTCGTTATGGTGATAGACGCCGTACAAGTACGTGCGCACTGCGTTGCTTAACTTGGTTTGTCAAATTTACTTTAGGGTTGCGAAGCTCGTCTCGTTCTTATTATGTTCATAAAGATATGCGAGTTAAGTATTAATGCACTCACCACAGAAGGTACAAGAGTGGGCGTAGATATGGAGCATACCAAAAGTTCGTCCACACAGCAAATTGCGTCGCTAATATGCCGACATTGCCGACGAGGCAGATACAAAGGCTTTTTACACTTTTTTAATTCTGCTTCCGTTGCTTCGTAAGTTGAGGGCTCCTACACTCACTCTAATCTGACCTGAACTTCGAGCTTTGAATTTGAAGATTCGAATTTCAATAAAACCTTGCAGAAAACATTGGCTACTATAGTATGTACGGACGTTGGACGATGGGTCGGCGCCGTGATGGCCGTGGTACGCTCAATGAGGGCGCGGAAGGGTCACATGACTTTCGGAGTCTACCGAATCTACGTAGACCAGTCTATGGCAGTTATTCGGATGCCCTCAGGCTGGCAATCTATTTTTAAGCATCATTGTGGTCCTGTGTTTGGTCACGCCACCGAAAAAAAAATTGTAATGGCGTCGTCATTGGTTGGCCACTTTTGTTTTTCGTGTCATCTCCGCGAATAGTTCCTTTACTTGTTCTCATCCGATAACCGAGTTCTTTGGTCGCCACATCGCTCCAAGTGGAATCTTCTCGAACTGTTAATGTGCTCCTCGCTTTTTGCTAACCGCTGAGCCACCTCATCCACTTTCCTTGCCTGATTGATCCTTGGAAATGCTCCGTGCCCCGCCTAGCATCGCCACGACCCAAATGTTCTAGCTGCTAGCTAGAGCCCGTGTTTTGCTCACGAGCGGTAGACAAATCCGGGGTTCAACGCATCGTGCAATGATTAGAATCGAATTCCTCATTGATGACTTCATATTTCTTCCTGCGTACGAGACTTTCAGGGTCGTATAGCTTGTTTATGTAACAGAAGCAATCCTGCTGGACATCGCCAATAACAAGATCGAAGCTTGGAGCTCTTTCACCACAGCTAAGGCTCCAACCGTACACTATACATTACTGTATATATACGGTTTTTTCTGTATATGTATAAGTATATGTATACGCCAAAACCACAGACGGCTGTATAGTGTAAATATACAGTATATGGTTTCCTGTATATGGTTGGCAAATTCTATTAAAATATCCCAGTTCAGGGTACTAAATGAGCATTAGTCAAGCTTTTCTTTCTCAGTCCCCACTGCCTGCATTATTCCCGAGCTCAAAATGTGTTTTCTGCCTGATATTGAATGCCCGGTTCTGCCTACCGCTGATAGCAATTCTTTTTTATGCCCAGTCATGTGCTCAATATTCTTGATAAAACTTCCATGTACTTGGTACTACTGCCGTCTTTGTGCGGAAATACTTGTATAAAATTTGCTATTCGTATCTGTGCTTGAATTAGCACTAGATAACTGGGGTTCTAGTGGGTAAATCTGACAGAGTCAAGAGAAACTATATATTTTACTGTATAACTGTATATATACGGTTCGTATACTGTAAACAACCATATCCGTATATATACGCCCTCGGCTGTATATGTATAGTATACGGTTGGAGCCTTAACCACAGCAGTTGCATCATAACGAGTGTTTGCGAGTCACTGTTCAACGGCCCTGCATTGGATTGCATTGGATGCATTCACGAACCATGGTCAATATTGCCATTCTTGGTTAGATGCCTTTTTGCTGACGGCCTTGTATCTCAATACATACCCGCTATACCCCACAGCGTCGAGCCTCGAGACGCGGCGTATGACGAAAGACAAATTATTTACTCCAAGTCCTAGCGTTGTGCATGACTTGAAGAATATCCGGCCCTTGTGTTGGTGAAAGGTATAAAAGCAGGATCTAGTTTCCAGAAATCACCAATTCGAAACAACCACTCACATCAACTCATTTAACTCCTTCTAACTTCTTAACAACTTATACCACTCTATACCATAATGTCCTCTCAGAGTGCGTTGGGTCTTCATAACACCGTCCGTCAGTTCCTAATAATTTCTTTCTCTAGACTCCGGCGACAAGAACCCCGACTACGTCGCTCGCGGACTCAAGGCCACAATCCACAACGAGAGAACCTCTGAAGAGGCCAAGGAGAGCGCCGCCCAGCGCCTTGAGGAGATGGGCGCTGAAGTCCCCTCTGACTTTGCCGCCTCCAACGACTCTTCCAACTCTTCTGGCAAAGGCGGCCAGGATGGAGAAGAGGGCTTGAACTCCAACCAGATTCGAGGTATTGCTTGTGTGCTCTGCAGAATAGGGCTGTCTTGTTAATATATTTTGGAACCTTTTCAGGATACAAGGCCACCCTCGCTCGTGATAACGTCTCCGATGAGGCTAAGGAGCACGCCAAGCAGGTCCTCGAGGGTGAGTAGTTTCCTACTTCATAGCGATGGGGTAAATGCTTAAGTCTTCTGCAGATAACGACGCCGCCTAAATACCTGAGCATACCAGGTGGAATCTATAAATCCTAATAGTGTTGTATATATAATGGTTTTCTTGTAATGCAATTCGGACATTTTGCATCCTACTACCTTTTCTCTGAGTGAATCATCTGAAGCGTTGAGGCTAGTAGCATTACATCGGAAACTGTCCTGCTGTTCTAAGTTCTTGTATGTCGAAAGGAGTCTTTTCTTGTCATAACAAGGTCTCATCGACTCGTCTTTCTAAATTAACTTCTTGAAGCTTACTTGTCGAAAGTTAATCCGAGTGCTGATCTGATGTCTCTCACGATATGGGCTAGGACTTCTCAAGGGCTCCTGTCTTTCGAGCCGTTGCTTATGAGATCTGAGACAATCCATTGAGGCGTGAAGTGCGCTTATCCACATATCTACCCCTCGTGCCGGTGATGCGCAAGGAGTGGCAGGCAGTGACAGGAAAATACACTGCGTCGGTAAGGCGCTTGCGGGAGGGGCAGGTGTACGGTTCTTCCCTCCTGTGGTTACATCATTGGACAGTTGACCCTCACCTACCCCCACACATTCTCACCTTCGGGAATGTGGGTTAGGAAGACGCCTAGGCGCCGCAATGACGAATTGTTTTGTTCATTCTCCGTAAGTCACGAGATATTGGCGCCGCTATTCGTGTGCGGTTATAAAAGCGCTTCTGTGTCGACGTTGAGAACCTCACAACATATCACCTATCTAACTACCATATCCAACACCGACATATTTACCATTATGCCTGCTAATAACGGTATGTGCTGTTGTCCTTGCTGCTGTCCTTGGACCGTTTCTGATGAGAACACAGATATTGGAGATAACAACACCAGCAGCGTTGCCAAGGGATTGCAAGCTACTGTTAACAATGACGAGACCACCTCAAAGGCCAAGGATGTCACTTCTCAGAAGCTTGACGGCTTGAGCGATGGAATTTCCGGGGTCAATGGAAAGCAGTTCGGTCAAGGGGCCACAAATATGGGACTGGAGTCGAACCAAATTGGCGGTACGTCAATTGGATGTGTCGGGAAGTGTGTTTCGTTACTGATAAGCCGAGATTTTGTAGGTCACGATCCTGTAGAAAGGCAGACGGACACTACCGTAGTTTCCGAGAAGGTGATGGATCAGGCAGAAATAGTGCTTGGAGGTATGCATTTCTGGATGCCATATTCAACCGCCAAGGACGTTTACTCACTGACTTTCTTTTTTCCTCAGAGCAAGGCGCTTAAGATGATGACTCAATAAATCTATTCTGTATCATATTTGTATAATAACATAAACACGTATCGAATATACCAAGGGTCCTAAAACGAATTCAGCGTCTACCCAATGTTCTCCAAACCGTTGACATCATTTCTGATCATATCTGAACGCGTCGACGCCTAATTAAGGTGGAGCGCGTGCGCCGTGACATTTTCCACGTGAGAGGCGCGTCAGATGTGACAAGGACACGGAATTTGCAAATGCCAGAAGGTTTATCCGCCCATCCGCGCAAACACGATGATGGCTGACGGGACGAGGTCGTCGAGAATTTGCAAACCACAGATGATGGTTCGTAGTCCTGCAGTCTACAACCACGACGAACGCAAGAGCTGCAAGTGGTCTCGAAGGCTCCCGACAGGCCTGAACGTTTGGACCCTTTCTGCACTCTTCGACCCGTTCCCGGGCCTCAGGCGGGTGTAGATAAACCCTTTGGTTGGGCCATCGTTATATCGTCTGGGTCCGAGTTCAAGTTCGGAGGACGGGCTGGCTTTATTCGAGGCTTGTTGAAGCCTGTCAATCGATATAGCGATTGATACATTCAAATTCCGGAAAAGGTGCACAGGAGTACCTTTTGTGCGGGGGAAGGCGCTGCACTTCTCTGCTCCGAGGGCTGGGTTACTCGACCTTGCGGAAGAGGTGAGCTTGCTTTATACCTGATTAGATCAGAAGAATCCCTGTCATCTTACTCTTATCCCTGCATTTTGCTTTTTCTGCGCCGTCTTATCTGCCTCGCTCGCTCTTCGAGTCTTTCCACTGCCTACTACCCCAAACGCCGTTTAAACGTGCTCTTTGGAGTCGAGCAACGTACTACAAGGGCCGTCGTTTGTTTGCTGCTTTCTGTCTATATACGCCAGGATCCTTGGTACCCCAGAATCCCCACACTGATCCACGAGCATGGAAGCGTGCAATTCGTATGTTCCCTCATTCATCTCCTTCCGTTTGCACATCAAATTCATGTATTCAGTGTGAAAATCATGGACAACACGTCTCAAATGCCATTTGCGCAGCACGAAGTACACCCACTCACTCCTGTCAAGTCGCATGTTCCTAGAAACATCAAGACGAGGGCAGACCATAGGGAAATGGCCATCCTTGCGTTTATATCTTCGACGAATGGGATGTGTCCATTCCTTCAGAGAGTCGATATGCGAGGCGAGACTATCAACATAGTACGTTCTCTATCTACCATTTGCGCAATGCGTTCTGACATGTCTTACTTTGTAAGGCTAGCTACCCTACGAGCATTGCCCACTCAAGAATCGCTGAGAGGTTCCGTCTCAGTCCGGATGCTTCTCCAGGTTTGCATGGTTCTTCTTCCCTCCTTTACACTTCACCGTCTCATGATATACTTCCAGACGATATCGAGACGAAAATATCCGCTTTACGCATACTCGCAGCCGAATTGTGTATCGCCATTTCCTTCCTTCATAAACATGGAATTGTTCATCAGAACGTCAAACCTGCCAACATCATGATTTCGAGAGACGGACATGCTATTCTAGGAGACTTTGGGGCGTCGAGGATGCTTCCCGCGCCCAACGGCCTTCCGAAATGCATGTCGTTGATTGATAAGCTTCATGTGTCGTCCTCCGAGTGCGAGTCATATCACAGTATTGATACCCACGAAGACAAAGGGCCAAAGTTTGGAAGAGTCATGCTGCAGCCTAATGATAACCTTACGCTGACGCCGTTCTATGCTGCCCCTGAACTTCTGGAAAGGGACCGGGACGCGCAGCTGGAGTACGACGAGAAAGTGGATTGGTGGAGTCTAGGGCTAACGCTGTATGAGATGGTAGTTGGGGTGAACTCGTTCAGCTATTTCTGCGGATTGCCGAACCAGCCAGAGGCACGTATTGTTGAGGAGTCGGATAAAGAATTGTATGATTTCCTGGGTTCAGTGAGTTTGTTTTGTAGCCTTGTTAGGCTAGACTATTCTGATTCATTGTCCTCCTAGCTACTGGTCCGAGATGCCAGTGAACGTCTTTCTGGAGACGCCGTTTTGCAACATCCTTTCTTCGATCCTTTAAATGATATGTGGGACGATATCAAGTCACTCAAGCATCCTCCTTGTCTTTGCCCGCCTCGTATTTTCTTCTTCGCCCCAAAGCTTTCTCGCGATGTACATATCGATGACGATTTACGAAGGAAGTCCGTACATGGGGAGTCGACCTTTGGGCACGTCAGCATATTGCAATCGAGCACTCCACATCGCGTGAACCATGCTCACTTGCAAAGTGCCACGCCCGAGGTCCGCCATATACTGCAGCACCGACTTAGGAGCCAAACTTACCCTGAAGCAGACACAGGGGATGACGGAACGCGCGGGAGTGCGACCATCTTACAGTCAAAACGACCATTCGTACGGTCTTTCTCATCGACTGACCGATCTGGTTTGCCTGTCATCGTTGGTCCTGGAGGATCTAATCACCGAAGAGCTTATTCCGGAGGTGGCTACGAGAACGGTTATTCCGGTGTGGGTAATCCTTTCGTGCCCACTTCAGCATTTACATCAGAGAGGGACGCGTCAACGGTTTTGGCACGCCCAGATGCATATATGTTCCCTCGTTCCGAGTCGCCCGTGGAGATGGATACCAACAGAAGCAACGACCCGCATAGAGAGAACTACTCGCAGCTGGAGAAGATGAAAAGCATCGAAGAGGCTTGCGATGCAGATGACAGTTTCAACGATTCTGGATTGGAGTTTCCCGTTGGTGAACTTGTTGAAGGTTGGGGAAGGCAAAAGGAAGAGAATGGTCATTCTAGCCAAGTGGAACCTCCCCCTTCGATGAAGCAGAACCTACCCCAAAAATCAGCGCCCACGAAGCATGTACAGCCCGACCCTCGGTGGACGTTTGAGGAGAACCTGACGATCTCGATGCTTAGGGAAGGCGCGACAAAACAGTATGGAAACGGAGGAAGGCCGCGTCGGGTGAGCAGCGTTAGACGGATTGCGAACGCGTCGGCGCGATTGGTCAGTGCTATCAAGAGGCGGCTCATGAGTCCTGTTCCTGCCGCACCGAATGCACGCAGTTGGTGATCTTCGTGGGGTTGTAGTATGGCATGAACGTTTTCCCTGTGTTTCTCTTTACTTGACTTGATTTTTGTGTAGCGGCACTCCGGTTTGTACAGTATGAATAGGATGTGATTTTTATGAGAGGCGATAGGAGGCGATAGGCTCTCGGTGTTGAATGAGATTGTTCGGTTGATTCACATGCGATTGTGTTTTATAGGTGCTCGGAGGAGTGCTAATAATCAGAGTTTCCTTATTCGTCGGAAGATGAAGCTTCCGTTTCGTTGCTTTCTTAGCACTGCATGCTGACACACGGAATTACATCATGCATGAGCAACCCGCATCCACCCGTTCTCCCCTTGACTCGAAACCACTATATAAGAAACTGCGCCAACATGAGTTATCAATCCTTTATACTGAACCTTTGCCATGAATCCATCCTTGTTGCAGAACCGTAGCGTTCTCCAACCGGTTTCTCGAGTGTGCTTTCGATTCTCGCAGACGCAGACGCGTCAATTTAGCTTGACCACGGGCAGAGGAAAAGAACGCGTCGTCATTTTGGGATCTGGCTGGGGAGGTTACAACGTTCTGAGGGGAATTGATAAGAAGAGATGGGGTGAGCTCTGATGAGCTTTTTACGGGTTACTCTGTACATGTTTAATGGTCTTTTTTTCTTCTTTTGCTTTAGACGTGACGGTAGTTTCGCCGAATAATTATTTCAATTTTACACCGCTGCTTGCTGGGACTGCTGTTGGGACGTTAGAATTCAGATGTGCGATTGAGCCGGTATGTTTTTCCTCGTTGGACTTGCAAAGGATTTGCGGTGTAAACGTCATGATTTGCAGGTTAGGCGCTACACGCCACAAGTCGTATGTTTTTGACTTACTCAATAGCTTGAACGTACACCTGATTTTGCACAAGTCCTACTATCAAGCATGGTGCGATGAGATAGGTCTGTGTCTCTTTTCCTCGTTTCCTTGACGCGAAACTGACGATAATGCCCGACCGGACACCAGATTTTGAACGGAAGATGCTTAAATGTGTACGTGCTATCTATTTTCCGCTCAGCGTTCACTGCGTCATCGTCACCAACATTGACTTGTCGGCAACTGCACATTAAATATAGACGCCGGCTACTCGACCATTTGACGCTGAATCGACGGGCAACCTCGATGTACTGCCGTCCAATCCCGGCCCACCATTTACGCTGCACTATGACAAACTGATCGTCGCTGTTGGGGCTTATTCGCAAAGTAAGCACTCTTGATAACCTCCAGGCAAGGAATTGTTTCGCCTTACGCTTTTTCTTCTTCTCGATTAGCGTTCAATGTTCCTGGAGTGAAAGAACACGCACATTTCCTGAAGGACGTCAAGGACGCACGGAAGATTAGAGGTCGAATTCTGGAATGCTTCGAACAAGCAAATCAACCCTTCATGAGCGACATTCAACGAAGAAACCTTCTCAACTTCTGTATCGTTGGTAAGCATCATTGCTTTTTGTTGGATATATGCGCCTCGTCTCAATTAAAACACCCGATTCGCAGGCGGTGGACCCACTGGAATAGAATTCGCTGCTGAGCTGCACGATTTAATCCACACAGATATTACAAAACATTATCGATCCCTCGCGAGGTTATCAAAGATCACTATTTACGACGTTGCCCCGAGCATTCTCGGATCGTTCGACCAATCTCTCAGGGCGTAAGTCTCTTTTGCCAATTCAGTATACTTCTGCACGCTGATTCTGCTAAACCAGTTACACCGAGAAGACATTGTCGCGCGAAGGTATCCGTATCTTGACAAACCATCATGTAGAACGTATCGAAAACGTAAGAGGCCCGTAGCTGGAGGTTTCTGTACCATGAGCTGACCGTTTGGTTTAGGGCAAGATGATCGTGAAAGAGAAGGGAGAAGTTCCTTTTGGTCTTTTGGTCTGGAGTACTGGGTTGGCTCCTAACCCTCTCGTTAATGCCGTTTCGGTAGTGAAAAAGGATAAACGCAACACCAGGTATTTGATATGATTTTTTTTTTTTTTTTTTTTTTTGCTCAAGATCATCCATGTTTAACGAACGAATTTACGCAGTTTGGTTACAGATGAGAATTTGAACGTGATTATGGAAGACGGCAAGCCGAATCCTGACATCTGGGCTATCGGTGATGCTGCACAGGTTGATGGCGCTCGTTTGCCAGCAACTGCGCAAGGTAATGAGCATCTTCCCTTTTCATCGTCTACATCGCAGTGCGCTTAACTCAACGTTCTTTCTGCAGTTGCAGCACAAAAGGCGAAATACATCGTCAAGAAAATGAACAAGCTCGCAAAAGGCCAGGAACACAACGAGAAATTCGAGTTCCATAATCAGGGCAGTCTGGCCTACATTGGGAACTGGTAAGTTGGCCTTTAGGCGGTGGTAGTCTTATCTTCCTGACATGTTTCTGCCGTGATAAAAAGGAAAGCAATATATGACAAACCATCGGAAAATGGATCATCAGACGGTTTCATGCAAAAGGAGACTGGTAGAGTTGCATGGCTTTTATGGCGATCGGCTTACTTCACCATGACTTTGAGCCTTCGAAACAAGTGAGTACAACTGCGTATACAACGAAGAGGAAAGAGAACTGATATGTTCCTTCTTAGGATTCTTGTTCCTACTTATTGGTTTGTCGTTTTCTTTCTATTCAAAATAGCATGGGCTGAACACAACCTGCCGACGACTCATCAGGTTCCTGAACTGTAAGCCTTTCTTTTGCTGGTTGTCTTCCGGCATTCTGACTCCTCACTCCAGGGATATTCGGTCGTGACCTTACACGGTTTTAGGCTGGACCCTTGGGGAACAAAAAGAACACGACCCAAATTTGTATTTGTACAGCACAATATAGACCTGCTATGGACATTTAGTGAGAGTATCGTAGTAGAACCTCCAGGGTAATAGTAATATAGAGTATATCCATGTTAATCATCGCAGCACCCCCTTACCAATCTCATGCGCATATATATTTTCTTTATTTCAATGAGTCGTATTTCCTCCCGCAACCACATTACATCGCAGATGCAGATGTCATTTTGCGAGAGATGTCCTTCACTGTAACAGCTGCTTAATATCTAAAGGAATAGACGAAGTAGAAGGCCACTCACGATCGAACCGTTCGACAGACAATTCAGAATCCTCCACCATCCGAATCGCCTCGACGCCCTTCCAGAAACCATCAGCGAAGTTGCTATGATGCTTTCCCCCTACAGATGCATAACTAGGAGCCTCACTGACCCCTGCATGCCCCTGCAGATCCGCGAGGATGGCCTTCCACTCTTCATCTAGGTTTTTCGTGGCTTCGAACACGCCGTCCTTGCTCACACCGACGTGTGCGATGTGTTTGAAAGATTGAGGGGCTGGCGAAGATATCATGGTTCGGGAGATGGGGGTGCTCGTTAAGGATTTGGATCTGGTGGTGGTGGTTCCGGAATTGGTCGACTTTGAGTTGCGTGTTTTTTTGGATGTGGGTGGGTCTTTGAGGTGGTGGTTGGTATTATCGTTATTGGGCGAGGAAAGCGAGGAACAAAAAGATGAAGAGGAGGAAGAGGAGACAGAGATTTAGAGTATGCGAACAAGAAAATGTGAGTTCAGGTGGGGCGCTGTGCGATGAGAGACGGAGACCCACGACCGGTGTATAGTCTG
This sequence comes from Agrocybe pediades, assembly GCA_013053245.1. Taxonomy (NCBI): domain Eukaryota; kingdom Fungi; phylum Basidiomycota; class Agaricomycetes; order Agaricales; family Agrocybaceae; genus Agrocybe; species Agrocybe pediades. The sequence goes on along the minus strand of JAACJL010000046.1, from coordinate 1,319,388 downwards.
TCCATGACCTTCTGGCCGAAGACGGAGGCTTCATCGTCATCGTTGAAGAGAAAGCCGTACCTTCTTGTCTGGAAATCAAAGGAAAGCAGGGGTCAGATGATATACCAAGATAAGATGGAAGTTAAAGAAAGAGGCATGCGAAGGAAGGAAAAAGCCAGGAGAAAAAACGATAAATGTAAACTGAAACATACCCTGCCTTGGAACACATGAAAGAAAGGCCTATCCACAGAATACTGAAAGTTCTCCGGGAACTTGAACATCCACACAGTGCGCCCCGTCTCGTCGTCGGCGAGGCGGAACCAATGTCGTTCCGTCTCTGTAATGTCCAGAGCGGCGGTGTTGGGCGTCTCGATGTCCCTCCCGAAGGTAAGTGTGCCCTTCCAGCGAGAGTAGATCCATTGGCTGTTGCTGTCCTTGTCCTTCTCTTTCGAGTTGAGTTTGGTGTGGTACACTCGCGCGCCGGCGACGGCGAGGACGGCGTATGGGTTCTGTTCGAGTCCAGAGATGGACCCGTTCCGCTCGACGCCTCGAGGGTTGATTGCGGAGACGAAGTTGTAATCCACGGACATGGTATGGACGGGAGATGCCACGCAAAAGGTGGGGAAAGTGAAGGCGGAGGTGAAGATGAAAGAGAGGTGGCGAGTAATGAACTTGGGGCAGCGAGCTACGCAGAACAGTCTGCAGCTGACGAATGAGATTGATAGAGAGAAAGGTCCAGGCAATCTGTTTGTCTGTCTGCTATCTGCAGTCCTTGCACCCTAGGATGGGTAGCTCAGCAGTAGGAATCAAGAGATAGTCAGAGACAAGCAGGCAGGCAAGCACTTTCAACTTCAAGGTGGGGAGATATAGCCCATGATGCTGAACTGTACTGAAATGAAGTCTACACGTTGATACCTCTCTAGAGATATTTTCAACGCTCTTGCCGCAAGGAGCTCCTCGCTCTCGACACGCGGTAGATATAGGGATTGTGGTGTGGGTACCGGTGGTGATCGATACCATAAATTGCATATCCAGTCAGCCATCCAGTTTTAAGGCAAGCCATAAGACCATTCGATACGCGAGTCTGCTGGTTGAAGGCACCAGTATTGCATTTGGTCCGTATGTGTGACGATGCAATGGGGATGAAGCAGAGTGTTTTCGGGTCGATCCGTCCTCGCTGGCGTCGAGAAGGAGAGCTCGTGACGCCTCATGGTAAACGCGAAGCAAGGGATTGAATAATGTGAAAGCGTTTGTCTCCTTCCACAACGGAGATGTCGCTGGCCATGGGAGTTCCAATACAACCTAATCTCCTTGAAGCAATTCATTTCAAAGTGCCTCCTTCTGGTATGTCGGTATACGTTCCATGGCTCAAACTCGGGCTTGAAGGCAGGCGTTCACGCAGCACACGCACGAGAAGTCGCAAAATCTGTGAAGGTAAACATAAAGATAACGCAATGGAAAACAAAAAAGAGGGACAGTAACAGTGTTTGAACTACAACAGGAAGTTACAATTTAGCGTTCGCTGAATTCAACGCAGAATAGATCAACGCTTCCAGCTCAAGCCATAATTTAGACGTTAGAGGATCCGCTGTAGGCGCCACCTGGACGCCAAATACCACAGCAATGCCACTCGCTGGGTCAATGAAGTGCTGCGTTCCCGCCCAGCCTCCCCCTGTATTATGTATGAGTGAGCAAGCTACGCAAATGAGAAAAGATATAAAATAAACCCACAGAAGGCGCTTCCTTGCTTGCGACGCTTTGGCCAGTCCCGAGTCACAAGCGCCATGGTTGTACCCCATTGGGTACCAGGTGCCATCACCAACTCAGAAAGAGACTGCGATCCTTTCTCGGTGAGTGCAGGAACAAACATTTCCCTCACGGTTCTCGTAGACAAAATAGGATTCGGGACATGAAGCCCAGCTGATAAGCATACCATTCAGAATCGGAAAACTGAATAACGAAAAATTAGAATTCACCGTTTATCCTCATCAAGTGACGAAGGAGCTTGAGATAATCCCTCATGGAACTGTACAGACCAACTCCACCCAGATACAAACCAACTGGTGATGAAAGCTTCAGAGCGAACACTTGTGCTGCGTGACTGGGTTTAGCGCTTACCTTTGGAAGGATCTTGCTCCATAATATTCATCTGGGTTGTGAAAGAATCAAGGCCATTGCTATTTGGATTACGATAGGCCAAGTGAACTAGTCGTCTTCGTAGTTCTGGCGTCAGGCGAAAGGAGGTATCCATGTTAAGAGGACCAAAAATGTGCTCCTTGCTACGTTAGCGTGAGTGATTTTATTGATACAAAGCAGAAGGCAGGAATACCAGAATTGCTCGAATGTTTGCTTCGTCACTTTCTCGACCAAGAAGCCCATTATGTCTGCGCTCCATCCATAGACAACTTACGGACAGTCAGTACAAAACCTATTACTATTTGAGAGATGAACTTACAATCCGTTCCAGGTTCAAATTTCACAGGCACTCCTGGCAAGTTACGCTAGAACTAAATGAGATATGGAAATAACATCAGCCCAGTGAGTCTTATACCTGTACGAGGCGGAAAAATCGAGCAATAGGATCTTCAGCTACATGCATGTCCTTGTCGGTATACCCAACCGGAAGTGCCTGGGGCCCCTCGGCAGACGCTGGATAGAATAAGCCGCTAGAGAAATTCAGCAAGTGTTTGACAGTGATGGGCGTCTTGCACGGTTCAAACTCCTTTCTGGACTTGATAATAATGGGGTCGCGTAACTGCGGGAGATAATCGCCAACTTGAGTATCGTAAGAAACTTGTCCTAACTCGACCAGCTTCAACAAAGCCAACTACTTGAACTTCAGTGCGCTGTCAAGCGTGCAGGAACAGGGTCCCGCTTACAGATGCGATCATCTTGGTCTGACTACAGATCCAGAAAACGCTGTCAGGATTGACCTCTCCGCTTCCTGGGTCGTTGACGAGTTGTGGTCCTCCGCCATTGAAGTAGATCTCTCCGTCAACATTAGATATTCCAAGAGTCAATGAAGGCAGGTTCTTGTCCTTGATAGCTTGTTCCTATTCCAGGCAAAACACTATGAGAAGATGAGGTGTTTAAAATGATGAAGAGGTAAACTTGCAATGCGTGCGTCCAAGGCTTCTTTTCCTTTGGCTGTGAGTGTGGTCATACTGCACAATATGGGACGAAGAGGTGTAAAGCCAAAGCGCTAGTGTGGAAGAGTAAAGACGACCGGCTACCCCAGTACCCCATCCCGGAGATTTGCCTGAATTACTTCAAACAGTGCCTGACGCAGGAAAATTCAACTTGTGCCAAATATCTCACGGATATCAAGTGCTAACCGCCACTACTACCGTTGCAAAGGGAATCCAGGCGGAGAAACCGTGTATATAGGTCAGGATAGGTCAGAATCCAGATGGTCATTCATGGTAAAATCCAAGTCTAACCAGCCGCCAGTCCACCGTGGTGAAATCGCTGCTTACGGCATCTGTTTGGCATCGAGGCCGAAAGCGTGTTGTGTCAGCTGTCGCCGCTTCAAGCCTAAAGGCCTTCACTACGGGTAACGGGTGCGCTTACAAGTTACAACCTGACAGCAACTTGGACTATTGAATTCTCAGCCGGGTCGGACGCGAAACCTGACGCATCTATGCTATATTCGAAATACTTACTAGTAAATGCTAGTCAGTTCCTGCTCTCTTTTTTTGCTCTGCATAACATCTGGTTTGGATGTACCAAGGATATACAGTGAATGCATCGAATTTGACCAGTCTTTCGCACCCAGACTGGGATTCTTCTGTTCTTGGATTTTGGGGTCTCCGAATTCTTGGCTATATTACCCGGCTCCGCTCCTATTGTTGGGACGAATGTCGGATTGCAATCCTTCTCGAAGCGCTTGCTCCCCGGTTTATTCCATGTAAGCCTTGAAACATCTTCTTGGTGAGAGATATAAAAGTCTTCTCTGGACCGATTCTGGCCAGCTCAACCATTGGTGGGCTATATCTATCACGGACTTGTTTACCAATCATCATCCATCATACTGCAAGCAATCAGTTCATTATACGTACATATCAAGTCAGCGTTGTAACGAAATGGCTGAAACGTCTTACTCCCAGAAAATGGGCTTTGAAAAGTATTCTATGATGTTATTTCTCACTGCCGCATGCCAATGACATTGATTGGGTTAGTTCCGCCAATTAGCGACCTGTCATTCTAGCTCGAGGCAATTGTCGTTGGACAGCTTCAAGCCATGAGGACACCAACCAACCTCTTTCACTTCTGTGCTTATTCGATCTCGCAACAGACCCGACGTATTTTTACCGCAAAGAAACGTACACGAAGATGCCTGCTCTGGCGGTACTTTCACCAAAAGCGACGATGGGTGCGTACAGTATCTATCAGATTAATTCACCGAACTCACAGTCTCACCGACAACTCCTAGGTTTATTAATCGTGTGCCACTCTCTGGCAATCTCAACCACGTCTTTTAGACTTTGGCATAGATACCGTGACCTTAGATTGTGGTGGGACGATTTCTGGGCTGCGGTAGCGCTTGTGACGGATATCATTGTATTCGCGGTGTACTTGATTGTCTTTTCAAGTACCGTCCAAAGTAAGTTGACTGTATATCTAGGCACGAGGCTGCCTTATGACGCTTTCTTAATAACGAAATCCTTAGGTCCGCCAAAGCCTGCCTACCTTACTTTCGCATTACGATGGTTAACGCTCATATGTTATACTATAGCATTGTGGTAAGTTGCAGTCCGTCTCAAGCTGCACATGCTCTCAATCAATCATCGGTACAGGGCAGCACGGATGACTGTGGCCGTTACGATCGTCAGACTTCACCCAAGGGGTTCCGCTCGTCGCCATGCTGCAACCGCGTCTATAATCTTCAGCGTGTTCGCAATCGCTATGATTATCCAAAAGATTGTGATATGTAGCCAAAAGCAAGGAAACTCGCCGAGGTGCATAGTCATACCACGGTACACAGGCATTCTAGAACTCGTCAGTGAGTCCTTATATCTCTTAGTCTTCGAAAGGGCCTGAATCTGACATCAAATTAGCAAACCTCCTAGAAGACTTGTGGCTTCTAATTGCCCCGGCGAGCATGCTATGGAAAATGAAGCTTCAGAAATCTCATCGCAGGTTAATCTTTGCGATCTTCTTATGCGGTATCTTTACTGCACTAGCAAGCATTATACACGCTGTATTCATCCTACTCAACTCCGCCGCATGGCTTGGAATTGTAGGACATATAGAGGTGTGTATCTGTATGAATCGTAGTCAGATAAATTTGCCTAAAACTGACTGCCTTGTTCTTCCCAAGATTACCGTCGCCATCGCCGTGTCCAACCTGCTCGTCCTCGTCACGTACATATACAGAACATTCAGAAACAATTCGGAAAACAGCGATGGCAGTGACAGCAGACCTACTCCCACCACTGTTCAGCAAAGTATCACCATTTTTCTAAGCACAAACAGGAGCACCGCCGGGGGTAACACTTCCAATTCGGATAGCCACACGGAAGGCGTTACATCAACTGCAATATCACAGTCCGCGGCACAGTGGACAACTTCTATCGAACTTACGGAACTCTCTCACTTAGGCACGACGTTTGATATTCCTCCAACCGTGACGGATCCCCACCGATCGTTCAACACCATCGATTCAGCCGTCGGTACGACGACCCCATTCAGTTCGTTCTCATACTCGACCGGTGTTTAGTGCTCAAGGGGGAGATCCTACATCACCCCGACATGGCTGAGTCGATGCATGTCAACCTCCGGCAAGAATAGGAAAGGATGTCGTGCTCTGTAATCTTTTTACTCCGATTCCCGCCAAAATTCGTGCCTTGTGAGGCATGGTGGCAAAATGCCTGATATTTCTCGGGCCCAGAAAGCAAATCTTTCTCTCAGCGAATTTACAGCTTCACATCCAGTATAGCTTGACACATCGATTATGCTGAAGGACGATGTGATGCACTATACGTTCATCCGGAAGGCTTGTTTAGAGCCTAATAACAATTAGCCTTCGATGTGTATCTAGGAATATCATAAACATGATGCCCACGTCGCTTACGTATGCTCTAACGCATCGGAGCCGTAGAGCAAGGACTAGTCAATGCCCACCGTACGTGGAGAAGAGACAGGGAATCAACATACAATTACAAATTGAGAAGATAAATTAGTGATACAAGAGGAATGTAAGTAGTGATTGGTCTACAGGATATGAGATTGTGGATTGCACGGAAGACGAAGCTTTGCAAAAGCGCCGGCGACGCTAGAACCACTTGAAGAAAGACAGTAAAAAAGGTGATGCAGAATGCAGTACGCCCTAAAGTGATCATCAGAGGGCCGTGCCTCGTTCGAAACTGGCACGGATTTCGGCAGTGTACTTGTCGTAATATCGGGCAATCTGAAGGGTCAATTAGCAACAGCGCCCTAACAAACAAAGAACAGTTCTATTCACCTTCTTGTTGAAAACACGATTGTGCTCGTTGATGTACGTGATATCGCCCTCTTCTTCGTTGAGGCGCTTCCGCGAGAATTTGCCTTTCTTGTCGATACTATGAAGAAAGATGAATAGTTCAGTAAGGATCTCCGGGCGAAGCACAGGGAACGATACATACTCTTGGTTGATTTTGCTAACCACTCTGTCAATAACTTCCTCTGAAGGCTTGTTGTCCCCGTAGATAAGCGTATTGGCGTCTCTGTACAGGTTCTCCGCTGCCAGTCTTTGTTCGACGCTGACAGTCGAGACCTCGCTGGAGCTTCCTGGGTTGAAGCCTACTAAAGCACCACCTTGACCCATAGCAAGAGCCTTCTGCTTGTTATAAGCTTCAAGATCAGGCTTAATATGATCCAAATCCTTCTTGTACCTCCTCCTGGCAGCATGAGCATCATCTTGAATCGTGTCAAAGTATCAGCCAGGTTGTAACAGGACAGTCGCTGTGAACAGCATGCACTCACCATGGAACTCGAAATCTGCTCTGCGTTTCTTGCGAGCTAACTTCTTCTCCCAGGCATCGTTCTCCTCGATAGTGTACTCCCAGTTCTTCTGACGCTCTACATCTTCACCCCTTTCCTCAGCATCAGCTTTCAGACGTAACGTCTCAGCCAATTTCCTCTGCCTTTCTAGTCGTGCGGCTTCACGAGCATTGACTTTAGCCTTGGCAGCCTCTTCAACTAACATCGAACGGTTTGCTCGTGATGAAGCAGCCTATTCGTCCTAGTCAGAACACAGTGCGCGAAACGAGACAATAGCCACTTACAATCCTCTTACGCAGTTCAGCCAACTTAGCTTTCCGTTCTTCCAACGTAAGCTTGGGCTTTGACGCATCCTTTTCTTCCTCTCCCTCCGCTGCTGGAGTGACATTTTCCGATGTGTCAGGTCCTGAATTGGAATTGTTGCTCTCCGCGCCAGTCATCGTCATTTCCTCAACGAATTCCTCTGCAGCTTCAACCACGTTTTCGACAGCGTCCTTGACCGTTTCCATAGCGTCATGAACCGCCTTCTCAGAGCTCTGCACCAATTCAGCTGCTGTTTCGGCTAATGTTGTTGTAGCTGGTGCTGCCTGTTCTGGTTCGTCGGTTTGCATCGCCTCATCGTCAACGACCCGTTCTTCTGCTGGAGGTGGCGAAGCCTCAGGTTTAGATGCTTTCGCTGATGGAGTTTTCTTCGACTTTTTTGAGCGTGATGGGGGCATTGTACACAATAACGGATATGGTCAAGAGGAAAGCGGTACATTCTCTTGCCGTTCCACCATTACCGACAAAGTTCTCACGGTCAATAAATTCCAGTTATCGACTAGAAACTTGAACATCGAAAAGTAGGACTGATTTTAAAGCTCCACGACGCGGGGGAAGCTGAACGACGACTAAGACGATGTGAACTGGACATGCAGTAACAACCCTTGGCCTGTCTCGACAATCACATTATTGGACTTCCGTAAGACTGTACCAGCGCGAGCCGTAGTACGATACGGAATCGAGAATCGATACATAAAGTCTAAACCCGTCGACAGATTGAAAGGAAGATGCAATATGCAGCAGCAATTTTTCACGTTAGAGAATTTATTAGACATATCCAAAGGGTACGGAAGTAGACTAGATCGGCTCCAACACCTAAAAAAACAAACGACAAGGCAGGCCAAAACTTCAGACGAGGATCGGTATGTCAAAGAAAACTTCAAGAGATAGGCCGAGCTAAAAGTAGGATGAAGTCAGCAACAAGAAGTTTACAACTTGGACATCAAGAAAGCACAAAGTGTCAGAATTGCAGAAGTAAAAGTCAGCAGAGGGATAAATCCCTAAGACTGTTGAGCTTGATATGTGAATTCTTATTCATCTTTCGGAGGAGGAAGGGATTGAAATGCAATAATCAATAGAAAACTCACAAGGAAAACCATGAAACGTATCACAATTCACCCAGGCATATGTCGGAGAAGAGCAGAAGGAGCACCCAACGAAAAAAAAATGGCCCTTATATACCTTTGTAATTCAGACTCCGACAGCAGCATCACAGTGCACTGCCGCTACTGCCGGACGGCCGCTTCCGAGAGCCATACCCCATTTAGGTGGTAATGACAGGGCAAGTCAGCCGTTGGTTCGAGCGGTGACTGGACCATTATCTCCTGCTCTGAATGTCGACTACACCTGCGCCATCCAAAGCTCAAAAGTCGAGGAAAGAAAAGGAAAAAGATAAAGAACGAGAAAGAGAGAAGGACCGAAAGGCGGGATCATTACCCACTGAACGATTGAAGACCGTAGTTCGAAGACTCCCACCGAACCTCCCGGAGGATATCTTTTGGCAAACCGTGCAGCCTTGGGTCACCGATGATACTGCTACTTGGAAGGTGTACTATCCTGGGAAGCTTCGCAAGAAGTGAGAAGATTGCTAGCTTTGTAATCGTGGATATATTGACATAGATATCTAGGTTGAACAAGGAAAACATACCATCTCGTGCATACATTGCTTTCAAGACCGAAGAACAAGTGCATCTTTTCAGTCAAGGCTACGACGGTCATGTTTTCCGAGACAAAGCAGGTGCATAATCACAGTCACAGTTATTCAACCGCACTTTCTCATCCGGCGCAGGGGTCGAATCTCAAGCTGTAGTGGAGTTCGCGCCATATCAGAAGGTCCCTTCAGAGAAGCGGAAACCTGATACTCGCAATGCCACAATTGAGAAGGGTATGCCGATCATATTCTTGCGTGGAAATGGTCCTGAATATGTTCTTGCAGATGAAGATTATATTTCCTTCATCGAATCATTGAAAGCATCTGAGAATACCGAACCTGTCTCGTTGGAATCTTTGAGTACGTGCTTGTGTTTTCTTCCGTATCGCATGGCCAACTAAGGAAACACAGTTGCATCGACACAACCTCCTCCGCCACCTAAGACGACACCCTTGCTTGAAGCTTTGAAAGCAGAAAAGAGTAGAGAATCGATCATGCGTGCCCACGCACACTACAATCAAAACTACAACCGAATCTTGAAGAAGAACGCTCCTCCGCCACCTACCCCAAAACAAGCGGTGGAAACCCCGTCCAATGGCAAGAAGTCTGCTAAGAAAGGTCAAGCCCCCAACGGAGTGCCGGCTTCTCCAACACGGCAGAATGGCAAGGAGGGGGCGCCCTCGACTTCCAAAGGCTCTGCAAATGCTCCGCCTTCTGCTAACAGCGCAACTCAGTCGAAGCCTACTAAAGCCGCCAAACCGCCTCGTGCACCTGCCCCGAGCAAGGGCGCCAATGAAGCCAAAACAAACAAGAATGCCGAGGAGACATCTAGAACGACAGCCCCAGTGGCTATTGCAACACCTTCCAAGCCTGCTACGGACGCAGTTGCTCCTTCTCCTGCAACTGCAACTGCTCCTCCCCGTCGCACGCGCCCTGTGCTTGGACTTGGATCGCGCCAATTCGAGGCTGCTTTGAGCGGTGTTGCGGGTCTGGCAAATGCCGCTTCTGAAAGGAAAAGAAAAGAAAAAGAGAGAGAGGCACAAGCCACTTCCCCAGCGTCAGCGTCCGCCAATTCAATTACGAACGCAGCCCCTGCCGCGGCACAGGCTTCCGCAAATGCCAACGCGAACTTTGCTCGCATTGATGCGTCGGATAGTGAAGAGAAAGATAAACCGGTTTCGTCAGTCTCCACTTTGCCCACCTCTCCTAGAAAGAAAACTAGACGCGGAAATCGGGGCCGTGGAAATGCACCAGCAGATGGAGGAGGAGAGAGCCAGCAAGTGAAAGTACCCGCTATCTTGCAACGAGCCGATGCGCCCCCTGCTATTCTTCAGAAAGATGCGCACCGCACACCCAACAGCGTGCTGCCCGCTCCTTCCACCGTAACTGCCAGTTCGTCTGTAAACTCCGCCAACAACACTCGCGGCGGAGGTCGGCGTGGACGGGGCGGTGGCGGACGGGGCGGTCCTGGTCGTGGAGGCGCTCCTAGCGCTCCAAGAGGCGGCTGACGATACTACTAATACTCGATTCTCATAACGAGTAGGTGCGCATGCCTATTTCCCTCACATAACAACGTATCTCACCTCCAGGTCTCATAATTAGGCTTTCATTTTACACCGCAGTCGCAGTTCTTGGCTAAGCTGCGTTCTGATCATCACGTCCTTGTCAATAGACTTCCCGAATTCCAAGGGTCTCTTGCTATATGCAGCGATCTGTTTGCAGTATCTGCGCAGCAGTTTCTCATGCAGCATCGGCTCTCTGCGCGGACACGGTATACTCTCCCTATCACCTAAACGAATGATTCGTCCGAGATTCTTTCTCTTCAACTTCCGAACAGTCGACTTCAAGACAAGGGATCGCGTTTTTTGCGGAAGGAAATTTATTGCGTTTCCTCTGGATTGGGACTCCCCGCCTTTCAATATTGTTTCTATGTGTTTGTGTCCGCGAAATGTAGCAAATGAAACGGATTCTGTGTATCTGTGAATTCATGCCTTGTTTCCTCTCGTCCTTGCAGTGATTGCCATGTGGATATTCGGGTTACTGATATTTGTCTTTACCCAAATTCAGGACACAGAAGTGAAGGCGGAGAATGCGTTCCGCACCGAGGCGCTGCGAAAAAGTGGAGTAGTCCTCGTTCGGCGCCATATCCTTGAGAATTTCTCGCTCTTTACCATGGCATTCATGATTACATTGCAGGTCAGGCACTCGGGCTTCAAAGCTTCATCAGCGTTCACCAACTCCAACTTAGCCGAATCACAATCTCCGGGCGTCCTTCATTGACAGGTATTGCTCATATTGTTAAGTTAGCAGGTTGCAATGAAAGATAAGGTCGCCTTACTACGGGAATTCCTCCCCGAGGCGGGCCCTGGTTTTACTCGACCTCTGGAAAATATGGTACATACATATTTAAACATTCTCAGCGTTGTGAGAAAACCATCATCAAGTTATTCCCAAGTTTATTTTCACGTCCTACGACAATGCAATCGTACAAATGGAAGGCGAATCGGCTCTTTTCCTACCAGACACCGGGGATGATGTAGTAAGGCACCTTTTTTGCCCATTCGTCCCATCTTTTCCCAAACTGTTGCCTCAGCGCCGCATCTTCATCCGCTATCCTGTTCAGGACGAGGTACAGCATTCCAAAAATCATGATGACGAAATAGGAGAGGACGAGAACTTTTCCGACCAGTGTGTTCCACAATCCCGACTCCTTGACCCACGAACCCTGCCCGAAGTTCCACAACACCCAACCTGGGTGCGACAATACCAGGCCAGTGTAACTCGGATGGCGGACGAAAGCATACGGGCCATCTGTGACCAGCTGGTGGTCCTTCTGGATGCTAGCCTCGAAGCGGAAGAATTTACCAAGCTTTCGATATGTCGCCAGGCGTATGAGTGTTCCAGCTACTATCATGGCTCCGCCGATGGCCGATGCTGTGGACAGATGTAACTGGCTCGGTCTTCCTCCGTTGAATACGAGGAGGGACAGTATCGCCTTTGAAAGTGGGTGCGCCGGAAAGTTCCAAGCAAGGATTGTCGCGATCTCTAGGAGCCCGGCGATGAATTGAAGGCGCTGAATGGTTGGGTCAGTCAACGTTGAGACGCATATTCTGCATGCACTTACTCCTGCCGGCCCTGGCGTATTCTTGGTATACCAGGCAATTTCGAGGATGTTTGTTGTCTTAATCCTTTCCCCTGTGGGAGGAGGTGGATTCGGAGGCCTTATGCATCTCATGAATGCATAGGTGACTATGAAAACGACTGGGATTTTGGCTAGTGACATCTTGGGGTGATGTGGGCGAGTATGCTAGTAGAAGAGTAGCTCTTGTAAGAAGGACCTTTTATACGCTCTCGCGTGTTAAATTAATCCCTCAATCTGTCAATTCAATATAGATCATCTATCCTCTTCCCGAAGACGATCTTCGTGGCCGAGCTCCTCGCCGCAACTTGCATGTATAGTACGGGTAATATCATGGAACCGTCAGAACCGTGTGCAGTTGAACATATTTTTATTCTATGGTTAAATGCGAAGAGCGCCGGTGGGCACACATACTTATTGCTGCTCTTCAAGATGTTATTGAAAGTGAGGCGCCAAATCCGGTGTTGTATGTGGGGACTCGGGAGGTCAGGCTCGGCACTTCCCACAGAGCCAAATTGGCTGCTAGCTGGACGATAACAAACGTCTAACTTATCATAGTGATCATTTCGTGGAAGGCTCGGACTCGGGCTGTCTCCCACCGAATCGACACGGTATGTAGGTGCCTATCTTTCCGCATCACTGCTGGTTCTAATTGTGCGACGTTGACCAGCGCATAACATCCGAACGTTCAAACTCTTTCTACCCGTCTGAAGATGGGCCTCTCATAGGACATAAAATTGGGACATTGCATTACTCAGTCCTCGGGCATGTTTTCTTCGGTACCCGAGCATGGGTTCGCACTTCGCAGATAACAAGACATATTTAAACTTTGGCTTCTAACCTAAGAGTTACCTGATAGAACTCCGCCTAGATTCTAGAACGGACGTTGATGATACCCTAATGGGTAAAGTTTTTTTCCGCATTTAGGCTTGAACGTCCCAGCTTCAAGTAAGTGGCAGGCCCAGGTGTGGTACATGTTTCCATGCGAATAAGTAATAAATGTTGCAGCTATTTACAATAGGTTTCTCGGCTCGACTCTGTATCAAGACCTCAAAGGGACACTCGTCTCGAACCCTCTACCACACCCCAGGAATGACTTGGTATCTTACTCGACTAGCCCAGTTGTCCCACTGCTTTCCAAACCGATCTCTGAGAGCTTTGTCCTCGTTTGACATTCTACCCAGTGTCAGGTAAAGTGTTCCTACAATCATGACGAAGGCGTAGAGGGATACAAAGGCTTTTCCGAACGCCGTGTCCCAAAGACCTGATTCCCTCACCCAGGATCCTTCGCCAAATTGCCAAAAGAACCACGATGTGTGTGTTATCAGGAGGGCGGTATAGCTCGGATGCCTAACGATGGAATATGGTCCACCTGTGACGAGTTGGTGATCGCTCTGTATGCTGGCTTGGAAGCGGAAGAATTTGCCGAGGTACCGGAACGTCAAAAGCCTGATGGCCGTCCCCACTAAGAACGTCACTCCCGCAACTGCTGTGACTGGGCTCAAACGCAGATTTTGAGGCCTGCCGGTGCTGAACACGAGGGATGATAGGATGACCTGGGACACAGGCGAGGATTTATAGTTCCATGCTAGTATCGTAGCAGCTTCCGCGAGACCTGCAAGGTATTGTAGGGTCTGCAAACGTCAACAACTTGTTCAACAACTTTGCACAGTGGTCAAACGCTTACTGTAGCATAAAATGGCGACTTCGCCGTGTACCATGTCATTTCCATGACATTGGAGGTGATTGGAGTATCTTTGTTTTCAGGAGGTGGGTTAGGCGGTGTAATGCATTTCTTAAATGCCCAAGAAACGGCAAGTGTGAGCGGTATTTTGGACAGTGACATGGCTAAGAGGGCACTACGCGGGGGCGTTAAGTTACTAGTCCATTCCAGGTCGCGGTGCTTTATAGCAACTATTCTCCTCGTGCCTGACTGCTCTTTGCCCCACAACCGCCTGTTGGAAGAGTCCCGAGTGAGTCCCGCTTCCGACTTCGAATGTCCGATCACACTAGTCAAAGACGTGTACGTACAGAATATGCCTTAGGGAATCATTCTGCCACATAAGTCTAGCCTCAGGGTCATGGTACTAAAGCATGCGACCCTTGCCGTCAAGAAGCGATGACGGCTCTGTCATATGGTACTCCAAGACATAGAAACGCCTTGAAAACATATGGCCAGCGTCCAGAAAAACTTTCTCACGTCAGTTTGTGATAGGAAAAAGCCCATGCTTCACAAGAACGAAAGAGAGAGAGAATATGAAAGAACAGCCCAGGTAAGTCTTTGCCATTTGGCGAGGTAGGTTTTGCCGAGTCTCGACTTGAGTGAAGTCTAGCCTGAGGAAGGTACGTTAAGGTCTTGTTGACTTTAGTAACACCGAGTACTCGAGTACTTACTACTGCAAGACGGCCCAATATTATAATTGTTTCGTATATGAGTAAAGAATGTATGTAGACTGGCAGGCGCCAAGGTCAGAATATAGAATTGTTTACACTGTCTGCATATAGACTTTCGGCACGATGAATCAACAGTTTGATTTCGTAGAAAGGGTTGCAGAGTACGGGGCAAAAGACGGCCCAAAGTACGGTCCGAACGGTCATAACAATGAGCATCGAGTCCATCGTTGATCAACTGGGCCATGCAACTTGCAAGTTACACTTCGAAACTACTTAATAGATACCAGGAAACACCGAGTACGGTACGCGACTGGCCCAACGATCCCACTCCACGCCGAATTTCTTCCTCAACGCCGCGTCCTCTCTTGACATCCGCGAGAGAGTGATAAGAGATGTGGGAAGAATCACGGCGCTGATATATGTTGCTAAAAGAAGCACTCCCCCCCTCTGGCCGAGTACGCCTGTCTCTCTTACCCACGATCCATCGGCAAAGTTCCATAAAAACCATCCGATGTTAGCCAGCGCCAGGCCGCTGTAGCTGGGGTGTCGGACAATCGAATATGGTCCAGTGGTAATCAGGCGGTGGTCCTTTTGTATGCTAATTTCGTAGCGGAAAAAAGAGCCCAGGGCCTGATATGTGCGCAACCTCAAAGCTGCCCCGAAAATCCAAAGTGCAGCTCCCAAAGCGTTGATAGCGTTTAATCGTAGGTTTAGTGGTCGCGCACTGTGAAGGGTAGCTAGCGAAAGCACTTTCTGGAGTAGGGGACTCGCAGGCAGCCTAGGGCCTACTATCGCAATAACTTCTGCGGCGCCTACAAGGATTTGCACGAGCTGTCGGTATGAGTTTAGTCGACTAAAGTTAATCAACAGCATTCTCGCTAACTCACATGGCCTAAAGCAAATCTGTACCTCCTCAAACCGTGAATGTCAATCTTAGTCGATGGCACTGCTTCGTCACTCGAAGGGGGCGGATGAGGAGGTGTGAGCATCTTTTTGAACCCGAAGGTCAAGAGGATGATAATGGGAACCTTTGAAAGGGACATGCTAGGTCGTTGATCTACCAGATAGGTTGAAAGAGGCGACTTTTATGTATGAGACTCAAGTCCACTGTCCCCATAATTTCCACGCCTTTGTTCGGAAGGTAACAGGTCCGAGAGGAAAGCATGACCGTTTCACTTTTATCGTACTGACTTACGCATGCGTACATTATCCGGCGGCTTTATGTCAACGTTGACTTATGTACAATTGACTTTCTTCAAGTATTTATCCGACTTTGCCGGCCAGCGCCAGCACTCAATTGTAGATGACTGAAGAGTTGTTCAATATGAGCACGAACCTTGTTCTAATGTTGACCTCGTTGGCGTCGGGGGCTCGAGCCTCGCGCGACGCTTGTTCGCCGTATCATGTGATGAGCACCGTGACGGCGAATGCATCATGATGGCGAATTGAAAATTCTTTGATTTCACTGCTCATTAACATTGCTGGCGCAGAACTAAGTACTTATATTCGTTTCACAGATATACTGCCCAAACGAAATGATTTACATATGTCAGTCTCGCTATATTAGCTTGATTGACAGTCAATAACTCACTAATATCCTGGATTTTCAGAATATTTTGGCGCCTAATAGTGGACTTTTGACACGAATCATTTCAGCCCATGACTTTAGAGACGGACTAAAAGGAGTCAGCGCCAGCGGTGGAACGAAGATATTCCTTACTCTCGAGGGTGCTCTCATCATCGAATTCATCGACGTTGTAATACTCAAAGAAACAGAGGCTGCCTTCAGCAAGTTCACCATGATTTGCAGTGCAAAGTTCGATGTCTCAATTTCGTTGGTTTTCGGTCCCCCCTGCGACTTCTATTCACACTTGATCAGCGCTTGAGCTAGTACAGTACTTTACCAACTCTACTCTGGCGCATACATTGCGTTTAGGCGGCTTGGCGACTACTTGTGACCGCGTGCTCATCTGATTCCGAGTCTAACTTGACCGTCTCCAACTTGGGTCACCTAAACGTGATCTTCTGGGGAACGGCTTTTGTCGCACTCCTGTAGCTTTTATCAAGACAACGAGCTGCATCCCTTGGAGCCATTGCATATGTAAGTGACCATTTTATCTTGTAGTATGACGACGGATAGTCGTACATACGTTGACTATTTTTTGCAGTCTCACACAAGATCGATAGCGCATGCTTGGCAGCGATAACATTCACAAAACAAGGCGTCGGATGGATGAATGCCATTGAAGACGACTAAGGGTATGTCTCCGTTGAGCCAGATGTGCTCTTCTGATCGTACCCCAACCTGAGCCACCGCCAGTTTTCGGTGCCGTGCTTTCACCTCATCTTACCTCAGTGGATGATATGAGGTGAGTTGTGCCAGAGCTAATGATATTCGAAGGCGGCAGTACGCTGATAATATACCTTGTACAGTGAGAATTGTATGGGCGACGGTTGAGACACGGATATGCTCCATTAAGGAGCGACCCCCCGATCTCCCAATAATGTGACCATTATAATTATTGATCGATCTTTCAGCGCGCCTCATGATCAGTCGCTTCAACCAAGAGTATATACAGCGCGCGTCTTCGAACCATCAACGCACGCAACCTCCGAGCACGCCCACGTAGGATGTCCTCCCTCCCACCAATTCCTCCAGATATTGGGAGAATGTGAGCTCCTTGTTTGCACGATAGCCCTTTCCAATAGCTGAGGATATCTAACTCTGAATGTTAGCGCAGGGCCACTGGTGGGTTCCCCATTTCGCTGTCATCTTCGACTTGTGTCCCAGTAACTCATCGCTTTCATGGGTCTCTAGCTGCTTGGTTACATGCTTAACTGGGCATTGCAGGGTGCTCTTTTTGTTCAAGTCTGTGAGTTTTCCGTGGATAATTTCTATCCAATAGCTTGATCCAAGGATTGTCACTACAGACATGTACTATCTAGCCTTCCCTCGGGATCCATTGCGCAACAAGATACTTGTGTATGGGGTGTTAGCACTCGAATTCACACAAACATGTCTACTATGTCATGGCGCATTTCACACTTTTGCAACTGGGTACGGAAATATGTTAGCATTGGACGAGATTGGCTTGATCTGGTTATCCGTTCCCATCATGAGTGGTATAGGTGCGTGTGCTTCACCATTCTTGTCGCCGATCTTTCAGTAATACAACTGTTTTCAGTTGCCTTTATTGCGCAGGTTTTCTACGCGTACAGAATCTGGATTCTGTCACAAAGTTGGATTTCTCCTTCCATCATCACTTTCGTGAGTCTCGCCAGTCCTCCGGAGAAGCCGTTGATCCTTTCTGACAGAGGTTCGTTGACATTTTTGGATGGCCATGAATCGACATGTGAAGCTTGCACTGGTTCAGCTAGGAGGCGGCATTGCTACTGGAGTGGAGTCGAAACGCGCTAAACACCACAGCGCATTTCTTCGAAAGGATTCCCTTATAACCACGGGGGTAAGGGGGATGATTATCTATCGATGGTCTGTAATGCGCTGATCCAAAGTCTTACGGCAGATATGGTGTGGCGGAAGTGCCCTGTGTGATGTAATCATCGCCGTATTCATGACCTACTATGTCCGTTATTATTCATCTTCTACCTTGTCAGCGTTGCTTACCGGTATGACTTTAGCTTACGCGGAAAGAGACGAATTGGAAACCCACTCAGAGAATTGTGAACAAACTAGTTAGACTCGTGATTGAGACTGGTATGCTCACAGGTGAGAATATCTTATTCTACGATGGCCGTGCTTCTACTCATAGCCATCCTCACTAGCTGCTATTGCAACGACGAACTTGATTCTTGCCGTCTTGCCGGGGCGCCCAACCTATTATCAGACAACAGCAGGCGTTCTGGGCAAGATGTACTCGAACGCTATGATGGCTGTGTTCAATAGCCGTATGCACGTCGGATATTCCACCTCCACCACGCAAGAGATGTCGATGAGCTATAGGATAGGCAATATTGAGCAGGGCTCATACAGTGGGGATGGTTACGGTTATGATGACAGTGCTCTGGACAGTACCTTCGTGACAACTCGTACTCAATAACGCCCTACGAATTCGATGATGTATAATCAAGGATATCAATGACTCGAAGCGGCGATTGCGCAGGCTAGCTCAAAACCTCGAAGCATCAAGCTAGAAGAAGTCCCGGCTCCATTCCACGGTGCAACAACGCTTCCGATGGGAATGACAGAATAAAGCTATCTACGAGGAAAGTGAGGAAACCAGTCTCGTAAGAACTCAAAACCATTCTGCACGTTTCTGACGATACTTTTGACAATGGCCTTGTTCAAATCGTATTGCAAGGCTTTCGATACGCTGACCACGCACTGTTCTTGGGCGAACACGGACGATTGCTAATCAATAAGCGCCCGACTTCTATCGTAGTCGGTTGGATGTCTATTATTCACTCATTTTGCCTGCCCCAGAGTATGCCTATCCGAAATCTTGACTAGGACTCCCAATGGGTAGTCTGGCATACCAGCTCGACAAGTACAGATGCGCATCTATTCATGTGACTACGAAAAGCTAACAAGGATAAACATCGTTTTTGGATAGGAAGCATGCCAATTGCTGTATCATTCTTCTCCCATCATCTCGACAACAGTCAACGTCAGAGTCAATGTCCGTCGCCCGCCACCTTTGCCTTCACACGATAATCAGCAAGCAGATATGCAGTAACAATAGTGGTTCGTGTGAAGACTGGCAAATCACATATGTATTTGCTCTTAACGTACCGCCATCCCTAAAGGTTGCTGAGGCTCGTTCACTCTGGCAAATATCACTGTTTGCATTCGCTTCCTCCAGGTATCTCTGGTCAACGTTTCAACAATCATCCTTATAGAATAAGTACCTGTGCGCAAAACTTGGTGTTCCGTTCTACCTCCTCTGATATGATCGGTTGATTAGCTTTACTATATGCACCGGATACATATATGGAAGAATAGCAACACGTTTCATCGAGCTCCAGTGTACAGGACGCTGCGTGGTGCTATAAATACATATGGCAGTGGCAGGCCAATACGGTCCTATTTGAAATAGGGGCAAAAGCCGTTCCAGCCGTACCATATCGCTGGACAGTGGCCACCTGGCCCTACCTGTTACGTTTCCGGTATAGGCTGTAACTCGGTATAGATCATCTACCAAGCCTAAGATCTATGGGCTCCAGCAGCTGGATATAAGTACGTCTTCTACCTTCAATCTTTTTGCAAGATCCTCATTATTTTTGGTCCCTCCCTTCGCAGTTCTGCTCCCTCTCGAAGATGTCTTTGGCAGCATCCCCTCCAGCTCTCCCATCCATTCCTGCAGATATAGGCAGAGCGTAAGATTCAGTGCCTCTTCATGATCGTCCCGCGCGCTAATCGCTTACTTTGCACAGTGCTGGACCTCTGGTAAGCGTGGCTCAATCCCGGGATCCAGAAAAGCAGTTCATTGACTTCTTGCTGCAGCTTTTGGGGTACTTCTTTAACTGGTCCTTGTTCGGAGTCCTTTCGATGCAAGTTTGTAAGTCACATCCGCCCTCGTCGGTGCGATTCGTGCTTTAATGAGGAACATAATATCTCTTCCAGATATGTATTTCCTGGCATTCCCGAATGACCCAGACCTCAACCGACTCCTGGTGCTGGGCACCTACCTTTTCGAAGCTACACAGACCTTCTTGCTTACGCAGACTGCGTTTCACTCTTTTGCGGACGGCTTCGGGAATCTTACATTTCTTGACCAAATCGGTACAATCTGGTTCAGTGTTCCGATCATGAGCGGCATTGGTGAGTTTGCACAGACATCGGCCATAGGGAAGACCGCTGATATTGATTACCCACAGTCGCTTTCGTAGCACAAGTATTCTATGCCTACAGAATCAGCATTCTCGCACAGTCGAAGGTTATGGCGAGTTTCATTATGTTTGTGAGTCGTCTCGTCTTCCTAGCGAACCATAACAGCTAACACATTGGATCAATGAACAGTTAGCATTTGTGCAGCTGGGCGGTGCGATAGCTACAGGAGTGGAGTCTAAGAAGGCTGTATTAAACAGTCAATTCTTGGGTCCAAAGTCTTACATTACGACTGGCGTGAGTGGGACCTTCCTTTTGCTTTGGAGAGAGAAAACAGGCTCAGCGTCTTATCAGATCTGGAATGGCGGAAGTGCTGTCTGTGATGCTATCATTGCGATTTGCATGACTATCTATGTACGTCTCCTCAATTCTTGGTAAAAGAGCAAGAGGCAGGACAATAACGCTTTTACTACTAGCTCAAACGTCGGGACACTGGAATGAAACAGACCCAGATCCTACTCAAGAAGATCATTAGGTTGACTATTGAAACTGGCTCTCTAACAGGTGAATCCTATTGTCATTTCCTTTTCGTCGTCGTAACTAAAAAATATGTTTAAGCTGTTATCGCTATCCTCAACTTCGCCCTAGCCTTACTCCCTAATCACCCAACCTACTACATGACTACCGCTGGTATGCTCGGGAAGCTTTACTCGAATTCCATGATGGCAGTCTTCAACAGTAGAATGAAAGTCGGAAACGAAGCGAACGGCGTCACATCCTCAGGAAACAACGTATCTGTTTCCTCCAGCAGTCACCATCACAATGTCGGCCTTCGTGCCAGGAACATGGATGCGCACCACGGTAATAGGATTCAGGCTGGAAACGCATATGAAATGAGCGGCCCAGTTTCTGTGGCTGTCACCCAGGAGCAAGTCAGTTTCCCTCCCACGGATGACTGGAAGGTGAGAGCCAGTAGGATGATTTTCGCTCTTTTGCATGCAACTCACGTTTGTCTATCTTGACATAGGTTCCACCTAGACATTCAGATGAGGAACGACTAGATGACAAGCATAGGAGATTCTAAAATTGAAGAAATCTATTCATATCAACCATCAGTCCCTGTGTCCCTGTCATCTGTATGTACAACGCTGCCACTTCTATTCCCTCCGACCTTGCCTGTTGTACAAGCTGTATTTATTTTTAGTGTAATGCCTGGGTATCCTAGTTGTAAATTTTGGACAGTAAGAACATTCACGATCATCCGCCATTCGTTTTATTCTTGTACATTTCGCCTTTCGACATGCATTTGTTTCCATATGTCGGTCTGATTTTAGGGCTGTCTTGGGCTGTCTTTGAAACGTCTTTGGTATATGGAGCGAGCGATAGTCGTGACATGTTTCGCCGGTGCTTGGATATTTCACCATCGGAGTCAGCGCTCGTCAAGGCCGTAAAACGACACCATCGGAGCAAGACTAACACTTCTGGGGCGACGTCGAGTCCATCAGACTCCACCGCCAGCGCTGCATAAAACGCTGGGCTTGCCATTACTAGTAACCCCCATGAAACGTCTTATAAACCAACACTGGATGAATAAGCATAATTTTTTTTTCTTGTCAATTTAGGTCTAGAATAAGCATAATACTGTCATCCTGGTGAAAGTATATGTTATACCTGCTGGCTTCCCGAGTCATAACTACTCGGATAATAATAGGAACTCAGTTTTACTATAAATTATCACAAGCGTCAAGGTGACCCATAGTACACCTATCCATGGCCGTGGTAAAAGAAGAGCGGTATGGACGAAGTAAATGCACATCAATCAATGTTAAACGTTGAGAAATGATCAAAAAGACGCATACACTATCATTCGGCGTCGTTGATGTCGAAGACAGTACGCAGCAGATGGTCCGCCTTGCGACCCGTATGCTTGATGAACCCAAGGTAATCTAGCTCATGCATCGCCCGAATAAACCTAGCTTGGACTTGCACATTCCATTGTTCCTCCTCCTCTTCCGTCATCTGCACTTCTTGCCGTTTGGCCGCTTTGCCCTTAGCGCGCTTTTTCGGCGACGCGGTTCGAAGTTCACGGGTTTGCGATCGCTGGGTATCAAGGACATACTTGAAGGATTCGAACCAGTCATAGACGTTGATCATTTTCCCGCTGTCCAGGTACCTCTTGAAGAGGATGCTGGTGTCTGGAAGTTCCCAAATAGCTTTATCGGGTGACGGTTCCGTTGGAACCATGGACGATGGATCTTCGGCATAATCATATGGCCGTAAGAGCCCGGAAACCATACTGGCACGAATAGATGGGTTCAGAAGCTGATAAAGATATATGTGATGAGTTGTGGGATCATCTTTTGCCTCCATCAAAAATGAGGTACTAGAGATCGAGGCTTACTTCGGATGGGAAAGGCGTACGTCCGGTATACCACAGTTCCCACAGATCAAGCTCCTCAACAACTGATAGCTTTTCACTGTTGGCAAGGATATTAGACTCGTCATTGATAATCAGTCTTCCTTGATCTTACCAGAGGTAGTCGACTAGCCATGTGCTCAGAGTCATGGATAAGTTGGATGACTCGGAAGTCGTATCAGTGGCGATGTAATTTTTCATCATAATAAGTTTAGCCCGCGCCCCCTGTTCTTGCGAGCTGATGTCTGCTGGCAGGTCGTACAGGAATGCATGCACCTCTTCAATAAGGTCTCGTGCTTCTTCCTCTTTTAATTTACTGTTTGAACATTAGGCATGAGAACATGATTGGAAGGGTCGTGAGTACTGGCGCACCTGCTTGCTATGCCGAGTGTCTCGACGTCTTTTTCCAAGGTGCCACTGAGAAGGCCATTAATCACTCTTTGTAATCTGTCTTCGTTTCTTGTGTCCGTCGTGAACCACTTGAGACTAGCATGGCCTTGACGCTCTAGGTAACGATGGACACAGAGCATGACACAGAAGCCCAATCGAAGATCCTGATACCTGGAATAGAAGCAGTTGCGATATTTATCTAGCTGCGCAATAGCATGGGAAACAGGGTCCGGGTCCATATCTACGTCTTCATCATGAGTTTGCAGAGAAACGCGCGCGCATAAAGCGCTCGTGAACGGAGAGGATGTTGCCAAGGAAGGCGTGTCTCGGACGAGCACAGTCAAAGGCTCCAGGCTAAAGTGCCTTAGGTGAACAAGCTATGGAACGCGGTCAGAGAAAAATCAATTTATCAGACAGGCAAGTACCTGTATGACTGTGAAAATAACGTCGACAGATGAGGCATATCTTGTGAAAAGGTCGTGTAAATAGTCCAGTACCCCGGGGCCAATCAAGATGTCAGGCTCAAAATTCACGTCAAAGAACGTCTAGATATTACAATGAGTAGACGAATAAGGCTTGGAGATGGAAATATTACCTTGAGTATAATCTCTTGCAACACAGAAAGGCCAGAAGGGGTTGTAAAATTACGGACCCGTAAAAGTGCAAGTGTGGATTGCGGGTATGTAACGTTGAGGTAATTCGTGGAGGGGGACGACAAGGAGAGAAGAAAGACCAGGGGAAGCTGAGAGATAGACTTGCTACAGAAAAATTATGAGTAAGTTGAACCAATACAACTAGACCATATTTTACCTGCAGATATGGCAAATATCTCTCATAACCAAGGGGTCATACTGTTCGAAATCATGGAAGACAACCACAAGATTTGGAAGACGGCCCTCGGGAATATCTAGTCGTCGGTTAAGAATCAAAGGAAGAGTTAGATGAGCGAAACCTACCAGAGGACTCTAGCCATGCTTTATACCAGGCCCCAAGAAATTTAATATCATAATTCGCAAGCGACTCCGCTGTCTTACGCTTTACTAGCAGTCATTTTTAATGAGTACATTGACGTTTCAGCGAGAGTCCTCACACCTTTCTCCAATAAACCACTCTTCTCTATGAATCCAGATACGATGGCTTTCATTCCATTTGAGATGTTCGAAAAGTCTGAGGGGTATACATGGGTGACGAGACATGAAGGACCAGGCGCGTCATTGCGATTTTCCTCAAGAGCAGATGTAATATGGCCCAAGAACGTCGATCCGAAGGTTGGGTCTGGATGATGCCACAGTAAGCAGTGATAGCGGCATGCAAAAATGAACATGCCCCACTTGTGACATACACCACCGGGAGCTCAGGGTATGGAAGGCCAGGAAGGGTATTGTCGTACGAGGATCTTGTTTCCTGAACTACTGCTTTCATTGATGCAGCTTGCAATTCTTGTACAATTTCCTGGAACCAGTAAGCCCGGAAATCATACGTCAAGCAAGAAGATCACACACCTGTATTCTAGCAAGACACTTTGTCCATGCTTTCTTATATGCCAAAAACCTAAGCTCTCCTCCGTTTTCTATGTCCCTCGCCTCGTTGACGGTGACTGAAGGGAGTTGCGGCTTTGCAATGCCATCATCTGTTGAGAAAAGGCTTTGAGAACGATCCATACTAGAATAAATAAAATTCAGACCTGTCGAATCAAAAGGGATGCAGAATGCTGTCTAAGGAGTCTTAATTTCGTTTGTCCGGCATGCTGCTTGTGAAAATCACCTTGCTAATGTCGTCAAGATTAAGAGCGTTGTGCTCTGTCATGTTCAATGTCCAAGATTACGCTTCCTTGGAGAAACTGAAAGCATCGTAAGGAAGAGGGGTTGGATGGTATTTGCACAGAGACACGCACATTTTTGAGTTGGCAGAAGTAGAAGTCAGGCAAAGAGCGCAATGATTGAAGGTTTGAACTTTGAACGCGTCCATGCACATCGGAGTCGCGTCGTAAGTAGCTGCATGCAATCACGTGGCACGGTGCCGGCCCTAGACAAATATTCTGACCCTTGTCAATGATGCGATCGATGCGAGTTCACACCCTTTCACACCTGCACAGTGCACTCGGTGCACAATTCCTAACGAGTTCGTAAGGCGGCTTCGGGAGTGAGGAAAATATTTCTGAGGTGCGCTTCCAAAATATCGGCTTAAGAGGGATGTAGAAAACCAGCAACTTCGAATTCTTCTTTCAGCAAGTCACCATGGGAATATTTACCCTTACTTGAGTAGGCCGTAGGTCTTACCCCGTCCTGGGAAACCTTCATTCAACGGAGTTCGCGTAGAAGATATCTGGAAGCCATGGAATTTCCAGTGCGACTAGTACTTTGCACGATCTACATGGATATTACGAGCTGCATCTGGCGTAGTAGTCCAGCGTCGAGTCCATGTATTGTTCGGTATGCTTCTATTATTGAGATATGGAGTTTCCTGTACGCATTACTTTAACACATCACCTTTGATCAATAGACCTTTGCCTTAATATTGCACGCGTACGTTTGCCTCTCAGATGATTTTTGCGTCTGCAACGTTGCTCCGTTGGGCGCTAAGATCACTCCTTTGCATTCATAACGATGGAAGTGCTCCGCATTTCGAACTGCGCCCCAGAATCCCACAAGGCGGCTATAAGCGACCGAGTTTGTAGCTGGGAAATTCGTTACAATCGTGGTACAGTTCGGGAGTTTTTCCGGCTGAACATGGAATGGTCCATCCCTTTGAACACCCACCGGGTTGGTTGTCGACTGTTTCTTCCCTCCCTGCTACAAGGAAGGTTGCTTTTTCTCTGGACCTTTCATTCTCATTCAAGTCTATGTTGGAGAGGCGTTCATATCCTGCTTTCTTGTCATCTCGTATCGTAAGTAATTTGGTTAGCTTGAGCTCATATCGCCTTTCTGGGCTGAAGAAAGACAAATATAGCGAGAATTCATACCGCCTATACCTGGAGGGGATGAGGGTGTACTAGAAGGAAACACACGTGCAGCTGTGCAGCCCTACTGTACGCGCTATGCCGTATTCTTCGGCAAAGGAACAAGCACCGCGTGGGGTCCGGGCTATTGCCGACGTAAGTACTGATAGGCTTATGACTGCACGCCCTATTTGCCTGTCAAAGACTCTTCTAAAAGAATTCGGGGTTCGCATAACCACCTCCAGCTCAATTTAATGAAGCCCGCCTCTTGAACCTGGTTCCCTCCCTCCCTTCTCCATCTTTCCCGCCGTGTGCGCTCCCCTCCCCTCGTTTATGGATGAGTCGCCAGTTATTCCAGACCATGTTGCTAAGATGTATGTCGAACGCCTTCTTTTATTGTGGGGTCTGTTTTGCTGACCTGCTTACTCATATAGCACCGGTCCTTTGGTGAGCTTGACGCGTATTGAACCTGCCGCGCTGGGGATTAACCATTGCGAAAGTTGTTAGGGTACCTGTTCACCTTTGGTCTCTTCGGGGTGCTTGCAATGCAAGTTTGTGCGTCGGTTCCTTCGTTGACACTCGTCTATGCCGTACTGATTTCTTCATGGCATCTACAGACATCTATTATCTGGCGTTCAGAAAGGAACCTATTGTCAACCGGATCCTGGTGTACACGGTCTTCCTCATCATGGTTGTGCAGACCGTACTACTCTCGCAAACCGCATTCGACACCTTTGGAAGGGGATTTGGACAAATTGACACAGTTGACAACATCAGCCATATCTGGTTTTCAGTGCCTATTCTCGGTTCGATCGGTATGTCATACACCCTAAACCCACTAACCTGGTCAATTAACCCGTCGAAAACCTACTGCTATAGTGGCACTGGGAACGCAGCTGTATTTCGCATTCCGGATATCTGTCATGGCTAAAGATAAACAGCTTGCGCTTGTTGTGGCGTCTGTAAGTCATCAAGTCGTCCTATTCTCATAATTCGGTTCTCTAAAGTTCTTCTTTGATAAACAGCTATCCCTTATTCAACTTGCCGGTGGGATCTTTACCGGTGTGGTTGGGCATGATACATCGCGGTTCTCAACTTTCCAGAACAGCAAGGTTGGGCTTGCTTCGATCGGGGTACGTGTGTCTGCTGCCATGCTGCTCCAGCGTCGTACTAAACAATTGGATTTTCAGTTGTGGAATGGCGCAGGTGCTTTGTGTGATATTCTCATAGCAACGTGCATGGTACACTTTGTGAGAATATTTCGTTTAATCAACTCCCAGTCAACTGACTTCATTACAGTATGTCAATCCAAAATCTCCATGGAAGCTCAAACAATCTCGTGTACCCGTATTTTTTCGTTTACCAGTTCAGTCAGGCATAATCCTGAGTGAGTAACAATTTTACCAAACTAGCAGGACGGCAAAAAAGATGCTGACATGCGGATACAGCTGCCGTTGCCATTACTAATACCGCATTATGCCTCCTTCCCGGAAGGCAAACTTACTTCCAGACAACGTCTTCAATCCTGGGCAACACATACGCTAATACCCTCCTCGCGCTTCTCAATAGTCGTGTGCGCCTCGGCCGGCCAACGGGTTACGTTGATGACGAAGTGTCAGAAACGACTTTCGAAACTCAACAAGAACATCCTAGATCTGCTCTAGTTTTTGCTCAGCCTGATGAGACAATTCTCGATAATGTTGGCATAACCACAGAAAGACGCCCTTCGACTCAAACGGAAGCCGGGAGACCTTCTTGGTCTGGAAGTCATAGAAACACGGTGGGGATGCGAACGCACCCTAGGCCCATGTCAAGTACAAGTGAAGATTCTCGGACATTGGGTTCCATGAACCTGATGTCTATCGATGACTGGGAAAGGCGCCACAGTGGAAGGGTTAGTGGCATTATTTTCGACAAAGTTGCTTCCATTTGCTGAATCACAAACTCTAGCCCCAAACTCCTTTACGGCAACAAGAAGAAGACGAAGAAAAACACATAGGTCACGCCGTATGACCTCATCAAAAAACATTCTTTCTTCCGCACAAAAAGGATTGCGATCAAACTGTGAAGTGAGATAAGCAGGGGCTTGGGATAGCCGCTCTAGTGCATTCCATCTATAACATGTGCATCGCCAGCATCTCGTCCGGTCAGCAGATTTCGCAGTCCCCTTCTCTGCATGCATACCCCCGCGATGTGATCGGAAGACCTACGACGAAAGCCTGGAAAGCTCCTGCTTCCTTTCTCCTTCCTGTCGCTGTCGCGCAGTCCCAGGTTCTTCCAAGATTCATCGCATCGTTGAATTTTTGAATTGGTAAACTCTTGGTCGCCCCCATCGAAAATGGGTGGTTTCTCACTATCCCAATTAGTTTTGTCGACGTGATGTTGGAACTGAACACCTGCCTATGGCATGGCGTTGGGCAATGGGCGCTGGCGATCTGATAGGGTTTTGGTGCCCATGGACACTTGTAATTGTACGAATACGTCGGTAACGAATAATGTACATACCTACTACATTCTGCTTAGTCGCACACGTTCTTAATGAACATTTACATTTGGAATTTCTTAGAGCTTCATGTTGGTCTAGAAGTCTGTCCTTGAAAAAGAAGACATTACTGACTTAACTAATATACGAATGGCACTACTCGGAAACGTCAGATGCCAATGTAGACCTCCGGTGCGCTAAAGAATAGATTTGAATTCCGAGTTATGACCTGTTATGACCTAGCTGATCAAAGCTTTCGCCTATGGATATAAAGACAGGACTAACGTGTACCTCTACTCTTCTAATGAGTGGACTGTATGGTGCCTGCCCAGATAGTCCGGTTCCGGTTAGGTCAGTTGCCGAGCCTAGAAAAACTGCGAGAAAACTGCGAGACATAGATCCAGTCAAACTCTCCCTGCAATTCCTCCCTCGTATCCTTGCTAGAGCAGTGCATCTCTGCCAAAATAAAATACTTCAGGCTGCGAGGTCACGTATGCGTGCTGGAAATATAGCGGCGCGTCCCCGTATCCAGACGAGGAAGGTCCATGGTCAAAGTTTCCGAAATACATCGCACTGGGATCATAGCTGGGCTCGAAAACGCTAGTCTGAGAGGAGCTGGACCAAAATTGGATCTCGTGTTGGGACGGTGTTGAATAACTGGGATACAACGACGAGTGAAAGGCGTCTAGCGTGAACTCTTGGTCCTGCGTTATCTGGAAACTTGAAGCCTGGGGAGTGTACGCCGCCGGGTTCTCTGGGTAATCGGCGTTTCCTAGACCACTTGAACAGCCGTTTAGTAATCCAGCTACGTTCTTATCTTGCCATTCAGCACTCAGCGGCTGCAACAATAGTGATAACTGTGACGACCCCTCTGAGTCCTTTTGCGTAGCATGGACGCTTTTGGCCGACCTTTTCGCAGTTCGATTCATAGCGGAAGAACCAGTGATTTGACTTGCTCCGTCGCTCGCATGTGTCTGGACTGGAAAATCATACTGCATGCCATGACGGTTTTCGAATGGTGTTTCTCCCGTAAAATGATACTCTTTGTCGTCGAATGTCGTATTCCTTTCCTGCGATGCGACGGATTGTTCAAACTGTACCAGATTCCACCTGTCCTGCTTCACTTCTATTCTTGGTTTGGGGCAATAAATTGGGCTGCCGTCAGCATGGTAGAGGATGACCTCTTTATCTTGGACTACCCGTCGGTTGGCCGCCGTGCAAAGACTGCCGCTATACTGCTGGACATGTGGGTAGTAGTAGTCTTCGGACAGCATCAGGATCGAGGAAACAGGGGAAGCGCTGAGGGGTGACAGTATCCACTTGTAAACGGTCTATGGGAACGGTCTTTATACCCTGTGGTTCTTCGGTCTTCGAGAAAAATAACCAGTTCGCTTACCATGCCTTCATTGCTACCACTGTCGAGCAGATCCGTTTTCGAGATTTATTCTCATTGGAGCTGTCAAGCGGTCCCTGTGTGGGATTGACGACAATGTCGCGTTCTGTGTATCAAAGCCTTATTCAATCATGGTTTTGTGCCGAATCTGGGAATTGGCAAACATAAAAATAACAATTGATTTGGCAGAAGAGTTTTACTACATCTCGCGTAGCGTACAACTCTTGAAAAATTCTAACTATACAACCCGTGGTGCGAATACCTACACGCCTGTTGGTTTCCCCGTTACGGGTACTTATCCCTTGAGCCACGAAAAGGCCAGGCGCCGGATTACCGCGATGAACATTCCATCCATCGGGGTTATCCTAGTTCAAGGGACTCACCTCGCAAAGAAAACCCCAAAACCAAACCAACCGACTGTCTCTCTACGCTAACCTAAATAGAAAGTAAGTCCGTGGAATGCCTTGACGTAGAACAAAGGACATTACCTCTCGCCTCCGTTTATCGATTGCCGCCCTGGTATAATGTCAAGTGACCAAACGGAAAGGCTGATGGAAACCCACCTCCCTGTCCAAGTTCGCGTTCTCCACCAACATCGTTCCACCCCGCCTCTACATAGAGCGCAAGTCAGTAAGCCATATCACAGATTGCAAGGAAAACATACCCCACGATCCATCGGCAGCAGACGTCGAGCTATAGTCCGTCAGTATCTTCAAGTTAGCTAGCACCACTTACTGGGATTGGTGGGTGCTCGGTAGGGAAATGACGAGGGTAAAGTCGGGCAAGGGTGGCGGCAAAATCGGAAAGGCTAGACGAGATGGGAACCTGGCTTGACTCTCGTAGGTTCCCTACCAAGCCACCCGACGGTCGACCCGCCCCTGAGCATCCCGATCCAGTCCACCCTGCCCAGAGAGAATGGTCAGCCTCAGTGATGGGGCTCATGACGAAGGCTCTTCCACTTACCCTAGATGTCGAACATATCCTGCGAGGCCGGGCTACATCGAAAATACTGCGCCTGAAGGTGCGCACCTGAGACCCGATGCCGTGGTAATGATCAGCAACGATGCTTCAGAGGCGATAGCAACAGTAAAGACGTATCTTGGATCAGTCAACGCTCATAGAAATCTATCAATCGACATAGGCGAGCCGCGTCAGGTTGGGTCTGCATGGATAATGGGCACGCTACTTACCCTCCAGCCACTGACAGCAGTCAGCAGCGTGTTGCCTAGTACTTCAAGAGATGAGCGGTGGGAGTAGAGAAATGAGACAGAAGAAGAGAAGACGAATGTCTGAAAAAAGAAAGGAAAAACGGGGGATTTTATAGTCTTTCGTCAATTGGTGCTGTTTGGTTGAGCCCCAACGAAGAGATAAAGTTTGGCCGGTGAAGGCGGCCGACCATGGTTCGGTTTCTCAAGAGAAATCATCAGTTATGACGAATACAGGACCCTGAACATCGAATATAAGCCGATCTTGGTAGTGCCGATAGAAAGACCTTACGTTAAGATATTAACACGCTTTAGGTAGCCGTTGCGATTTGTCCACAATGTCGCGCTTCTGTGTGATGGCTGTTGAATTAGTCCACTCGGGAGCATTAAACTGCAAAACGAGGCGGTGCGATCCTCCAATGTCCCAACTCCCTTCAAAGTGCTTCGAACATCGAAAGTTTGTCTGTCTGCCACATATAGCGTATGAGCTAAAATGGGCGCCTAGGAGGATATGCTGGGATCGAGGTAAATCGTAAGTCTCGTAAAGAGATAAAAGAGTTGCTTTTCAGGTTTAAAAATAGCCGCACTCACGAGGCACCAATAAATTAAAACTACTTGCCATTTCCAGTCTAAAGTCGCCTATTTATAGCGTTTCTACGGATCAACGACACATTCCATCATTCCGAAGCTCGTCTCGTAACGTTTGCTCGTGCTCTAGCCTCTCTGATTTTGAAATAACGTCCTCGGTGGCTGGATTACACATGCCCGAGAGACTTTCAAGAGACTTTCTGAAGAAAACCACTGCGCACTTGTCACCATCCCTAGGCTTGGTCCAGGGCAGTGGCATTCGAACCTCTGCACCGGTCAATTATATTAATATATGCATTTCAATTTGCAAAAGCATGGGAAATAAGCTCCTCTACAAGTTAGTGGATAGATCTTACATATTATACATTCAGAAGCGGTGGTTCGTTCAGTATTTTGCTCCATATCGCGACCCAATGGCAAAGACTCCGTTCTGCCGACTCATCCTCCTACGAGTTTATACCGGCGTTCCCTCGGCTTTTAGCGCCCTCTGCGCTCTCTCGTACACCTCCAACCAATTCCCAAACAAGTTCGCAAGTATCGTCCTCTTCTCCTCAGGATCCATGGCATCATTGCTGTCGACTTGAATGATAATCTCGGCCATCTGAGTGGCTTGTTCCACGGCGATAACGCTATCAGAGCCGAAGTCGAACGTATCTCCTCTTGTCATTGCTTGCTGTAACTATAGGATGGGATAAGATGGTGTGGAACCCAGGTCGTTTTGTGATGCGACGGACCCAGAATCTTTTTTTTTCAGATTAGGTAGAGGGCAATAAATGCAGAGGACGCTGTAAAGGCTCGATGGGAAAGGCGAGGCGGGGTTGAGGAAATCGTCCTAATTTATAAGGGGCAAAGAATGTCGTGGTACATCCTATTTACGGACACAATGATCAAGCTTCTGGAACCTGCACGACACAATCGAGGTAACGTTACGGGTGCAATATCATGTGCTGACAAGCATGTTCACTGAATGGCACAATGAGTGGCGTTGGCCAATAGCGAATTTTCTCAGAAATTTAAAGCAAGCGCAAACTAAATTTATTCCAGCTTTTCGAACGTAATACGTATCGTACACCTCCAGGGGATTACGTCCCGCGAATAATATTTGAGTATTTGAAAACGTTTGTCGTACTACGGTAGCCGGATGCCCAATCGCACGGCATGCCTTACAAAAAACATACGAAACCTACAAGTATCATATCTCATACTCCTCATCATTCGAGGATTCGTCGCCTTAAGCGAAGCCCTTCGACCTTCCTCTCTTCGTATTCCATATCATCTTCGTAATCGTCTAAGGATTCCATAGTTCCAGAACGTCCAAAATCGATTAATCGAAAGCTGCGTTGCCTTCCCCACAGATGTCCTTTCGCTGTTGGATATTCATCCATTTGCCGCATGATCGGATGCGCGCTCAGAAGACCTGCCTGCCAAACAATATTCCGGCAATAGACAGACCCATGCACCCAGCCTTCATCGTGCATGCGATATAGTAGAGATAGACATTCGTCTCTGTGAAAACAAAAGTGAAGTCAGTGGGGCTTTAATGAGACAAGTGGCCGCCTACTCACAACTCCTCCGTGCTCAGCTCGTCCGGGCTGATGGACTTTCCGCAATCTTCAACCAGCAATATCGGACTACAATAAGCGTAGTCGCTCACTGTGCTCTTCTCTCTATCGATCTCGTAGTATCCGTAGAACTGGGGCACCACCGCTCCCAAAGGAATGGGTTTTGTGAAAGGAGGCATGATGGAAAACCCGTTATTATGTTCAAAAAAATGTTTCGGGAATCGCTGATAGTTCTTGGCTTCTGCCCTAATTTGGGTGTCATACTGCAACGACAGTTTTGCTGCGACTCGAGTCTTCGCAGTCAGGGGATGAACATTATCATCGCGCAGATGCTTGCAATATGGCGCACGTTCAAGGCTTTGGTACTTCACTGTAGTTTCGATAGCACGGTAAGGACCTTCATATTCGACCATGGCTTCGCGTGTATCGCCGCGTACTTCATATTCCCGATCTCCGAACTTCCTGGTCGTAGCACGAGTTCCCCTTACTCTGAGGACGTATCTGCCGGAATACTCTTCCCATTTTGCGTCGCGCAGTTCTCCATGTATGCCATCTTGCTCTTCGAGGATCCGCTTCACGTCACTCATCACACACTCTTTGCACAGCAATTCGTCGACAACCAGGGATCGGGGAATCTCAAACTCAGCTCTGTATACATAGGAATGATGACCCACACCAAGTCTAGCTGCTTTGGACAGATACAAGTGAGCCTCTTCCGCAGCCCGAGGCAGCGGTTTGGGCGGAAAGACAATGTAGACGGGTGGTTTGGCTGGACCACATAGAGTAGGCGTTATCTGAGACGGGTCAAGAAGCATCCCATCTGGCACGGGAGTATCAGAATGTGGTTTAGACAGGAAAGCGTCGATCTTGGCTTGTTGTTCCTTTATGAGGTTCTCTTCCGCCTTCACGTCCTGTTCGCACCTCCCATCGGGCACTGAGCAGTTGCTAAGCTTGTACGTGTGCACAACGTCGTCCATTTCAGCCCAAGAACAAGCGCTTTCGCCCCTGCCAACTGTTACATGAATCAGCCCCCACGGATCATGGACGACGAGGGTCTTCGGAAGGAGATGTCTCGGGATGTATTCCTGTAGAGTCGGGATATGAGTAAAGTTAAAGAGCTTTTCCTGAGGATGCCAATCTTGTGCTCGGAACGGTTCGAATGGCCAGGGGGCTGGGTATGAAGAAGGAGAGAAGCAGGAAGCAGGAGGCTGCTAGTTTAACATGCGGATGAATGAGTATGATTTGAATGTGAAACTTAGACGAGCCACGGACCTCTTCGTCAGTTGGCTGCAACGCACTTAACGTCTCCGCGTCGAGATCCTTAAGCAGCTTGGGAGGCTCGACGTTGGATACTACCCATGACTCGATTTCGCGTATGAGTTTGGCGACACTGTATACGGGAACAACCTGTTGTGAAGCTTCTCCCTGAAGGAACTTGTAAAAAGACCCGAATGTGCCGTGTTTTTGGAACGAGGCGAAGAAATAGGTTCGCAACACGCTTGCGCTAAGGGCGCCCCGGTCGTCCGAGAGGTAGTAGAAATCGGCTAGAGTTTCGGCCCACATCCTATTCCCCAGTCTCACGTCAGAGCAGTCCAAGATAGATTCGATTTTCCAAGAGAGATCAAGGACTGCATCGTTCCCTGGGGGTTTATACTCATTGAATATGAAGCGGCGGCGGGTTTTTCTGCTGTTCAGGACCCTTTTGCGTGTTGAGGCGATGTCTTCCTCTTCATCGTTATCGTTTTGGAAGCAAGATCTATAACGATCCAGAGCGTTGAGGACGATGAGATCTGTTGCATGTTCGTGGAAGGTTCTGTAATTGACTCCAGGGGGGCTGGGCGATGAAGCCGCAGGGCGAGAGGGACAGGGATCGTTTTGTTCTGTCGTTGGAGGATCGACGGGAGGTGGCTTGGAAGCAGTGACGGCTACATAGGAAGACAATGTGGTCAGCGTCAGATTCCGTGACCACATAAGAATTGAACGCACCATCTGACGACTGCAAAACCAACCCCATTGTGGCAGTCAATCGCAAAGAACGATGAAGGGCGGAAAAAAGGAAGAGACAATCTTTTACTTAGGTCTAGTTTTTATATCTGTTTGATCATGATCAGTACCGCGTTTTCACAGCGGGATCCGATTGCGTGGATTTTACACAATGTCCACAGCCTGAATGAATGCTATTTATCGCAAGGCGCGGCACGTTGCAGCCACCCTCCAATCAAAACGGAACCAGTCGCGCCCATTAATCTGAATGCCTCTTGATTGTTGTGGGAGACTGATCATGATGCATGAGCTATGGAAGAGTCCTGCTCAAGTGCTAATGAGTCATTTGCTTTTATAACTTAAAGTGCAAGAATAAATAAATACTATAGATACAATTACAGCAGGTTCCGAGTCCTTATTCGCTCTTGACCCTCTGATAGTTTCCGCGAGAACTTCCAGATCCCCAGCCGCTGAACCAGCCTGAAGCTTTTGGTTCCTTGCTGGCAGGACCTTCACCCACAGCAAACCCTCCAACAAAGTCTTCGTCTACATCGTAACCATCGACATCACCACCCTTGATCTCTTCAAACTTGCCCGACATCGTCCTCTCCCTCAATGCAACGCCACCTGAAGACGAACTCGAAGAAGAGGAAACGCTTGGACGTGCAGGATTATTGGCAGGCGGGAATGGCACAGATTGCAAGGCGGCCAACTCGGCTTCCAACTGTCTGCGTCGCTCGGCAGGGTCGACAGATGGATTGAAGAACATGGAATTAGACGGTGTGTTGAACGCATTAGCCTTTTGGGCGTCCGGTCCGGTGGGTAATGTCGCTGCGGCAGTCTGGCGTAGTAGCGCAGCGCCTCCCGCAATGATACCTGGTCCATAAGAGGTCCAGAGAGACGAAATAAGTTGAGTAGGTCCCGAAGCTGTTGGAGCAGCGGGCGCAGGTTGTGCTGGGTTGATTGGATTGGCAGCTTGTGCTCCGGAATCACCTCCTGGAGCTAAAGTGCCGATCAGAGCTGCCCATAGAGCTCTGGCTTTCTCTTGGATGAATCGATAAACACGCCCTCGAACTTCAGCGATGGCGATGTCGATTTGTTTCTCGTGTTTCGCGAAGAAGGGGCGAAGATGTACAATATAAACATATGTCGCTCCCTGTGTCTGCGGAAGAGCAAGGTACAGAAGGAAGATGGCTTTGATAGTAGAATACAAAGGGATCCTGATGATCAGTTAGCACCGGCATGCACATACAAACGACAGATTGAAACCCACCATGAAACAAGCCATTCTGCCAGGTATTCCACTCCTACTATGCATCCTAGCACGGACCAGTACATAAGCCAGCGTTCCAAGTCAGCCTCAGATGCTGGTCGCTGGCTCAAAGTCTTGTACGATGCATAACCAGGATATAGAAATGCTGCCAAAGCACTGTGGCGTCTCAAATTTCAGTCTAAGCTGGAAGATGAAGGTACCACAACGCACCTTACTACCCTGGACGTAAGAGAGAACAGCATGATGGTTTGTGTCCGCCTTCTCTCGTATGGTTATTGGGAGAAAGTATGAAAGGAAAGGAAAGTGATGGTTCCGCGCAGCTTGCTTGGGTGACCTTAAGTGAGTGCCGTCCGCGTGTTCCACTTTTCCGGTATAATGGATTACGTAACACTACCACGAACAGGGGCGGTGGACTGGCCAAGCTTGCACCGATACAGCAACATGGTACTCGATACAGATGCAGCCGTTCTCCTTCAATCCAATATACCACCAGACACCTCTATGAATACCAAGTTCAATTTACTACTTGCAGAACTTCTTCAAGAATCTTCCCATATAGATGAAGAAATATCTCGGTTAGAGGAGACGATAGCGGGACTAAGGAGGAAGAAAGCAGGCGCGCAGTCCTCAATCGATGCATACCAGAAAATTCTCTCTCCAGCTCGTCGGGTCCCAGACGATGTCTGGCGCGAGATATTTTATTGTTGCCTCCCAACACACCGCGATTCCACAATGCACCCCCGGGACGCACCTCTCCTATTGACTCGCGTGTGCAGCCAGTGGAGGCAGATTGCATTCTCCTCGCCTCTACTATGGTCCCGGCTGTATATACCCTTACTTCTCGAAGAATGCGGCGGTCCCTCTGATGTACCCTCGAAGCCGCGTTATCGCGAAGAGTACATGAAGGCTTTGCACAGAAGAAGAGGGTTGCGGGGTCAGGCTATCAAGGAATGGTTACAGCGGTCAGGCAACTGCTCCTTATCGGTGACCATTTCGTGTCCAAGCTCTTACTTCATGGACCAACTTGGAGGTTATCACCACGATAGTGATATCAACATCACATACGTCCAGCAAACGTTCGATATTCTTCTACCTTTCGCAACGAGGTGGGAGAGTGTCGAGTTACTAACTTTCGGTTCTTTGTTACTCAAGATGTTCCAAGCTACGTTTTCGAGCACTACTATCGCTAATTTGAAGACCATGAAGCTAGACATACAGAGTGGGTACAGCCTTGAAGTTTATCCCTTGTTCAACACCCTCCTTCAGTCTGTGCCTACACTCACGAAAATATCCGTTGGACCGTGGTTAATCGTTGATGATCCTCGTCAATTGCCATTAACATGGTATAATTTCACCGACATTTACTTGCACTTTCGAGTGGAGGTCAACATTGCGTTTCAGCTACTATCCGCGTGCCACAAGCTTGTCAACTGTTTTGTTTCTCTGGATCGAGCCGAAGGAGAGGCTTTGTTATCCTACCCGCACGATTATGTTGTTTTGCCTCACCTCCGGACATTTGTCGTAGATGGTTGGTCGGGAGAGCATACTCCTGTGCATTCAGAGTTCTTGAGACGCATTTTGGCGCCGGCGCTGCATCGGTTCGCCTATAGGACACCATTCAGGACAATGGACGAGGTACCTTCCAATCTGAAGCTCAACATATCGCCTTTTTTGGTTGGATCGCCCAGGTTGGAAGCGCTTTCTCTCAATCCCACTGCGCTACCTCCGTCCGACGTCCTCAAATGCCTTTCAATCACAAAGCACGTCCGGAGGATAGTGCTAGGTCATGATCCTGACTTCGACATCGTGCCGCATTGGATACCATCCGTAGAAGCCTTTCCCGACGTTTTAGAAGGACGTTTGGATCCATTTGATCTTAAACACCTGGCCGTCCCTGCGTTCGGACATTCCTCCTCGTCCACAGACCATATTGAACTGCTGCTCCCAGAGCTTGAGGCGCTGGTTGCTTATCGAATTTCGGATTTGACGGACGAAGATTTGTTCGCGGTAATAAAGAGTCGACTGGATGCATGGAAAGGAGGAAAGGCCGCCGCACTGAAGCA
Source organism: Agrocybe pediades (assembly GCA_013053245.1). Taxonomy (NCBI): domain Eukaryota; kingdom Fungi; phylum Basidiomycota; class Agaricomycetes; order Agaricales; family Agrocybaceae; genus Agrocybe; species Agrocybe pediades. Next base: position 1,280,845 of record JAACJL010000046.1, on the reverse strand, counting down.
CGTTAAGCTGGAGTTTCTCAGGATGATGCAGAAGGATATATCTTCTGATATAGTTCGATATGCAGAAGACCTGGGTTTGGAACAGGGGCGCTTGAAAATCGAACTGAAATATGTCGAAAGAGAGGAGAGATTGCGACCATTTTCTCCCTTGTACGGACTGCGGCCAAATGACTGTACGTGGCCCTATCGTCCGCCTGAGTAGCCGTCGAGGTGGGCTCAAATAGAGGCATTATCTTTTACCTTGCATATCGTACGTACTCCTTCGCAGTTTGAGAAAGAATCACAGACTGATATAGATATTCCACTACTAGTTGGTTCAAATTCCCAGACTAACAAACCTATCGTGGTCAAGATCAATGTCCAGATAACAGGGCAAATTCGCTATACAGCCGCCGCTGTCAAGCTGTTGAGGATGGGTCAGGCGACCAGGAGGACCTCCTTTATAATACACTGGCAGCTGAGGTATTCATTTAGGCTCCTTCCTATCTCTTAGACTGTAGTACAAATACAGGAAAGGTCGGCTGAGAACCGATTTGACTTATCGCCAAGAGCAGGATTTGAGCAGGTCTACCGCCATACGATTCAGACGATTAGAGACGTATACTCTCTGAGTCGGATGTAACTTTCAAGGACGTCGCCTCAAGTTGTGTCTCCAGTCCAACTCCAGTCTATTATACTCGTATGTGCGGGATCAGCTTACATAAGGGATGTACTCTACTTCAACCAAGCCTTGCTCTGGACTTCATTCATACATGACCACCTTTATTGAGATGGAGTCGGATCCAGAGATTGCCCGCCTATTACAATCAAACCTACCACCAAACGATGCCACAACTCTCAAACTTAACACCCTCCTTACAGAGCTTCACAATGAATCAGCCCCGATGGAGGCAGAAATACTACGATTACAAGGCATGATAAGGGACCTCGAGGCGAAAACGGCGGTGGCGCAGCACTCGATCCATCGCTGCCACACGATTCTTTCTGTAACGCGTCGAGTTCCAGACGATATATGGCATGAAATCTTTTACCACTGCCTGCCCCTACGTCGTGGTTCAACAATGCACCTTACGGATGCACCTCTACTGTTAACTCGAGTTTGCAGTAATTGGAGACGGCTTGCCCTGTCTTTTCCTAGACTATGGTCAAGCTTCTATATACCCTTGCTCCTCAAGGAAGCCTCCAATTTACCTCCCCAATTCGTGAGCCCCGATTATATTTCAAGCCAACAGATACCTTTGGAAAGAAGGCAGGAGCTGCGCGTTCGAGCTATCGAGGAATGGTTACGGCGGTCGGGCAGCTGCAGTTTATCGATTTCCCTTTCATGTCCGACCTCTTATGTGATGGAGCAATTTGGGGGTTACTGCCACGACGATGACAAATTCAACATCTCATACATCCAACAAATATACGACATCCTTTCACCTTCCGCAACGCGGTGGGAGAGTGTCGAGTTACTAAATTTTGGCCACCACATGTTGCAAATATTCCAAGCTAAATTCCCGAGTTCTACTCTTGTTAATCTGGACAATATGAAGATAAGCGTGCAAAGTGGAGGCTTCCTTCCCACTCCTGCTCAAACTTGTGCTTTCCTTCAGTCCATGCCTACACTGAGGAAAATATCGCTTAGCCATGATGCGGCATGGCAGTGCCTCCTTAAACCTCGTTACTGTCCATTGAAGTGGTATCATTTCACTGAAATCCACTTTCATTTCGTACTCACAGTCAACACCGTATTGGAAATATTGTCAGCTTGCGGCATGCTCGTTAGCTTTGCCGTAATGCTGGGTCTAGAAGAAGGAGAGGTGTTGCCGTTTTGCCCCAACAAACACATTGTCTTGCCCCACCTGCACACCTTCGTAGTGGACGACTGGAATGAGGATCCTGCCTCAATACGGATGGAATTCTTCGAACACATTTCAGCCCCGGCTTTGCGGAGATTCGCATATATGGCGCCCTCAAGTGGATCGCAGATACTTGCAAATCAGGACGATGGCATCAGGTTGTCGCCTTTGTTGGGTGGTTCACCCTCCTTGGAAACTCTTTCCGTCGATCCATCCAAGATACCTATATCTGATTTCTTCAAATGTATTTCAATGACAAGACATGTGCGAAGGATAGTACTCGGGCATGATCCTGACTTCGACAAGGTCCCAAAAGGGACGCCTTCTCAAGAAGCCCGTGTGCCTAGCGTCTCGTACGGACGTTTGGACGCATTCGATCTGAGAAGCCTCGCTATCCCTCCAATCGAATCGTCGTCTTCAATCGCGATGGAGCACAGCGAAATACTGCTACCAGAGTTAGAGGAGCTGGTTGCCTATCATATACTATCCGATCTGACCGACGAGGACCTTTTCACGGTGATCAAAAGTCGACTAGACGCTTGGAAAGATGGAAGGGTTGCGCTGCTGAAGCAGGTCAAGTTGGAGTTTTTCAGGATGAGAGAAAAGGATATATGCCCGGATATCATTCGCTATGCGGAAGATCTGGGTATAGAAAACGGGCGACTGAAGATCGACTTGACGTATGGAGAAAGATGGGAGGCGGACATACCATTATCTCGCTTGTACGGGTTGCTGGGAAAGGACTGTTCATGGCCTTTCCATTGGTATCTGTAGAGTAGTCCACCGAGGCTGGCGTACCCCGTTGACCTTGCTCTATTGTATGTGCTCCTGTTATACTTGACAGGATCTTTACTGACGTGACGTGCAACCATAAGTTTCTCCCTTGTACGGCCTTGCAGTATCGTATGTACTCCTCTGCAGTTGAGAAAGAATCACTGACTGATAACTAGTTGGTGCAAATTCCCAGACCAACAAACTCATCGTGTCAAGATCAATGTGCAGATAACAGGCCAAATTCGCTATACAGCCGGCGCTGTCAAGCTGTTGAAATGAAATGGCTCAGGCGATCAGGAGAACCTCCTTCATAATACAGAGGTATCTATTTATCTAATCTCTTTCCTATCCCCTTAGTTGTGCAAATACAGGAAAAGATCATCAGCACAGAACCGATTGATTTATCGCCAAGAGCAGGATTTGAAAGTTGTTTGAAAGCGCCGCGGCGAGTCTTTTATAAGTGCGGGATCAGCTTACATAAGGGATGGAATCAACGCTAAGGACTTCACTGCAACTTCATTCATAAATGACCACTCTCAACGAGATGGAGTCGGATCCAGAGCTTGGCCGTCTATTACTATCAAACATACCACCAAACGATATCACAACTCTCAAACTCAACACCCTCCTTACAGAGCTTGACGATGAATCATCCGCGATGGAGGCAGAAATACTGCGATTACAAGGCATGATAAGGGGGATCGAGGCAAAAAAGGCGGCGGCACAGTACTCGATCCATCGCTATCGCACCATCCTTTCTACAGTCCGTCGAGTTCCGGACGATATATGGCACGAGATCTTCTATCTCTGCCTTCCTTTGCACCGCGGTTCAGCAATGCACCCTACGGACACACCTCTACTATTAGCTCGGGTATGCAGTCGCTGGAGACGGATTGCCTTGTCTTCGCCTAGACTATGGTCCCGTTTCTATATTCCCTTGCTTCTCCATAACGGCGACAGTTTACCTACCGTGAAACCGCATTATATAACCGAACAAAGGAATTCTTTGGCAAGAAGAAGGGAGTTGCGCAACCAGGATATCAAGACATGGTTACAGCGGTCAGGCAGCTGCAGTTTATCAATTTCCCTTTTCTGTCCGTTTGCTTATAACCTCAATCGAGTTGGGGGTTTCTGCCATGATGGTGACGACTTCAATATCCCATACATCCAACAAATTTTCGACATCCTTTTACCTTCTGTCACGCGGTGGGAGAGTGTCGAGTTGCTAAATTTTGGCCATCATATGTTGAAGAAATTCCAAGCTGCATTCCCGAGCTCTAGTCTTGTTAATCTGAACGATTTCAGGCTAGACATGCACAGCGGTGACAGCAACGGCCCTGCTGCTCAATCCAATCCCGTCATCCTTCAGCCCATGCCAACACTGAGGAAAATATCACTCAGTCACGAAATGGTATGGGCGATGCCCATCAATCCTTGGTACTTCCCATTCGAATGGTATCATTTCACTGACATACACTTTCATTTTGAACTCTCAGCCAAGACCATATTAGAGATCCTATCCGCGTGCAGGATGCTTGTTAACTTTACGGTGTTCCTGGGTCCAGATGATGGAGACATTTTGTCTTACCCTAACGACCATATCGTCTTGCCCCACCTGCGCACCTTCATAATGGACGATTGGTGTGGAGGTCCTACGCCTGCACAACATGACTTCTTCAAAAGGATTTTAGCCCCGGCGTTGCATAGATTCGCATATAGAACGCCCATAAGAGCATCGCAAATACCTACGCAGGAGCGCGATGGCCTTGAGTTGTCGCCTTTCTTGGCTGGTTCACCCTCCCTGGAAATTCTCTCCATCGATCCATGCACGATATCTATATCCGAACTCCTCAAATGTTTTTCAACCTCAAGTAATGTGCGGAAGATAGTACTAGGACATGATCTTGAATTCAACAGGATCATCCAGCCGGGGCCTTATCAAGAGGAATATGTGCATATTCTGGAAGGACATTTTGATTCATTTGATCTTAAAAACCTCGCCATCCCTCCATTTGGACATTCATCGTCGCCGATAGTGCACAACAGAGTGCTGCTTCCAGAGCTAGAGGAGCTTGTGGCCTATCGGTTATCTGACTTGACGGACGAAGAACTTTTGACGGTGATCAAAAGTCGACTGGACGCGTGGAAAGACGGGAAGGCCGGGTTGCTGAGGTATGTTAAGTTGGAGTTTCTCAGGATGAGGCAAAAGGATATATGCCCGGACATCATGCGCTATGCAGAAGACCTTGGTATAGAAAATGGACGACTCAAGATCGATTTGAAGTACGTCGACAGAGAGGAGGGGCAGATACCGTTTTCTCGCTTTCATGGGCTGCTTAGAAATGACTGTACATGGCCTTTCCGTTGGCACCTGTAGGAGACGTGGTCCACTGAAGCTGGCCTACTCCTTTGGCCCTGCTCTCCGGTATGCACTCCTGTTGTACTTGACAAGATCTTTACTGACGCGATATTGATATTTATTAGTTGCATCTGCTTCGTCTTTTGAGTGCTACTTGCTATAGACATCTGAAGGGCTTACATAAACCGACTATCGTTCGACCATACACCAAACAATGTGCATTACAACCACTTTCATCTGCACCACCCGCATACCACAAAATGAACTCAGATGCGCATATCACCACCTTATTGCATTCGAATTTACTGCCTGACGAGATTACCGTGGTTAAAATCAATGCCCATCTTAGAGGGCTCCATGAAAATGCTTCCTCATTGGACGCGGACATTCTACGATTAGAAGAGAAGATATCAGGCCTCCGAAAAGAAAGGGAGAAGGCACAACGTTTGATGGATGACTATCACACCATTCTCTCACCAGCTCGTCGAGTTCCAGAAGACGTTTGGCGTGAAATATTCTACTGCTGCGTCCCTACCCACCGCGACGCAACGATGTGTCCCAAAGAAGCGCCGCTATTGCTCACCCTAGTATGCAATTCCTGGAGACGGATCGCATTATCTTCCCCAAGGATATGGTCGACGCTTTACATACCCTTTGTCGTTGATCATCTCGTGACCTTACCATCTGCATGTATGCGCCCAGAATATGTTGAGAAGATAAAGAGGGATTTGGAAGAGGCAAGGGAACTACGCTGTCGAGCCATCGAAAAATGGATAGGACTTTCTGGAGACTGCCCTTTGTCCTTGACTTTTGTCTGCACCTCCTACGCCATTGACCACGTGGAGGAAGTCCCAGACGACCTTGGAAACATCTCGCATGTCTGCCAAATCTTCCGTATCCTTTATCCTTCCACCAAGAGATGGGCACACATTGAACTGCATCTCAGCCCCCGCCTGGTCAGCATGTTTCAAGACTGGTTTCCAGCTACCAGTCTTACTGCGTTGAAATCTATGGCCGCAAGCTTGCATACATTCAGATACCCTTACTTCACCAGTGGCTTCCTACCAGACTCTGGCCCTCCCCCTATCCCAACACTGCGGGAACTAGCCATCGCTGAGGGCCATGCAAGTCGCATTGACGTATGCCCGCTGCCCTTGGCGCTTCGATTTCTCACCGATATCCACTTGTACATCGCAGTCCCAATTAAAAGCATCTTTCAACTTCTACATAACTCTCACCAACTTATCAACTTCAGTGTGTGCCTTGCAGCCGTCGGGCCAGCTCAGGAGTCCTTTGATGACCATGATCCCGGCTGTGTCGAGCTGCCCCATCTTCGAACACTTCGCATCGACGATCACGCCAGCAACGTCCACCCAGTGTCGGACACCCAAAAGGAGTTCTTTGAACGCATTTGGGCACCGGCTCTGCATAGGTTTTCTTACAGAAGGCCATCGATGAGACGTAGTAGGCTTTTCTACAACTATTCGTGGATTTGCGATGAGGAAGAGGTTTTGTATCCCCTTTCTTATCGTGCTCTCCTGCCTTGGAGATCCTTTCTATCGATCCTTATACTCTTTCCTGGCTCGACATCTTCTATTGTCTTTGCAATGGACAGCAAGTCAAAAAGTTGGTCCTAGGGCATGATATGGAACTCGACAAATATCTAATCTACGGACCCTCCGGTTCCGACTCCTTATCTGCTTACCCAGATGCTTTCGATTTGAGAAACCTCGCCGTTCCCGTGTTTAGATCTGATGGTCGGATATTAGATGGCATGCCAATACTTGTACCCAAGCTGGAGACACTCGTCGTTTATCGATTGACAGAGCTGACCGACGATGATCTGCTCTCGACCATCACAAGCAGACTTCGCGCAGGGAAAGAAGGAAAAGTCTCGATGTTGAAGCATGTAGAAGTGGAGTTTTGCCGGGAGATGCAGAAGGATGTTAAGCCGGACATCATTCGTTATGCAGAGGAGTTGGGTTTGGAGGAGGGTCATCTGAAGATTGAGTTGAAGTATGGGGTGGAAAGGCCTGATGCCAGGACGGACGCGTTGTCTCCATCATGTGGCCTGATGCGGAATGATAGGTCATGGGAATGGCCTCACCCTCGAGCTTAGACGTTTACGATGCAGTGGATTAGCAGTAATATCGTTCAGCAATTCATGTTTTCGTTTTCTGATTATCAGACAAAACTCGTTATCGCCGCTGCCAACGCTCCTATGATGGTCGGACTTGGTGTATGTTAACACATTTCGAGGTGCATATGCCGTTCAAGGCAACTTAACTGATTCCCCAGTGCTGCTAGACAATCATCTGCGCCCCATGATTTCGACCGCTGATGATCCATGCGAGATTCGGTGCCAGCGGCTATTTGTTAAATGTAAACTTTCGGTTCTGCTGCTCAAGTGATGTCCGAGATGTCAGTTGCAAGTTGGTTGAATGGAAGTCCGTTATACTAGCATTCTAGTGTTTCCTGGTTTCTCGGGCTCGTTCGTGTTTGGGAGACGCTGGGCGGCTACTATCCGAGTAACTCGCATGATACGCCTTTATGGACATGCAGATGACCTCTCAATCGATCCTTATCAGTCAGTGGCCTGTCCATAATCCGTCACAGGATGATTTACAGGACACTTGGGACTTTACTCGAAAGATGTTATGGAGTTTATAACTGGAACTTATAAGGACAAACATTTTCAAAGCATGAAATTGACAGCGAACAACGATAATATTGTACAAATCATTAGAAGCAAATTTCAGACATATACAAAGACAGTTGATAGAGTAAACGAGTGGAAGTCCAATTTAGGCTTCAGACTTGTCCAACACATCCTGGGCGTGTTGTTTGGCTTCATCGGAAACTCTGGGATCTAATGACAGACATGTGAATAGTTGGTAATGAATCATGGAAAATTTGAATACAGACTTTTCAGGGTAGCCTTGTATCCACCGAGAACCTGGGACGATCTACCACCAGATTTTGCGCCAGTACCGGCAGGGGCCTCGAACTCTTCATCGTCGTCGAGATCATCATCGAGAACGTCTTTGTGATCGCATATGAGATAAACTGCAGAATAAACATAACTTTGAAATACGTACTTCCTTGAGCGGGACCTCCCATCCTGTCGAGGCGCTCTTGTGCGCTTTGCTTGGCCTCGTCGGAAACTCTATCATTGTGAAGAGTGGCCTTGAGACCTCCAGCGACGTTTCCGGGGTTCTTTTGGGCTATACCAAACGGGAAACGTTAGCACAATAAAAAAAGAATGAAAAAAAGAGTTCGACGCACTGGAAGGCATTATGGATTGGCAAATGAGTTTGAGATAGATAGGGAGACTGGACGTGCGTTGAGAGGCTAGAGCAGAGAAGGACGTCGATGCAGATTATATAGGCGGATAAGATGTTAAACAATTCAGGACGATTTGAAACATGACAGAAATGCGGCGATGAATTCCTCAGAAACTGAAGTTGTCGTCATAAAATATCGCATCATGGATTAGCGACTAATCTGAGTAAAACCGACTGAGTCGTTCATCAATCGAAGGTGTCCATTTATCATGAGTAAACCGATCTGTAAGAAGAAGGAATAAACAGGTTTCTTTGGACGTTACAAAAGCCGGTAAAGTCTTACCGTCACCAAGTCCATCAGACTCATGAAGCAGCTATACGTTGCCTTCAAAGAAGTACCAAGATCGCGATGTCTCGTTCCTACCAGAGCTATTATTTCATGTCTGTGGGTCTGATAGAGATTAGTGAGATGTCTTTGTCGAAGAATGCCGTTTGAATTGGTCTTGAACGTTTGAACGTTGAACTCGGGACATTCTGAGGACGCGTTACGCGATGACGCAACGCGAAAGATTTACAGATATTTACATAGGCCACGCCGCATCGCTTGCCGGACGCGTGCTGAAGCAATGCATCTAAAAATATACTCCCCCTTAGGGGTCAAACTTCGAGTACATTTTGGACAGCCAAGGAAAATGCAAGTTTTGTAGAGGAGGACCGAGCCCGCGCACACATATTGGTACAACATCAATGCCTTATACATACGACTAATACATAACACGAAATAAATGATTTCAGGTCAGAAAGCGAAATCGGGAATCGTTCAGATGAATTCATCAAGCTTGTCTTGAGCATGTTGCTTTGCCTCATCGGAAACGCGAGGGTCTAACGACAATGTAAATGATAATAGCAGAAAGTGGAAATTAAGAGACATACTCTTCAACGTCGCCTTATATCCCCCGAGAACACGGTTATGTTCTTTTCCAGAGATATCCTTGGTGTAGTCTTCATCGACGACGTCGCCAATGTCGTCCATGAGATCATTGATCTCCTCGTCATCGTCATCCTCTAGAAGGAGCAGATAAGAGCATGTACTCATGACATACTGCTACGACGAACCTCCTGCAGCTGGATACGCCCCAGTTATCCTGGATCTACCAGCCGAACCGCCCCCAGGGGCTTTCACATTCTGGCCGGACACGGAGCTTCGAGAAATGCCGCCAGAGCCACCTGTGAATCATCTCCGTTTAGCGCACAATAGTTTTGAGAAATTATAGAAACCCTACCTCGTAGCTCTTCGTGTCCTCCGATGCCTTGCTCCTTCATGTTACGATAATCTTCAGGAAGCTCTTCGCCCTGTTCCTCCAAACGGTGAACGGCGCTTTGCTTCGCCTCATCAGAAGTATTGGGGTTATGGATAGTGGCCTTCAGGCCACGCGCTACGTAGTCAGAGGACTTGCCGCTGGTTCCTGATAAAAAATCATTAAGAGATTGGCTAGTTGAACCTAAATTATACGCACTGCTTGAGGCCATGTAAACGAATTACGATGATTGATAGGTGCGTTGTGCGGTCAAGATATGTACAACAAATTAGCCATTTTTTCGCATTATATATATCGTTTCGAAATCCGTACGTTTCTAGTTTCGTACTTAGACCGGGATGGATCGAGGTCGGGATTTCTTGAACAGACCCTGCGTATAAATCTGGATCGAGGGGATATATAAAGTCTCATATGACGCAAGTTCCGTGACCGTCTAACCTACTGAGACTTTATGGGCAAGACAATGATGCCTTCTTACCACTGAGCTACGATTGGGATTGAGCGGCGACAAACGGGGTATTGAAGGCTCCTTGTCGGCTGGCAACCTGAAGGTCCAAGGTTTTTGGCTTTTTTGGATGACCACATATCAGAACGGAGCACCCTTCGAGGCCTACACTATATCGTGTCGCTCATGTGGACCCTTTGACAAAAGGAGAGATTAGCGGTTTGGTAGGGATTGCCGAGGATTGCCGTCGTGACGATGAACACTTGTCGAGAAGCATGTGGGCGATCAGATGGCCGATTGTCCGGAGGGCCTTGGCAACTGGAAACTTTCAACCTTCAAGCTTCCACCACTTTAGGACTACCACTTCTGTCTGTCTGTCTCTATGTCCGCAAAAGCTTCTGTCTTTTTCATCTCCCTCGCTCAATTAAGTACCGACCGAAACGCCTCTCGGCCAGCCGCCTTTCCTATTGCGTTGGCGTATACAGCATGATAAACGCATCTGCTGATGTTCATCCCGGTCTGGAGACTCGGAGACTGAGGCCTTGAAAGATAGCTTCACATACGAATTTTTGACGTATTGAATTGTATGTCAATCCTCTTCGCTGTCCTGGGAAGAAACACTTAGAAAGGCAACTCGGACGCCGCGGAAAACCTCTTGATATCTGGTTGAATTTTCCGACATATCGAATTCTCAGTACACCACTTTGCTAGTTTTTCACCGGACTACGAGTTCGTCGAGCTTTGGCTCCCCAATCATCGGACCTCTCTCTGTGCTCTTCTGACCTTCTTTCACTCTGGTTTTCGAGTGGAAACTATATAGTTTCTTTTGACTGTTTCCCCTTGCAGGAGGTGCACACGCTGTGCTAACAGACATGGTCCATTCAATATGCATGGACCTTGGGTTATCGCATCAATCGTAGTCAAAGGACAGCCCAAAACTTGCAAGTGGCTATCGCCATATGACTTAGCTTGGTTCTTGCCAACGACACCCTCGGTCCGTCGAGACTCGAGTGGTGAAGAGCGACGAAGCCACTGATGAACCGCACCTCATGGGTTTTGTCTTGTCATGCAGTACACATGTATGAGACTCCCGTTACAGACTTACAGTCATGGGCTCGGACAAATAATAACGGTTGCGAAAATCATTTCTGTTGTTGCTATAAGAAGGGATCCAGGTCAGGGGAGTGGCGGTCATTCAACAAGCAGCCTCTTCCTCTCGCAGAGCCTCTCACCTTCTCATCTTAATCTCCTCGACGAGCACAGCAACTCCCTAAATCATGAAGACATCGATTGCAACGACCTTAGCTTTTGCTCTAGGAGCGACAGCTCGCACCTTCACGGTTCGTGGACGTCCTTCTCATGCAGTGCATTGCGCTCACCGTCAGTTTACTAGGTGTACAATGCCTGCCCTTTCACTATTTGGTGTGTACCTAATCGCCTGTCCATCACATATTCATACATACTTACCATCTATATCTCCATAGGCCTGCGGTACGTGGTTCGAGGGCATTGTCCTATCTAAACATGCTTATCCCATGAACGATTAGCTCTTCACCGACTTGAATGTTGCTACGAATGTCCCTTCTTACACCACCGGGTTAGTATGCAGTCCGCTCTAGTCCGCTCCAGCATTATCGTGCCTAACCACAATCTTGTATGTTTAGATGGGAAGCGAAGCCCTACACGAAGGTCTCCTTCCAAGTCCCAGACAACTGGAAAGCTGGAAGAATCTGGGTCCGTACCGCTACTCTTTACTATCTCCCCATAACCCAGAATTGACGCCATCCTCCTTATAGGGACGACGCAACTGCGATTTCAGCAAGAACCCCGGACCGAACTCTTGTATCACAGGTGGATGCAACGGCGGTCTGCAATGTGACCCACGCACGGGTACTGTGAGTACCTCCATTCCACTCAGGCTCTTAATCACGACGTTGACTAAAAGCCTGTCATTAGGGTGTGCCACCCGCGACCGTAGCAGAGTGGACCTTGGAAGGTGGCGGGAACGCCGACTGGTACGACGGTAAGTTAAACCGCGCCGGTGATTTTCGTCGAAGATTCTCATAACAATTATCTAGTCTCGCTCGTCGATGGGTACAACCTCCCAATGCGGTAAGCAATATCTTTTCTTAGACGAGAGAATTGTACACCTGACTCTCAAGTTACTCCGCAGCATCTCGAACAACAAGGGCTGCCCCGTTGCTGAATGCGCCAAAGATCTTGGACCGAACTGTAAGCTTCCAAGTTCCTAACGATGTTTGCTCACGAGATGAATGCTGACTGACTATACTCAACTAGGTCCTGCTCCACTGAAAGGCCCATTTGACTCCACAGGATTCCCTGTTGGCTGCAAATCGGCATGCTACGCCAACTTGGACGGCAATCAAGGTAAGTATCTTTACACTCGTCAGATGTTGCTTCGTTCACTGGATACTGATCCGTGAATGTAGGAAACTCCGCTAATTGCTGCTCTGGGAGCCACAACACGCCAGCCACTTGCCCTAGCTCAGGTAACGTATTTCTTCAATTAATTGTCGAGATCGTGATGTTGACAACCATATGATCAAATTAGGCGTTGCTTACTACAGTTATTTCAGTGAGTTCTGCCTTTTTTTCCACGAGCGTGGGATAAGAAGTTGTAACTGACGCCACGTTAGAGAGCAACTGTCCGAAGGCGTACGCGTACGCATACGACGAAGCTAGTGGCACGGCTCTGTTCACTTGCCCGTCCGATTTGAAAGCAGACTATACGCTCACCTTCTGCCCATGAGGCAAGTACCCTATTAATGACGAAATGCCTCAACTCCCGAGTTCCAAATCAATCAATGAAAGATCGTTTATGAGGCTGCGCCTGTCCGTTCAACCCAAGTATACCTTTGTACAAAGTTTTTCCACTCCGACATGCTCTTAACTGTTATGTTATGCTTCTATCATATACACGAGATAAATGTGAATTGGTTTATAATTACTACTTTCTTCGACGTGGGAGTTAACTTAAGGCATCGGGCGCTAATTTTTCATGGCTCTTGGCCCTTCGCATCGCAATGCAGAAGATCAATCTCACATACGATTCCTGCTATAATATACGTTATTATAGATTTTTCCATGGAAACTTAGCCTCTCTTCTAAGCAGGGTCCGGCAAGGAGCAACTGGCTCTCCACTCGTCTCTCACGACGTATGTATGTACTGAGTATTGTCATCTCCAAGGGCATTCTATTAATAAATACAGATCGGCAAGCCACGTGGAATGACCGGTCAAGTTAATTACGCCACTGCCGAGCTTCCCGTGCTCGCTTTCTTGAACCGATTCCACAGCCTGCAGGTTGTCAGGTAGGGCCCACAAAAAGACTGAGCGTTTGGTCTCGCCTACTTCTCTCAATTACTTGTGTATTTTGATTTTACCTCTCTAGTCTCTACCCATGCCCGACAAATGGAACCAGTACAACGAAGTAAGATGCTATTATGCCCATTTATAGGAGAAATTGCTATAACTGATTGAACCTGCTCGTTTCTTCGATTTCCAGGACGAAGAACGGCTGCCTGAAGGGTTCAAACGAATAGCCTACGACTCTGACACGCGCCGTTATACGTTTCGTGATAGAGAAGGTGTTTTATACCAAGGAGAACCGGGGGAAGAGTATGGAACTCTGCGGCCCGTGCCTTTAGAGCACAGCGCCACGGAGGTCTCGAGACCTAGCGCGTTCGCGCCTACAGGTACGCTTTCATCTGCATGCTATGTGAGGTAGAAAGGTCTACTGACCGAGAATTTATGTCAATACAGCAGCCAAACCTCTCAGGAGATCCACAATAGCCACTCCCGAGACCGCCTCCTCAATCCGCACATTCCAGGACATCCTACCCCCAGACCTAATCACCAACTCTTCTCTCTCTGGCAACCTCCCAGCCCAAGCTTCGCAGCGCTCCAAGATGGTAGATGCCATGAAGAAATCCACCTTGCCCAAAATGCAGGGCGTCGTTAGCAGCCTGCGCAGATCAGTCACTTCCATGCGACGCAAGCCTATCCCATCTCGGTCCAAGTTCGTGCCTCTTCAGGACGTCGAGGATAGTGACTCGCGCGGGTTGATTGCGCGTGATGAGTCTGCGTCGTCTTTGAACAGGTCTGCTTCTCTTGCGACGACTGGGACTGAGAAATCCTTTCGAAGGGCTCCGCACTCAACTACCACTCCTGCCGAGCAGTGAACTCAATGTTACCTCTGCGTGTTAACTTTTTTCAATTTTCTCTATCCTCTGCTGAGTCGACAGGGACTGCTTGTATTTGTAGACGCGATGTTTATGGACTATAGCAATGTATTTGTAGATGTGTATGGGCAATGTATGGGACACTGATAAACAACTTGGGTTGTACCTACTATGATCTTGCGAGCCGTTGTCAGTCCTTGTGCTTCGACTGAACTCATGTCTCTCATGCCACATGCACTACCTCCACAGCATCACCCTCTCGCATCCTGCCACATTAATCTGAGAATATACTTAATAATAATTTAAGGGAGAAATTACAGACAAAAGCCAGCGATGTAGGAAATAATGGGGGCTACAGAACAGACATGGGAACACCTCCAAGATGGCGGATCAACCTTGCCTTGTGTTCTGCAATTGCAGCTCAGCGTGGGTAGGCAGTCCATAACCACGCTCATACGTACCCAAACGCGGATGTGAAAGATTAGCAACATCAGCTTCCTTCTTGAAAGTTGTGGGCGGGCAGACACTGGAGTACAAAGCGAGGAGCAGATTGATACGTTAGGTCAGTTTTACAACCAACTTGGGTCGATTCACTACGCACATCGGGCTCAGCAGTTGGGTCCTTACCATCGTCAAAAGGGACCATCCTCCAAAGTTCTTTGTCCGTGCCAATCTGTCGAAAGTGTCGATTAAAGGCCTTCAGAAAGAGCATAAGCCAAAAGGACCCTATACTGTAACACACTGATAGAGGTGATACATACCACTGCCTTCAATAGCTTGCCTCATTTCGACCTCAATGCGGTCGACCTTGGACTCGATGCGGTCAAGCTTGGACTCGACACGGGTTATTTGTTCCTCCAGAGTTGTCACTCTGGCATTTAAGGTGTTCTCCAGAGTTGTCAATCTGGCATTGAAGGTGTTCTCCAGAGTTGTCATTCTGGCATTAAAGGTGTTCTCCAGACTTGTCACTCTGGCATTTAAGGTGTCTGAAAGGTTGTTGATAGTTGCTGTTAGGGCTGCCAGCTGTCCAGCAACACCTAGATGCACCACATTCATAGCATCAGTAGGTCCTGTAGCACCAGATGAGCAAGTTAGAAGCACAAACCTGCTGGCTCTGGCTCTGGCTGGCCGTTGATTCTATTGTACTTGGAGACCACATCTCTGAGTTGAGTGTGGTACTTGGCAGCAAGAGCCGGCGTGCCGCTTTCTGGAGACAGGAGTTCATCCCTACATATACAACCCCGCCTTAGAGAACTGACTCACCTATGAAGTTGTTGAGCGTGGCCTGGGCATAGATAGAAGCCTTGGCTAGTTCTCTCACTTCTGTGAAATCCGTGGACATGGTGGTGGTAAGAGAACAAGCACAAAGCGCCAGTCAGATGTCAGATCTTCAGATGTCACACCCGTACGGTCACCACCAAAGTCGACGCTCTCCAGACAATGGCCCGCTCGGGTGTCTATGTCTGAAGTCCCGTGTCTCGTTGTATGTTTTCGGTGAAGACGGGGTCACTTTCTATGTCCTTTCAAAAAGAATGATTAGTATTTTGATAAAACAAAGGTGCTCTCTAAAAGACAATGCTGTCTTTCTGCATGACACGAACAAATTTCAAAAGACCAAATATACTTTCTCAAGACTAGGGACTCGGCCTTTTATTCAAGACGCCTCGTCTGCCGGTCTTTTGGTCTTTTGAACGACCTTATTTTCAAAATGTTGGTATGAGTATGTCATTGAGGGTACCGAATGATGCGAAAGAAGTGATAGATACATGAAAACATAAATCTGAAATATGCTCAAGAACCTGATAAACGGCAGGATGGAACAAGATTTACAAGATAACAATAACAAAAAATGCCAGCAAGCAAAAAAAAAAAAAAAAACAAGTGGAGTGTCACAAAAAATACGAGGTACCAATCCTCAAATGGCACTTTGACAAAACGGACATACCACTGCAGGGAGTGCCTTTCTTGACCCGGGAATTTTCACAAGAGCATTGGCAATGTCGCAACCACTCTCTCGCGGGAAGATCTGGTCTTTCCAGTCAGCAGGCACGTCATTCCCCTGAAGAATATGGTATGTGAGTCTTCGTGCACGAGTGACGAAGCTGACATTGCCAGCTACACCGCCTAGGACAAATGCACCACCTCGGACAATAGGCTGTTGGGCGACTTTTAGGAGATCAGCGGGAATCGCGCTAAGAGCCTTTGTTAGCCGGGAGGAGTCTTGAGATCGAGTCGAGACTGGTGGTGGTGGAATGGCAGACTCCTTTCCTCGCCTTTTCTTGGATGGTCGGCTTTCCGGGGTATTGGGGGAAACAACTTGGACGGAGAGGGGGATAAGTGATAGAAGATCGACTTCGTCATCCGTGTCCGGCGAGCAAGCTAGCAGACGGAGTGCCCGGTCATTCGGTAACGGAGCATCGTCAGATGATTTTTGGGACACCTTCCTTTTTGGCCTTGAGCCGCTAGCAGAGTTGGTTGTCGTTTGATCCACCACCGGCCCTGCTTTCAGCAAGCAAGCCTGGTGGAAAGCCCTTCGACACCCCGGGCGCGGACAAAAATGCATGATGTGGGAAGGGTCAGTATCATTGGGGTTATACGGTTGCACACAAGTGCAACCGCACGAGCCTGGCTTTGGCTAGAATAAATGAGTTATCAATGCAAGTCGGAATCGAGAGTACTGCAACGTACCTTCGTAGTTCTGCGCTTTCGGTCAAGGGTGTACCTAAAGTAAAATGCTTCGCGTGGTATATATGGCTGTTCGGGGTCGTTCTCGACGAACTCATGCATCGACAAGACCTCTGATGTTATGGGGTTTAGTGTCGATGCCATGTTTTTAAGGAGCTGCACATACCGTTGAATGAGTCGGGTAAAAGTATGTCACGATGATCTGAGGGAAGTCTTTCGTATGCCGCAATGGCCAATTGATCACTAGAAGTGTTCGCGATGAAGTTGAAAATGTATGATGCGTGTCGGAAGATGTGACCTACAAGGACTTGATAATAGATGCGGTATCCGAGGCGGAATAGTACCACTCGACTTGTACATATACCTAGAAAGTATAAGATGATCTGGTCGAAGAGAAGGTAGAATTCGAGTTACTTGGTTTGTCCCATCTTCGTTGTTCTTTGCCCTTATATCTTTAATGGCGGCAACCCAGTAATCTTCTGGTTCTATAGGTTCTCCGGGAGCGACATTACTGGGAAGAATAGCTACGCTTGAGATAGAAACACGTTAGCGACAGCTACAAAAGTGTTCCAGGCGCTTACACGTTCCCCCTAGCAAACTTGTGGCCCTCCTTCTCCTCCCCATCTGGGTCAGGAACTATGCTTTTCCCAATCAGATCAATAAACGGCTATTTAGGAATTTCTACGCACCAATGAACGTGCCATATGCCTTCAAAGTCCCCCAGATACTTTTCAACTGTTCCGTCAAGCTTTGTGACTGTTCCGTTTTCTCTTTATCCTTTTTGGCTTTCTTCGAGCCCTTGCGCTGAACGAGAGCGCGACCGCCGGCCATTGCGGTCCTTAGAGATTTAACGCAGAGTCTCGCGTGTTTAGCGATCCAGTACCAGCAGAACGAATTTGAGAGAGATGAAACCTAAAGCGAGACCTCCAGACTTGGTAGCGTCGAGCAGAATTATATGGGTGGATCAAGAGCGGGCATGAGGGAAGTGTTGAAGTACAGACATCATTGAGTTGAAGACCAGTCACAAGTGTTACCGACGCGTTTTGAGTGGACGGTGTGACGACAGTGCTTAATTACACCGGTCTCCTACAAGCCCGCAGCCGTCTGTCGTCAGACCCACTCTTTCTCTGTTTCTCTCCTTCAAGGCCATGCATCTATAGGCCCGGTTCAAGATGACTCGTACTACATTTGCACCTGAATTAACCATACACCTACCACACGATACCGACGAGTCCGACGACGAGGGAGAGCGTAATGAAAGTTGGCAGTACAAGCATATCAAGAGTGCGCACTTCATTTCTTGACTATACAACTGCTTGTCTAACCTGGATGCACAGAACGTGAAAAGAGACTACTACGCAAACTAGGGCTTTCTTTCTTCCTCTTCGGTCTCATTAACAACGGTATGTTTCGTCTCGTAAATATAATCGAAGAAGTCATTGACCAACGGTCTCTGCAGTGCTCTATGTTATCATCCTATCTGCCGCATTGGATCTGGTTCCTCCATCGACGCCCAAAGGCATTATTGCATTTTGCAACATTGCACCATCTCTGTTCGCTAAGATAAGTTGGCCGTATTTGCTGAAAGGACGGATACGATATGTCAAGCGACTAGTGGGATGCTGTTTGCTCAGTACACTGGGGATGATAGTGAGTCAGCTATATCATATCGTTTGGCAATTCTTAACCTTGTTTTCAGGTTGTAGCGCTTTTCGATAGCCTGTATATGCGCCTACTAGGAATTGCTCTGGCATCGTTTTCCTCAGGTCAGCAACGTTTATTTCGTATGCAGTCCAAAGATCTAACCGACCTATCAGGTCTCGGCGAACTTACGTTCCTGCAGCTCTCGACAACATACTCACCCCCATCCATTGCTGGGCACAGTGTTGGGTAACTACTTCGGTTATCCTCTTCTGACGTAGTTTCTTACGCTCTGTAGATATTTTGCGTCTGGCACCGGAGCTGCCGGTCTTGTAGGAGCCTTCCTTTGGTGGGAAGTGCGGGACCTTGGTGTCCGTCTGGGCGTTGGACTCTCCTCCGTATGTACTCAACCTATTGGTCCCCCGAATGATTTCTCACAGTTCCCGCAGATCATGCCCATGGTCATCCCATTGACCTATTTCTTCCTACTCCCTAACCCATCGCTATTTTTATACCCAATCACTCCAAACCATGAAGACCTGCTAAGTCCGCCTGCTCCAGCAATGTCCGCGTTACCGTACACCCCATTGGCAAGCGCCGAAGATGAAGTTGGTGAGGAAGAAGGTGCCCTCCCTCCAGGTCCAAAGCGAGGCTTTACGCTGTCGGCTAGTGATAAATGGCGTCTCGTGAAACCACTGTTGACGAAGTACATGCTTCCTCTGTGTACGTCTCAACCACTTCTCTCCGTTGCTCATTATACTGACCATTAAATCAGTCTGTGTCTACCTTGTGAGTTCTGTTTGCCTGCCTTGTTACTGAACCGACTGACGACGTGTACTTTAGTTCGAGTACACCATTAACCAGGGCATCAGTCCAACGCTGCTGTACCCTGTGCCACCTTCAGAAGGACATTGGTTACTGAGCAAAATTATACACTCAGTTAGGGACTATTACCCTCTTTGGCAGGTTCGTTCCTTCTATCTTGTTTTCAACTCTCCACATCCTGATGTTCTTTATTCGCCAGCTCGTGTATCAAGCTACCGTGTTCTTGTCAAGGTCTTCTATCTCACTTGGACTACCTGCCTTACCAGCACGACTTCTTCCCCTGCCGGCTATTGTACAATTTGGCATCCTATTGACCTTGACGTATGAATCGGCGTTTGGCTTCTTTGGAGAAGAGCGAGAGTCGATGAATGTGTTCTTTGTGTTCCTGCTCATCAGTCTGGAGGGTATCTGTGGCGGTCTGGCATAGTGCGTCATTCTAGCGAACACTTACTATGTTATTCTCTTTTACTCACTTCTAGTATCTTTACCTACTTCTTTCTGTTCAGCGTCAACGTGTTTTACCGCATCAACCACGAACCTCCAGATCCTACAGTCAACAACGACATTGAACAAACGCGACAAGAGCGCGAGTTCAAGATCGGTTCTATAGGATTTGCAGACGGTACTGGGATCCTGCTCGCGTCAATCCTGGCAGTGCCGACGGAGATTGAGCTATGCAGAGCCCAAGTCAGTCGGGGTAAAATGTTATGCAAAGGACTGTAGCTTTCTAGGTGTTATGTGCTTGTTAGGGTTTTAACGAAAACACGCAGGATGTAGAAAAACTATTGAATCCAATATGTACTATACTACAGGGGGCATATTTATTTGGTATTAATCCAGGAAAAAAGATTGCAAGTAATGTGAAACTCTGTGCAGTTGACCGAGAAGCAAGACAACGACAAAAAAAGGAGTATATGAAGCAAGGATATACGAGAAACTAGAAAGGAATAAAACACTATGAAAGAAAAAATGGACACCGCGAAGGAAGAAAAAACAAATCGAAGGTACTTATGACCGTAAAAGGTATTATCTATGCCGCGTTTAAATATGCCGCGCAAGCAAGGGTGAGTAGATTTCTTGATTATTTGGAAACTTGGTTATAAATGCATTTGGTTGGATTGTCAATGTCTCTGGAGTTGGGCCAGTTGAAGTTGAAGTTGATTATTATTGGTCAATCAGTCCTCTAGGAATTGACGAGGTGTTCCGACCTGTATCAAAATCAATGCATCAGTAACTGCTTCACGAATCGAAAACTCAGGTTAGACAACGTGAAAGCTTACTTTGTTCATGTACGACTGCCACGTCTCTTGCAGACTATGATCCTCAGCAGCGATGCCCCGCAGCGCGCCGTCGGGAGTGTAGTGGTGATGCATAGGCACGCCACCTGCGTACAGATGGCTTGGCTGCTGGTCGGGCATGGCGAACGAGTTGGACGCCGCAGGCCAGTACTTGTATGTCTCTTCGATGTACGGCGCAGGCGGCTGTTGTTGTTGCTGTTGTTGTTGGGCAGACATGGGTGAAGGCTGGCCGCCGTACGACGTGCCTGGGGGAGTATAAGAAACGGGAGAGGAAGCAACTGCAGCGTGCATCTGTTCAGGCGAGGAATGCTGCGAGAAGTCGCCTTGACCACCTTGATACATCGGAGCATGCTGAGGAACAGGTGGTTGAGAAGATGGCATCTCTGGAGGCTGTTGTTGAGCATACTGCGCGGCATGAGCTGCACGACGCAAAGAAACGTTGGAAGCGCTGTGACGGATCGGGTGAGGAGGTTGTGTATGACGAAGAGGTGGGACGGCAGTCATCGTCTGCGTCGAAGTAGGGAGTTGTCGATGGCTTATCGGGTGGCGGTAATGCTGTGGTTGTTGAGTTTGTTGCTGAGCAGTTGATGAACCAGGTGGCGACATGGATGAATCTGTATGACCGGAATACACGGACGGACTCTCGTATGGCGTTTGCTGGTACGGGGGGTGCTGCTGTTGCTGCTGCTGCATCTCCAAATCCCGAAGATACTGTTCCCGTCTCTGCTGCTGTTCCCTGGCTTCCTGCTGACGTTGCATTTCCATCTGTTGCTGGTGCTGCTGAGCTTGCATCATCTCATGCTGTCTCTGTATCTCATGCTGTCTCTGTATCTCATGCTGATCTTCCAACTGCTGTTGCCTGGCCGCTTCTTGCCTTTCCCATTCTTGTCTCTCGCGCAGCTCCGCTTCCTCTCTTTGCATCTGCTCCATCCGCAACCTTTCCATTTCCTGCTGTTCATGTTGTCCTTGATTGTAAATTTCCTGAGGACGTTGCTGGAGATGTTGAGAAGGATACTGTTGCTGAGGTTGCTGCTGCTGCTGCTGCTGCTGGTAAGCATGTTGCGAGATTGGCACTTGTGGTTGAGCCCGAGGCAACCGGGGCATCGATTGCTTCGAACGCACGGAAGGGACTGCTCTTGATATAGGGTCGACAACCATCGACCCACCGCCAAACAGGTCCTGACCATTTCTAAACGCATTCTGAATTTGGTTGTGAATATGACCATGGAACGAGTTCAACTCCGACACCAAGCTCGGGTGCACATTCGCGAAGGAAGGGTACTCTGTGATCATCTTGGGCGAGTCACTGGATGCGCGTACACTCTTTGACGAGCTATGAGCCGATGGCGAGCTCGCTGCAGTGTTGGGCGATTTCGCGGTCGTGCCTGACGGTGTGACTTTCGTGCTGACTGTGTGGGTCTTGCCGCTAAAGATGGATAGCTCGTCTTTGGCGTCTGTAGGTTCTGATGGCTTGAATATGTCGTTCGGGATGATGGTTGGAAGACCCGTGTTAGCTTCACGGAAGGCTATCTGCGCTTTATTTTGAAGGCGTCTCAAGATGGGCTGTGTAAAATCATTAAGAGATGTCCCATTGTAAGACAGAAGGTATTAGCTCACCGAGAATTTACCAGCTCTACCACCATAGGTAGCTGCAGACTCAAAAAGCTCGCATGCCATTCTAAGCTCTAATAAGGCAGCAGGAGCAATCTTTGAACGTGAACTGTGCGTAGCCACAGACGCGAGCATAACCTATGCAAGATGTAATTAATTAGAATGTAAGCATGACAATAACTGGAGTAAATGCTTACAGATGCAGAGAAAGCGTGTGTCCACAACACCCAGAACCTGGATATTTGTGCTGGGAACAATGTAAACTGCAACTTGACAGAGCCCAAAATGGTACATGCACTCCTGTACCCAGCCAAGAAGGAAGGTGCATATTGACTCTTGATAGGATCAAGAGGGTTGCTTGAAATGGCATGGGCAAAGAAACAACGATGAATATACAGTAATGCTGAAAAAAAAACATAAGAATAAGGAACAAAAATGATATCATTGAGAAATAAAACGTACTCAGCTCTCGATAATTCTGGGGCATGAAATGAGACATCGTCTGGGCAAGCCCGACGCCTTGTGGAGGTGGGCCCTGCGCATATTGTGGCAAATCCATATCGCGAACTTTCCTATCCAAATCAAGGATGATAGAGTACTTCGGCGCGCGCGAAGTGAGAGTTCCTTGCACCACAGCCGAAACGCACTCTGCGCCAAATCGAGCTTTCCAGAATGGGACTAAGAGATATGGATGTGAATATTAATTCCAGTAGATGGATGGCATGACGGGATCTTACAGCTCGGTTGGAACGATCCATCTGCAGCGATTGTCTGATCCGGGTCTGCAGGTAATTCACAATCAACAAACGGCAGCGAGAAGGTGGCTAGACGACCCGTGGCCAGGCTCTGAATTACGCCTTATTAGTAAGTGGATAAGGTGAAGCGAATAACAGGACATACCTGCCAACAGTCAGTGATAAACAGCTCCCAGAATAGCGCCCTCCTCTTCTGTACTTCGGCAGGAGTCAGTTTCCACCGAGCACAATCACGATCTAGATAGCAAAGGAGGTCAGGATCGTTGTTCCTTTCCCGAACGAGACAGACACGAACGCAAACCAATCTGTCAACAGAAATATGAGTATCAAATGAAGACAGCGAGAATTCATCTTGGTACATACACTCTGTGCCAATTTGCATGCCAGACCCATCAATGCCCAAGTAGATTCGATACTATTTTCCCTACTGCATATCCCTTCGTATATGGCCATAAGACTAAGAGTCTGGACTGTTGCGACCGAGGGTGGCCGCTCCAGGATACCATTCTTTGATGTCTTGTTGTCTTATTAGAACGAATGGTTAGCTGGTCCGCAATGACTGTATTAGAAAAGAAGGCGAGACTCACCTGCATTCCCAGCCGCTGCAGCGGGGTCTAGAGTAAGAGCAGCCTTCGAAAGTTGATAGAACTTCTCTGCAGGTACATTGTCCGGTGGCGACGGCAGATTGATATCGGTCAAGGAACCATAGCAAAATACGATGAAAAGCAAAGCCAAATCATGAGATGTACCAGTTCGAGGACCTGAGTTTGGTGGTTCTGTTGATCCTGTCGCGCTAGGTGCAAGACCTCCTGCTGGAGGGGTGGCTGCGGGAGGAATCGCCGCGGCTGCTTCTTCATACCACATTGGCAACAATTCATATTCTATTTGTTTCTGCGTAATCGCGCCAAAGAACCAAGGTGCCTGCTCGAGGTATAATTGCACGAGGCGAACAGCTTCGTTGTAAGGCGGCATATATTGAGACACTAGGCTTTGCAGCGTGACAGTTTGCCTGGGAGGAGTGGTGCGAGAAAATTGGTTATGAGGCTGTGATACGGGAGAATAGGAAGATGGTGATGCCATAGAAGAGGATCCAGCCGACATGGAAGGGGCCAACGGGAAAGAAGCAGCAAGTGAGGTTATGGCGACAGGTAGGGGTGCATCCATATTACGGGAATATACATCAGAGCTTTGGTAGCTGTGCTGTTCACTTGATGGAGAGGCATGGAAATCTGCAAACGATGACCGAGCTGAGAGATGGTGGGGTTGGGGCGATGGTTCACTGGAAGGCGTCGAGGGATAGAGTGTGGAGGAATTCGAGGCAGCTTCACCCTAAACGCGAATAATTTAAGTCAAAGAATAGGCGGCATGAAAGACGTAAATGAACTTACGATGAGCAAGGACTTTGGACATAAGAAAAATGAGCGTTGTCCATAAGGTAAGGCATGAAGTCATGAACAGACGTACCTCTGACCCAGCGGATCTACCGTAAAATGTTGCTGCACCGTCGTCCCTTATTGCCAGAGTACCAAATGCATCGATGTACTGTTCAGCATCTCCTTCTTCTTCCTCCTTTCCATCTCGGGCTGCTTTCCCTTCCGTGGCGGCGTCTGAGGCGGAGTGTAGGTCGATAGATGATTTGATCTTGAGCAAATCACGGTGAAGAAGCGGATGAGGGTCTCCATTAGGTCCTGTAAGTGTCGACTGCAGGATGGCGAGAGCGTCTTCTAGCTGTCGTATACGGTCGGACATCTGCCCAATTTTCTGATGCAATGCCTCTGTATCAGCCAAAACAAAGCTGCAACCATCCAAGATGAGCTCAATTGAGTTCGCAGGTGCAAGTGGCTGAAGACTTACCGCGTTCCTTGGCCGGTAATGAGACTGCCATTTGGACAGATGGCTGAGCAACCTCTTCTCTTGCAACTAGGAGACGCTGAGCGGATGAATATCGGTGATAGGCAGACATGGACCCTACCTTGAACATGGAACAGTCTTATCACACTTCAACTTGAGCCTTGAAGAGATGGCAGTTAAGAATTAGCAAGAGTGTTCCAAAGTTATGTATGGCAGGGCATGCATAGTACAATGATCCCGCGATCGGCGCAGTGAACATCAACCGGACTCCTATTTGACGCCCACCACCACTAACAAGATATCTTGGGAACACACCTTCGACATTCTGCGCAAGACAACGCTCCTAATCTTTGTTCAACCACTGTTGCCTCGAGTCAACCAGCCGAAAGGTCTCACCTCTAGCTCTCTTGGACTCCTTGTCCTGGGCCCGCTGACTTTCTTTCTTTGCGGCCTGTGGCATGGTCGCAGCGAAGATAAAGGAAGGAGATGGTGGAGAGAGGAGGGAGAGGAAGGGAAGGGTATCTGAGGACGGTGTTCTCGGACTCAATAGATGTCGTTAGGATTATCCTCCTCGCAAAGTCCGTGAGGAAGTGTATGTACGTCCATTTTGATCCTAAACACTTCCTTATAAATGCTTACCCCGCCGTCTCATTTACACATAACCGCTACTCAAACCCTTATTCTCACTGCTAGATCGGTCTATGTCCCTTTCCTTGACACATTGCCAAAAAAAAGTGTGCCCTTTCGCCTCACAACTCGTGTATTTTTACTTACGTCCTCGTCAAATTTACAGAATCATGTGGCAAGTTTCTCTGCTGTATCAAGGAGGTAAAAACAATTTCGGTATTTCCCCGAAATTTTCCATCAAATGAAGCCCATGTTATTGTCATCGAGACATTTCCAATGTCAACCAAGGCCCGACCACTTGATTGTGTACGGTACGAGTACAAACACGCCCTCAGGCTCTAGTCGTCGCTTCGCCTTGTTAATCATGGTACTGAGACAGGCTGTAGCCTTCCACCATTAGACAAGGCCGCTCTCTGCATTCTGCTTCTTCATACCCACCACCTGTCTTCCATGACGTTGATGGACCGACGCGTCTTAAAAAGCTGCTAGAAACTCATCGTCGTGATGCCAGTTTGATGTCTATACAAAAAGTCAATCTCGACATATAGGTCATGTTTCAACCAAGTGTTTACCTTGCTTCTAATGTCTATAATGATATCACAACAGTTATTGCCTACTTGAAAGGCTTCGATGCCGCCAGAAGTCACCCCAAGCGCGCAATTGCGCTTCATCCATCAAGATTCTTGAATGAAATGAGGCAGGGAGAAGATAATTGCTCTTGGCAATTTTTTCATCACAACTTTGGACCTTGTTCTACGGAGTAGCTGTCTAAGGAAACAAGCTTAGGGTCTGTTTGCTGAATATTCGCTCTCTACTTTAGTTGTCGTCTCCTCTGTCGCCTCTTCCTAAATGTCTGCTCAGATGGTCTTCACCTTGCCGTCGAGCATGGGCTTCCCGAAAGACTTTCCTTGATTCACAGGATTCCCGGCATTGCCGTCCAACGTTCGACTGCGATATATTTTGGAGAAAACGCTCCCACTGGCGTCTGTCAATGCCCAAATTACACAACACGTTGCAACTCGAAATCTCCTTATAAAGCTGTCGCTAAATTTACTTCCTCTTCTACTTATTCACAAAGCAGAGTGAACTCTGCATAATCAGCTCCAGGACAACGGCGCCGAGTCGAGATGCGGAGAATGCGCGTTATGAACCCAGGAAGCCGCGTAGTACAACTCGTTGAAGTAGATGGCACACTATTACATTTACGGCCTAGATGATTTTCTTGTACCCTACAATCATATCCCCCAAATCCAAGCTCTTAAACTCCATTCCATGCGCATACAACTCCCAAATTACTTCAGAGAAACAAACAATCAAATTTGATCTCTAACATATCTTCATCTATCCCTAGTTCCGCAGCGTGCTGCATTAACTTTGGCCTAATCTCCCGCTTCTTATTTTTCTCGAACGTGATCGTGATCTTTTTAAGCAAAGACGCCTTGCCCTGCTTCCACGCATCCCACCGGCTGACTATCGTTTCGATTATCTGTTGGTCATTCAAGTCGTGCCATTTACTAACTTTGGCATCCAAACTTTCCATGCATGGTAATAGTAGATCGTCTTCCAAATGAAAGCCCAGGTCGGGTACGGAGTACCCGGATGGTGGTGAAGCAAACATTCTGATATCGAAGGTGGTGCTAGGTGTGTTACTGCCCAGGAGATGCCAACGGTCATGGTCAAACCCTGACAGGGGCCGAATAATGAGGTGTCTAACATGCTTCGACAGTGAAAGACACTGGAAGATATCCTGTGAAGACATATATGCCGTGTGCAAGCTGAGTTTTTCAATGCGGGTTGTCCCCACTGGGAAGAGGTTATGGAAACCCGACGTTGCCTCAGGAACTCGGTCATCATGCTCAGATACGACCTCGTAATGTATGGAGCAAAGCGCAGGAGTGACGAGGGTTTCAAAAACTCGGTTCATGACTGAAGAAGCGCCTGCATTCAGCAGGTTGATTGACTCCAGGCGAGGTAAGACGACGTTTTTGTGTCCATAAGATTGGGGGGATTGGGCTTGGTCATTTGTGGTCGATATGTCCGAGCGACCTTGCGTTGTCTGAAGAGTGCATTCCACAAGGTTAGCACAGCAGGAGAGTAATTGTAAGATCTCAGTATCATAACACTTGAGTGTCAGATGTGTTAAGGAAGCTGGTTGTGACAGCATAGACACGATTTCAAGGGCAAGGCTATCGCGAGTGACCCAAGTTAATTGCTTGAGATTTCGAGCAGCAACGAGTGAATTTCGGGGAAGAGGATGTGGGTCCCTGACTCGTGGGTCCGAGATGCGAAGGTCAACTTGTTCCAGGTTAGGAATCAAATCAACGTCAAGAGAAAGGAACTTTTTGTTGTATAGAGCGGACCGCATGTGAAAAGCCACCTTCTTCCATTGCCTCGCGTGAAGAATGAAGAGGTCGCAAACACGGTCGTCGAATTTTTCGTCGACCTGATTTTTTATGCCCAAGCGCGTCTGCATCCAATGTGGTATCCAATTATGCGAGGTTGATAATGACAGAGAGCAGTCACCCGAGCGCCTTAACCATTCCTCAATTGCTTCGCAGCGTAGTTCGTTTAATTGCCCGGGAGGCAGTTCCTCCTCCTCCTGTTTTGCGGTTGTCTCTAACCGAACGTGAAGTGAGGACCAAATTCGAGGTGAAGAGAGCGCCACCCTACGCCACTGGCTACATATACGAGTGAGCAGGAGAGGTGCCTCCCGTACATTCATTTTGCAGTTCCGATCGGTAGGAAGGCAATGATAGAATATTTCATGCAGGATGTCGTCTGGGATGTGACGGGCAGGGGACAAGATTTTATGACACTGTTCCAGCATATGTCGTTTCTGTTCCAGTTCTTCCTTGAGTGCCATCATCGCTAACGATAGGCGCACGAACTCTTCCTCTAGTTTAGACGTCATGCTTTTGACAACGTCCTTGGTGTCTTGTGGGGGAGCTTCATTGCAGCGTAAAAGTTCCTCCAATTGTCGTTGGAGATCCATTGGATTGAGCGGTGAGGACAGCGGGATGAGGCTTTGGGCTTGGTTGATCATAGTTCTAGTAAACCTGTAGTAAACAGTTTGTCTGGGAAATTGATCATGGAGTTACACCGTTGATCGAATTGATCATTTGTCTATGTCACGGCGGTCATTGCATGTTCCTCGATGCTTCCTCGAATGAACACTGATTGTCGGCAACTGCTAACCCGAGGACGACCAGCAGTGATAACGAAGTTATTTTGAAAGCTCAGGTGGTGCTGCGGCTGCGCACTGATGTGGCCCCTTTTCTTCCTTCCATCCGAGGAACGACCAAGATAGTTCAGCGCCATGAGTTTCATGCAGTGTCCATCGTGCTTTAGGGGTGCTTGCTTCAGAATCATTGTCCTACATACTGAGGAGCGAGTGAGGACCGAGGCTGGCTTTCGCGATGCGAAGGAAATCGCTCCGAGGCTGTCGCAAGTCGCGACCTGCCGCAAGGTGGCACTCGACGTCGCCAACGCACAAGATCGGATCCCTGATGGTTTGTTAGAATTTGTGACAGTGGCTGAGAGCACTGGCGCTGGCGCTTGCATCCTGGCAGAAACTTTCTTCAACTGTTCATGCTCAGGTACTAGATATGTCGCTCTGAGATAACTGCGGTCAGCGGAAGTTGCAAGAATGGAAGACAAAGCTTACCGTGCGTGATTATTCGGGCAAGTAGTAGCTTTCAGAGTTGCAAAATTCAAGCCTTCTTGGTACACTCAGACTTAAGACCGAGCGTTGAGAATGGTACTCCTTTCTCGCGTGCTCAAATAGGCACATTGGTCTCGTTATTGCCGTACAACACTCTTAGCTTTATAATAATTTTTGCGGTTGCCTACCAGAGTTGCTTGGGGGCGGGAGGAAAAAAGGATGTGCAGGCGCTCCACATGCGGACTTCTGCGGCCCCAAATTTAGAGAGACCAAGAAGGTCGTCGTGGTGGTAGAGGGTGGTAGCAATGGTTAAATCATTTACAGTATTTGCTACGCAAACTACGGCTAAAATGACGATCGGCGCTACCTGTTGCTTATCGCGAGCAGGATGATAGGTGATGTCACTGAGCAGACGATGGCGTCCAGCAAGTTGGAATCCGAACGATAAGGCCACGGTGGGCTACTGTGGTAAAAGATGGCCGCTGTGGCAGTCCGGGCTAGAATAGAATCGGTAACAATGTGGTGAAACAGGCCGTTTATATCCTCCTGGGGCATACATGACGGTCAGCATGACGCGTGACTTTGCGGCGGAAAATTGAGGATGGTTGCGGTGTGGTTAAGGGAATAAAGAAGGAGTGAGCTGTGCTAGGTATACATGTAGGACGAGAGCATAGCCCTGTAAGAGATTATTATTGAGGAGGATTGGAAATAAGAAAAGGCGGAGGAAGAAAAGGTGAGCGGGAAAGACCGAGAATCGGAGACTGAAAGCGTGGCTGAGTTTACTCGTGTTTCGTCATTTGCAGTTACAGGCAGCCTGCCCTCCCACCAACACCAACCTCCTCCTCCTCAATGCCTGCCCGTCCAGGGCCTACTAGCCAGGAGGGCTATCCATCCTCATCCCCCTCTCTAGACGCTCATTCAAACGATCCTTTCAATTCCGCTGCCCATAGGCGCTATTACGATAACGACTCTGACCATGTTGACTACAATGGTCGTCGCGACTACCGAGAAACATACAACTCTGATCTCAGCAATCCACCCGTGAACGACTATGATCATAATGTGAATTACGACTATCGTGCGTATTCGCTTCTGGAGTATCCTTTTCCCCCCTTTTCCTGATGCCCCCCGTCGACTAGCCTTACCAGACACAGATTCCGATCCAGACGTCTATGCGCAGCGTCCAGCCCCCTCCTCCGAGTCCCTAGGTCCACAAACAGGTGGCAAGATGGGTTATCCAGAATCTTCAACACCCACATTCACCGAGTATGGTGGGGCCGCCAACGCACGGGAGCCATATCCGGCATGGGGTGCGGACCGCCAGATACCACTGTCCAAGGAGGAGATAGAAGACGTATTTCTTGACTTGACGCAAAAGTTTGGGTTTCAAAGGGATTCAATGCGGAATATGGTGCGTTCGTTTTCATTATTCTGGTCTCCATCCAAAGCGCTTTGATTGGCAGTCAATCAGAGCAGCTGGCTGCGTTTTGGAGAAGTGCTTCTTCGATTTGGCGGTGCTGACGTCTTTGTTCAATTCTAGTTTGATTTCTTGATGCAACTCCTCGATAGTAGAGCGTCGCGGATGTCCCCAAACAAGGCTCTCACCAGTCTGCACGCCGACTATATAGGAGGACATAACGCCAATTATCGCAAATGGTATTTTGCCGCGCAATTGGACCTGGATGATGCAGTCGGCCAGACTCAAAATCCTGGACTCAACCGTCTGAAATCAAAACGAGGCGGCAAGCGGCCGGTACATGAAAAGTCCCTTCAAACCGCCTTAGATCGCTGGCGTGAAGCAATGGACAACATGAGCTACTATGACCGACTACGGCAAATTGCTCTCTATCTCCTTTGCTGGGGTGAAGCTGCCCAAGTTCGTTTCTGCCCAGAAGCTCTATGTTTCATCTTCAAGTGCGCCGACGACTATTACCGTTCACCCGAATGCCAGAATCGGATGGAACCCGTCCCCGAAGGCCTCTATCTTCGCGCTGTCATCAAGCCTCTTTACAGGTTCATTCGTGATCAAGGGTATGAAGTCGTTGACGGCAAGTTCGTGAGGAGGGAGAGAGACCATCAGGATATAATTGGCTACGATGACGTGAATCAGCTATTCTGGTACCCTGAAGGAATTGCTCGAATCGTACTCAATGACAAGGTAGGTCCTTGTCCTCTTTTCATTCATGTCGTCGCGATTAACAAAGTCGGCAGACCCGTCTTGTTGATCTCCCGCCGTCCCAAAGATTCATGAAGTTTGACCGTATTGATTGGAATCGTGCCTTCTTCAAAACTTACTCCGAAAAACGTTCCATTGGCCATCTCCTGGTCAACTTTAACCGCATCTGGGTCATTCACGTCGCAGTGTATTACTTCTACACCGCGTTCAACTCCCCCAACATCTACCGCGTCAATGGGGTTGTAACACCTGCAATGACCTGGTCAGCAGTAGCCTTAGGAGGAGCTGTTGCCACCATAATCATGATCCTCGCCACCCTCGCCGAATTCTCCTATATTCCCACTACATGGAACAACACGTCTCATCTAACCCGTCGGCTTGTCTTCTTGCTCATAACTCTCGGTCTCACTGCTGGTCCCACATTCTACGTGGCTATTGTCGAAAGCAATGGCACAGGCGGGAATCTTTCGCTCATTTTGGGTATTGTCCAATTCTTCATTTCAGTCATTGCTACAGTCCTGTTCTCCGTCATGCCATCCGGTAGAATGTTCGGCGATCGTGTCGCTGGAAAGTCGAGGAAATATCTTGCCAGCCAAACGTTTACGGCCAGCTATCCTTCACTTGGCAGGAACGCTCGACTAGGATCCATCCTACTGTGGCTCCTAGTCTTTGGTTGCAAGTTTACGGAATCCTACTTTTTCTTGACTGTTTCTTTCGGAAAGCCAGTCCAAGTCATGGTTGGCATGAAGATCCAGGGGTGCTCGGACAAGTTCTTTGGCAATGCCCTGTGCAGAAACCAAGCTGCCTTCACCCTTACCATCATGTATATCATGGATCTCTGCCTATTCTTTTTGGATACCTTCTTGTGGTACATCATTTGGAACACAGTCTTCAGCATTGCCCGCTCATTCACCCTCGGACTTTCAATCTGGACACCCTGGA
Organism: Agrocybe pediades; assembly: GCA_013053245.1. Taxonomy (NCBI): domain Eukaryota; kingdom Fungi; phylum Basidiomycota; class Agaricomycetes; order Agaricales; family Agrocybaceae; genus Agrocybe; species Agrocybe pediades. The sequence continues at coordinate 1,248,547 of JAACJL010000046.1, read as the reverse complement.
AGGACATCTATACCCGTCTACCCAAGAGAATTTACGCCAAGCTGTTGGCAACCCAAGAGATGGAGGTCAAGTATAAGCCAAAGGTAAGCATCTGAATGGCTGTAACTCACCGATGCTCATGTGGAGTTTCTCCTCTGTCAGGTCCTTGTTTCTCAGATATGGAACGCAATCATCATTTCAATGTACCGGGAGCATCTCCTTTCAATCGATCACGTGCAAAAACTTCTTTATCATCAAGTCGATACTGGAGTTGGAGGAAGGAGGAGTTTGAGAGCCCCGCCATTCTTCATTGGTACAGATCAGAAAGGGTTTAATGGAGAATTCTTCCCGCCTGGTAGCGAGGCTGAGCGCCGCATCTCATTCTTCGCCCAATCGTTGACCACGAATATACCCCCGCCTTTGCCGGTTGACGCCATGCCGACATTTACGGTCCTAACACCGCATTATAGTGAGAAGGTAATGAATCGGTGTTCATTACGATTGATGCTTGATTTGCTGACGGTTTGGGTGTTGTTTCCAGACCTTGCTTTCTCTTCGTGAGATCATTCGCGAAGAGGACCAAAATACCCGTGTCACGCTTCTCGAATACCTCAAGCAATTGCACCCTATCGAATGGGAGAACTTCGTCAAGGATACCAAAATTCTCGCGGAAGAAAGCGCCATGTTCAATGGCGTTAATCCATTTGCCAACGACGAGAAGGGTCAATCCAAGGTTGATGACCTGCCATTCTACTTCATCGGTTTCAAGAGCGCTGCACCCGAGTTCACTCTTCGCACGCGTATCTGGGCCTCACTCCGCGCACAAACCTTATATAGGACCGTTTCTGGAATGATGAACTACTCCAAGGCCATCAAGCTTCTTTACCGCGTTGAAAACCCAGAGGTTGTCCAACACTTTGGTGGAAATACCGATAAACTGGAGAGAGAGCTTGAGACTATGGCCAGGCGGAAATTCAAGTTCGTTGTCTCGATGCAGAGGTTCTCGAAGTTCAACAAGGAGGAGCATGAGAATGCCGAATTCCTGCTGAGGGCCTACCCTGATTTGCAAATTGCGTACCTCGAGGAAGAGCCTCCAAGGAAAGAGGGCGGCGATCCTAGGATTTTCTCGTCGCTAATTGACGGACACAGCGAGTTTGTCCCCGAGACTGGACGCCGTCGACCTAAATTCCGTATCGAGCTTCCTGGAAACCCCATTCTCGGAGACGGAAAGTCGGACAACCAGAACCACGCGATTATCTTCTACCGTGGCGAATACCTGCAGCTTATTGATGCCAATCAAGACAACTATCTGGAGGAATGCCTCAAAATCCGTAACGTTCTCGCTGAATTCGAGGAATACCAGGCTTCTCCCCAAAACCCTTACGGCCAGTGGAATCACACCGATTTCAAGAAAGCACCCGTTGCTATCGTCGGTGCCCGCGAGTACATTTTCTCAGAGAATATCGGTATTTTGGGTGATTTGGCTGCTGGAAAGGAACAAACCTTCGGTACACTCTCAGCACGTTCCATGTCATGGATTGGCGGTAAACTACATTACGGACATCCGGATTTCCTCAACGCGCTCTATATGACCACTCGTGGAGGTGTCTCGAAGGCGCAGAAAGGCTTGCATTTGAACGAGGATATCTATGCGGGTATGAATGCTTTCGGACGTGGAGGACTCATCAAGCATACGGAGTACTATCAGTGCGGTAAAGGACGAGATCTCGGTTTCGGTACCATTCTCAATTTCCAGACCAAGATTGGAACTGGAATGGGCGAACAATTCTTGAGTCGAGAATATTACTACCTGGGCACGCAGCTACCTATCGACCGGTTCTTGACGTTCTACTATGGCCATCCTGGATTCCAGATCAACAACATGCTTGTCATTCTTTCGGTGCAGCTCTTCATCTTGACGAGTACGTCTTCTTATATTACGTAATATTTTCGGACCTTGTTCACTCATTCTTTGCTTTGCTATTTCTTAGTGGTCTTCATTGGAACGTTGAATTCGAACGTCAGAATTTGCCAGTACACTGCATCAGGGCAATTCTTGGGCGGTCAGGCCGGGTGCTACAACTTGGTTCCCGTCTTCCAATGGATTCAACGTTGCATCATCAGCATTTTCCTGGTATTCATGATCGCTTTCTTGCCTCTCTTCCTCCAAGGTATGTTTCCTACGTCAGTTCAGTTTCTATTATTTCCTTAAATTTGACGTCATTTTCACAGAGCTCGTCGAACGTGGTACATGGAAAGCTATTTTCCGTCTTGCAAAACAATTTGGTTCTCTTTCTCCCGTGTTCGAAGTTTTCTCGACGCAGATTTATACCCACTCCATCCTGAGCAATCTCACCTTTGGCGGCGCCAGATATATTGCCACCGGTCGTGGATTCGCAACGACGAGAATATACTTCAGCATTCTCTTCTCGCGCTTTGCAGGCCCTAGCATATACCTGGGAATGAGGACGTTGATCATGTTACTTTACGTCACCCTGACCTTGTGGACACCATACCTGATCTACTTTTGGTTTACGACCATGTCTCTCTGTATCGCGCCTTTCTGGTTCAATCCTCATCAATTCGTATTCTCTGATTTCATTATTGACTATCGGTATGCTTCTGCTTCTCTTTGACTATGTTTTCTAGTATTGACTATTCATTTTCCGTCAGCGAATTTTTGAGATGGATGTCCCGCGGTAACTCACGGTCTCATACCAACTCATGGATCGGTTATTGCCGGCTGTCGCGAACGATGATCACAGGATACAAGAAGAAGAAGCTCGGTCACCCGTCAGAGAAATTATCAGGAGATGTTCCTCGTGCCAGCTGGCGCGCAGTCATGTTCTCGGAAGTCATTTTCCCGATATGCATGGCCGTATTATTCGTCGTGGCTTACATGTTCGTCAAGTCGTTCCCGGATCCCAAAACTGGCAAGTTCCCACCTAGCCCGCTGATTCGCATTGCCGTCATTTCTCTCGGACCCATTGTATGGAATGCCGCCATTCTGCTGGTGTTATTCCTTGTATCCCTGTTCTTGGGCCCCATGCTTGACCCGATGTTCCCCAAATTCGGATCAGTAATTGCGTTCATAGCTCACGTACTGGGTGTCGTCGGGATGCTCGGGTTCTTTGAGTTTTTGGTATGTTGATTTGTCTATTTTCTACGAGTTTAAACTGAAGATATGTCCAGTGGTTCCTTGAACGATGGGAAGTGTCACATGCTGTCCTGGGTCTTATCTGTGTCATTGCCATCCAGCGCGCTGTGCACAAAATTCTGATCGCCGTCTTCCTATCTCGAGAGTTCAAGCATGACGAGACGAACCGAGCCTGGTGGACCGGTAGATGGTACGGCAGAGGTTTGGGATCACATGTCATGTCCCAGCCTGCTCGAGAGTTCATTGTCAAGATTATTGAACTCTCTCTATGGAGCTCCGACCTCCTCCTCGGACATATGCTCTTGTTCATGCTGACGCCTCCCATCCTCATTCCCTACTTTGACCGTCTACACGCGGCTCTCCTTTGTAAGTCCTTGGCTTTCATCTCCGGCTGTCGTTATAGTTTCTGATCAACTGTTCTTCTACAGTCTGGCTGAGGCCATCCAAGCAGATCCGTGCTCCGTTGTACTCTATCAAGCAGAAGCGCCAGCGAAGATGGATTGTAAGTGTTTCGCTCATTGCTGACTTCTGCAAAACTCATGCGTAACTTGCAGATCATCAAATACGGAATTGTCTATATCCTTGTAATCGCCATCTTTGTTGTTCTTATTGCTTTGCGTGAGTCTCCTGACAATTTTCCGCGTTTCCATCTCTGACAATATGTTATTACAGCTGCAAGTTTCCGTACCAGTTTAAAATTCAACTGCAGCCTTTGTGACAGTTTGTAAACGGACTCTCTAATTATTCACGACCTTTCTCATAGACAACCCTGCACCTTCATTACCAATATGCTTTTAATTCCCTTGGTGCAGTTATTTTTCATGGACTTCAGCCTTTCGGTAGTCGGAAGCACCGACTATCGTGGATCATCTTCTACCGCAAGGACATTTAGTGTACGCCTATCATATCACATACGACAAATATGACCAACATCTTGTCTTGCCACGTATCTTTCTTCGAATTTTTTTTTCTCTTACTCTGATTGCATGTTTGAAAGGTTTGTTGGCTTAATCTCTGTTTTGACTAGATGAATAGCGAGACTACGAGATAACCGCGTGGCTCAGTCGCTTGATATCTTTTTTGAGCAAGTGAGATCGACAACAACCCAGATGTTTACCTGAAGTTTTCAGGCTAATACGGGACGGCTCGGGAATCAAACTGAATGGGGGAGAGGTAGATTTGTGGAGCGGAACCGTGGGTTGATATCACTGGTGTGTTTGTTCAACTCTTCACCATCAGCTGAAGTGCGATTGATATATTCTTCAAGTTTACCTATCTAGCCCGTTATCTGGCGCTCATGCTTGCTCGGTTGTCTGACAGCGTCTGTGTCGACTCTGCAGCCACTTTGGATTCCGTAAGAGGACCTATGTCGAGGATGAAAGGTTAAATCAACGACATATATGACATTACGCACGACGGAAAGCGTTTTGCCTCGCATATGTCTGGTTACTAGGTCCGCCAGTTTTAGGACTTGCAGACAGAAATATTTGCATGTCATGCGCAGCTGCCTTGGTTGCAGCTCAGTCCTCGTGCACCCGTCCACCTCCTTTATCGCAACAGCACGAAAATCTCTGCGATGGTCACTCAATTGCTCTGTTCGTTCCGCGTGCTGAAAAAATTGCATGTGTCATAGTCTGCATTTAGGCGACTCAGGCTAGTTATTATCTGACTAGATCATGAGCCGAATTTTCAGTGAGTGTCGTTGATCCTCGCATATGGTTGTCGTGCACTTATGACCAGAGTATTTATAGGTACTTGTTGATCATGATACTCCGGTATCAGTAGACAGGAACGGAGACTAGTCTAGTTCAGCCCACTAATGTGCCGGATTTTGCAGGTCTGGCTTTGAGGCTCGTCCCAATGCAAATGACATGAATGACCTGTGTGAAAATCAGCACGGTTTCTCTCCTTGCTGATGGGTGTGACTATCTAAACCCTTGTCCAACGTGGACTAATTCGAGTTCACACACGAAGGCAGTCTTCCACGAGAGACGTGTAAGTTCCGGTAAGTCCGACTCTTTTATTCTGTAAAAATAAATGAACCTGACCATTGAAGAAGTGAATGACCAGGTTTTTTTTTCTATTCAACTAAAATGATGAATGCTATGTCGTCAGTGACCTACATCATACACTTTTAGCATGCGGAGAAACTTATTCATACCTCAGTCCAGGTTGGGCAAACTTAGACATTTTTCTGGTCTCTGCGCGCTACGGTGTATAGATGTCGACTTTTCCCTCAGAATGAATGGCCAGGACAGCGAAGGAATACCATGTGAAGGGTGCGTCGTGACTGCGCTATGGCATTTATTTAGAAGACGTTGCGTACGCTACAGACCTAAATGCAGGAAATAAACATCGTGAATCGCCCGCGAGCAACTATTCTTTCTTCTTTGGCGGTCGGCATATCATTCAAATCACTCGCGAAAGCTAGTCACGGAACAAGTTGAGGGCCTCATGATAAGACGAAGCGCGTGCGTTATGTAGTCCTGCTACTTTTTTGGTGAGAGAATGCGCTTATTCTTGTGTCGCAAGGGTTTTATCTTATTTCTTGCTTGATATCTTTTGATCCTCTACACAGTCCAGCATGTGGGACTTTCCGTGTGCTGACCGAACAGAATGCAGTAATCTAGAAGGCTGAAAGGTTTAAAAGGTCGCCGTTTTTACAATGTTTTGACCAGACAGGACATCCTCTACAGTCATGAAATCGTTCTTCGCTCTTGGATCCGCAGCCCTCCTTTCCGGAGTCGCAGGTCGTACCTTCACGGTATGCTCTCCTTTGACGATGAAGATACCGTTGCTCATGCCCATCATCTAGGTCTACAATGCTTGCCCTTTCACCATCTGGTGAGTATTTTGCTTGAATTCCTTTTCAATGTTTCTTACATGCTGCATAGGCCTGCTGTAAGTAATACTATTGAAGACTATGTAGTTCTTGCCGACAGTGTTCTTTCAGATGTTTACCGACTTGAACGTTGGCTCTGCAGTTCCCAGCTTCCAAACCGGGTACGCGCCCTGTGATCTCATGGACTTATACTGCAGCTGTTGAATTAACACCGGTTTCAGTTGGACCGCTCCTGCCTTCACCAAAGTCAGCTTCACCGTGCCCAACAACTGGAGGGCCGGTCGTATTTGGGTATGTGCAGAGCTTCAAAGGAGAATATTGCTTACTCACTCTTTACCAGGGTCGTCGCAACTGTGATTTCAGCATCTCTGGCCCTAACTCCTGCCTTGATGGAGGTTGCAATGGTGGTCTCCTTTGCGATCAACACACCGGAACTGTAAGCTTCCAACATGTGGTTAAGACCTTATGATTAACGCCGCCTCGGACCCCAGGGTGTGCCACCCGCCACTCTCGCTGAGTTCACCTTGTCTGGAGACGGAAACAGGGACTTCTATGATGGTAAATCTACTCAATCCATCACTGAGACCTAGCTTGACCGAACGTCTTATAGTTTCCCTCGTCGATGGCTACAACCTGCCTATAAGAATCGATAACAGTGTAGGATGTCCCGTCCCTAGTTGTGCTGTCGACTTGGGCCCGAACTGTGAGTCAAATTGGACTGCACTGTTTTTGTTACCTTTCTGATGCTTTCAAAGGCCCTGCTCAACTCAAGGGGCCCTTCGACTCCACTGGCTTCCCTGTTGGCTGTAAGAGCGCTTGCGTCGCCAACCTCAGCGGCAACCCAGGTGAGAACCTTCGAATTGAACGCTCACTGCTGCCGAATACCTAATAATCTGCAAACGCACAGCGAACTCACCCAACTGCTGCTCGGGCCAGTTCGACACCCCCCAGACCTGCCCTACCTCAGGTAAGTGTCAACTAGGCTGTGCATACCTGGATATTCTCTGAATAAATTTGATTACAGGCGTCCAATTCTACAGCTACTTCAAGCAGAACTGCCCTGATGCTTACGCCTATCCTTACGATGAAGCCAGCGGCTCCGCCCTCTGGACCTGTGATTCCTCCAAAAACGCCGACTACACCGTCACGTTCTGCCCATGAAATTCCTATACCCACTAGATACCCAAACATATGTCTAAACCCTTTGAAATTGTTGTATTTATTCAATAAACAAGCTTGCGTCGAGAACAAATGCCACGATATATCACTGGTGGAAATCACCCTCTGCATGATATTATGACTCTTATAGTCGCCTTGGTATCCATCAACTGACTTTTCAGAATGAAATTCAAGGTTGTCGGCTAGGACTAAATGCCCTGCTGTAGACGTACCATGAACTTTCCAGAAGTCGGACATGCCAGAATAGGTAAGTAGTAGTCTGGATAAGATAACGCGATTGTTAGGAATCGCCCCATGTATGAGAATCTCCCGACGCAGTTGAGAGTGATCATGATACACGATGTTGCCAGCTATATTCACTACACCATGCCATATTATCTATCGACTATTCCGTGACGTAGAGGCGTCTGTGGCTTCATGTACTTAAACTGTTCTCGCAGTGCATTCGCATTCTTCTCCTGCGGAATTATTCAAAGTCAAGTTATAAGCAGTAGTTGCGATCTCACCTCAATCTCGTCACTCCTACCTATGGATACGGATTGATTCCTTCAGATGAGAAAAAGTTGTGAAGGTCCAAGTATTCCCGTACTTCCTGGATCTTTCCGTCGCGAATCACAAACTTGAGCATGGCGTTATTCCTGTAGGTGCCCTTGCCAGGCAGTCCTTCGACGCAAGGCTCTAATTCCAACACGGCCTTGCCTCCCTCTGCAATGATATCACGAACCGTGAAACGGGCGGAAGATGCTTTGCCAAACGCAGCCTTGATTTGTGCCGGCCTTATCGAATACGGGTGTTCTCCGGAAAGCTGGGTCAAATTGGGGTACTTCTGCTCGTCAAGTTTGGGGCCTGCTACCCACCACGTCGCATCTGGGGCAGCCATAGCTAACAACTCGTCGAATTTTCCCGCATTCAAATTCATCGCCCATTCCTCAACAATGCGTCGAGAATCTTCAGTGGACATGCTGGGGATCTGCATGAATAATTAAGATTACTTTTCTTAAAACGAGTAAGTACTGCCGTACCTGTAATGTCTTTGAAAGAAGTAGGGTAGCGACTGGGCTTGATAGACGACTACCCGTCTTTCATTCTTCAGAAAAGCCACCAAAAATACATCCAGGCGTGTCCACGTAGCCGAAGGGCCGTTAACCAGGGCAATAGTGACGTTTTTGACTCAGCACAATTACCCCTCTGCTTAGCAAGTGCTTACGCTTCTAGGCAACTTCTAGGTATTCTGTTTACCGTATTCTATATATAGACGATCTTCTATACGAAGCGCGGCAAGATGCTGAATACTCGAGTAAACCCAGAGGTTAGTTAATTCAGAAAAAAGTAGTAAATCCCACTGTGACTCTACACAAATGACACATCATAGAATCTTCAAGCCCGACGTCGGTCCGTATCAAAAGAAAAAAAAAATAGACAAGCTCGAAAGACGCCCAAAGGGAGAAGTTCAGAGCCCGTCATCCGGGAGAGAGTCGGCAGATTGGGCTCAAAAAAAATCAATCACTAGCAGCAACTCGTTTCGATCGAGTGACCTCGGGGTTATGGGCCCCGCGCGCTACCACTGCGCCATGCTGCTATGTAGGGCTTGTCTAATAATAATTTTTCTTTCTAATGCCGTGAAGGTGGAATATATGTTCGCCAGTCAAATATCGAGAGAGGCATATTTATCCTATATACCTTTATGGCCAGAGTAGGGTAGAATAATTATTACCAGAAGCAGACTGTGATATTCAATGATCGATGAGTAAGACTTGAGTCTCTACGACAATTTGAAGTTTTCAAAAAGCTCTAATCAATTACCGTTGCCTTTATGGGACTGGGGGCTCAAGGAAACACCAAGGAAAAAACATGACGGGTGCAAAAAAAATATACACATCTTAGCAGCAACTCGTTTCGATCGAGTGACCTCGGGGTTATGGGCCCCGCGCGCTACCACTGCGCCATGCTGCTCATGCACTCTATAACAGCGGGGTACATGTCGCTCCTTACCTGGTCTGGTAGATACCAGTGGTAATCACTCCATCATTAGAAAGAAGAGGCAAATAAGGCGAACCAGTAGGGGAGGAAGTTCAAGAAATCCCGCTCTGATAAGGAACTTGTCGTCGATCGTTCAAGGACCAAATTCGCGGAGGCATTTTTCTGAATGGAGATTTCCCGATGTGTGGCGTCTCCTGATCTTCCATGAACCGCTCCGATTGCATAAAAACATTTGCGCTGGCGGATGCTGGTACCAGCTTTAATGATTGTGACCCCTGGTCTCTAAAATAGCACATGAGCATATGGTTAGTACTATTGTTAATATTTTCAGGCATCCTCGGCCCCCGGAAAGTACTGCCTGATTCACTGCTTGTGGTCCTTACACAAAGGGCAGACCAGGAGGGAAACCTAACGCGGGATTATAGTAGATCATAGCCTGTACCCAACGACTAGCGATCATGCTCATAGGTAGCCTCAGAGTTGACAGCGATTGTTGTATGACCTTTCTGCAGTACTATTCCTTCAGCATTAACTACCAGGATAATTGCCAACAAAGATCGACAGACGTTAAAATCACATCACTTAAATATGAGACTGTCACAGCCTCTGAAAATGCCTGGATCAGCGATATATGAGGCCGGTCCCACAGGTAGGCGTACAAATTCCAGCAAACAGGGAGCATGCCATTGTGTGCATGCGCCACAAACCCGAGAGCCAGGCTCTGGGTTACTGCGGATGTTCTCTTTCTTTTGGATTCATACCGGAATTGTACATACCGCGGGCTTGTCGCGGTGGCATTCGATCGTTCCGCAACGTCGACTTACATTGACATGTTGTCAAACAAGCCGAACGCAGATGGCGAAGCATATATGAGCATAAAGTGATAGCATATACGAGGGTATATGAGTACAGAATACATTGGCACAATGATGTTGGGGGTAGTAATGGGTGTACGAACAGAAGCAAAGGAAAAAATGGTGACGAGCAGATCGTATAGTCGTAGATATATTGTTGTTAGAGTGTTTCATAAAGTGGATTCGTGTAGCAGAGACGGGATGAAATGATGACCACACCGTTCGTAATGTCTGGAGCGTGACTGTCTACCTCGTGGAAGGAAAAACGGTGAAGCTAATCAATCGTCTCTGAACAGAAGAAAGGTTTAGGGTATGAGATGCGTAGAATAAAAAGAAGAGATCTAACGGTTCATTCCGGAGTAGGGCTGCTTTTGTCGCCATCGCTTTTTCTTTTCCGTCGCCTCCTTGGTTCCACTCTGATGTTCAAACGAACCCCGTAAAGAGCAAGTTTCTAGCCACGACGTTAATAACAAGAAGACCAGGGAGTAGAACGGCCCCTACTCTAGTTAATTCCGTGGAGACCGAGAGTCCAGGAAACTCCTTGGTGGAGTAAACTCGAAAGATACCGCCATAACATTCAGCACTGACTGTGATGTCATTCGTTACGCCGAAAGGGTGGGCAAAGATATCGAATACGCGGTAGCGCATGATGAAGTGGCCTTCGATTTTGACTGCTAAATCCTTTGATGGTGCCCTTTTATTAACGTCGGGGTACAAACCAGACGAAAACGAATAACTACTTACTGCAAAAGCGAAGATGATCGCCCTTTTTCCTTGATAGTCTATGATGACCGGCTGGACAAAGGTTGCACCAACGAGGGCCTGAGTTTGTTTGGAGTTCTCTGATATAGGAAAACCGTCCACATCATGTACAATGTCCGCATCTGAGCTGGACGGAAGAATGTATCCAGAGAAGTGACCTTGTGGAGAAGCGTTCCCTTCATAGGCAAGCCGGCGTTGCTGTCTAGTTGGGCTGCACGATGAAGAGGCTGGCGAAGTTCCATTTGAAGTCGAGAACTGGGTACCGGATGACGACGACGGTGTCTTTCTGTGTTTGGCGGGGGGACCGGTAACCGCTTTTCCCATCACTGGCTCGGGTACGGGAAACAGGTCAACCGTGCAAAGCAAACCGAGAACATGGGTATCGCTGTCAAGATACCGAGAAAAGGAAAAAAGGAATCAGGAATCCGTATCTTGATCGCAAAATCCAGACGATCACTCAACTCGTAGTCCAGTTCCCTTTCGACAGGTTCATCGTCAGGACCCGTATTTTGTACTTCGAACATCTTCAAGTGTACCACCGGGGGTGGATCGAGTGGTCTGCGGTCTACCCTCGCGTACCTAATAAACTCTACGCCGTTAGCAGGGTTGCAGTACTGAGGCCGAGTTTACTAACTTGCGACCGAGGTCAGCCTTTTGAATTTCATGCAGTTCCATCCGGATTGTAAGCCCCCGATATGAACCAGTGGCGAAGTAGATTGGTTGTCCAACTAAACTCTTCTCTCGATTCTGAGGTGGCTCAGCGTGAAGCTCTGGGTCACTGGACATAGCGGCAGTATGAAAGGCCGGATGACGATGGCCCTCGCTAGCTGGATACGCCGGATATGGTCGATAGTGTCGGGTTGGGGAACTATATGGAGAGAACATTAGCCTGAAATGTAGAGTTTTTGACCAAAGGAAAAGGTGAGGAAGAACCTTCTCAAGGAGCTCTTATATAAAGGTAAGTAGGATGTCAATTACACTACTGCTTCTATCGACCACGCTATTTAGACTTCCTTCGCAAATGCAACGGCAAAGCCATCAATTGAGAGTAGACTCACAAGAAACAGCAGTGTGCATTCCTACAGAGGTCAACAAGCAAGCCTGGGACCTGGAGGGATAACGAGCTCTGTTCCTGGAGAAAGGCGCAAGAACGTCCCCAATATCGGATATCCGCATTCATCGACATCTTACCCCGGCACGGCGGCATCTTCCTCATCGGGCCATTCAATCACCAAGCATCCCTATACCCACTCTTTGAACATAAACGTCCACAGAAGGCGCCTTATTAAGCTTCATCAGAATCAATGGACTCCACGCAAAGACTTTTTGGCAAGGTCCATAAATAAGCACACATTATCCGGGGCCAATCTACAGATGCAGCATTCTGTAACTGTAAGTAGGGAATGCTGATACCCATACATACGTACCGCTACAGTCCGATTCAGCACTCCTGCTTCATCACCACAGCCGAATGAACTGTATACCCTTGTAATTTTCAATGGCACATGTGTTTGATGCATCACAGCGGCGTTTCACTCCTACTCAATCGCGTTATGTCGCAAGGTACTTGTCACCGATGAGCAGGCTCTCTGACGTGAGTGGATACTCAGAAGCTTCACAAGTCCTGCAATCGCAAATTTACCTTTGCGTGCGCACTGCCGCGTAAGTAACTTGTGAAGCCATCATATCTCTTGCTCACCTAGATTGCGGCATAGTTCCCATCATGACTCGCATGTTCTCTCTTCAAATACAGCTTCGCTTCGTCGTCTTTAAATTTAAATGTCGTTAAAAAACCCAGACAAAGCGGACTGTACGACACATAATCGGTTTGTCGAGAGAAGATTGCGCATATGACATTCAAATGGGCCAGTCTTTGGGCTTCAACTGGTAATCTTGTCGGGGAATGGCATTCGTAGGCAGGAAGGGCTGTAGTGCTTTCAAGTAGCAATATAAGTATAAAAACAGCCGACTCGGATGACCCGTAGTAGCCTGTAGTGGGAGTCCGTTTTTCGCTTTGTTCACGCAAACAAGACCTTGAAAGGCTGAGTGAGATTTTAGATCATAGCCCCAGGTCAAGGAATGCCCATCGGCCTTATTAATATGTACAACGTTTGCGCAGCCCGCTGACTTTATTTAGGACATGGCCACGAAGGGTATGTAGGCATGAATTTGACGGAACCAGAATTTGAGTTTACTCCACACCGTCAGAGAAACTCTGCTATTATAAATGAGAAGGTGGAGTTCAATAAGGGTGCAAAATTTTTAAGGAAGGGTAGGGAAGGATGAGATCTGAGAGCTCAGGGCTTAGCTATCATAAGAGGAAAGTGGTGGCAGTGGTCATGACTCGGCAGTTGCTGAGTTGCAACTTGCCAGGCAGCCAGTCTCAGTCTGAGTGATCAATCGATCACTGTTTAAGCTTGTACATCACGTGATGGTACAACGCACGTCGCAGATCCAAGTCGTTTGGCTCGAACCGCCTGCGGCCTGATGCCGGGCAGCCGACAATAGTATAAATGTCGCGCGTGAGAGACCTAGGAATGCGGTCAGCTCGAATCCTGAAAGACATCTGAGAAAGATGCTTCGGATTTTGAAGGACGTTTCTGTAGCAAGTAGTACGGGCTTCAGTCCAGAAGATGGATGGACAGTTTCTTTTAGTAACGGCTAACTCATTACTATGCCGCGGGGACAGGACCTGCCGTGCAGGCGATCCTTGCCTGGATCTGCCCAAATAAATAATACACACATTCTCTAGGCCCTGCGGCCAGTGTCATGAGCTGGCAGGGCTGTAATACTAAGAGTGGCCGAGCGAACCAGACGGCGGAATATAGACTCGGAACGAGAAAGTTAAGGAACCGCCTTTGGCGTGAAATCGGGGGCCCAAGAGTCATCGATTCTGTGAAATATATACTGCCACCCTTTCTCAAGAAATAAAACACCCCAGAAACTTTTCAGAACGGCTGAGAAGTCGCCAATCTCACGTTCACCTCAGCTTCGCCCCACACACTTACTTTCATACACCCCCGGACAACCTTCGCCTGCCACCGTCCTGACACTCCACTCTTCAAATTGAGAAGAAGGCATCATAATGGACGTTTCCTACGTGTACAGCTAAGCTGCCTGAAGGCCTCGCCAGCGCACCGCTAATTTGTCGATAAGCCCTCGCACCCAAAGGCATGTTTACGCCAATCCAAAGGAGAAATAGGGGAGCCAAAGTTATTCAGAAGCCAGGTCTATGTCGGATAGTGTTAGGAACATGGAGATAGCAAGTTTATTCTCCCTCACTCTTTGCCGCCTTCTCTGTGACCATTACCTCAGAATACCCTCCGGCTTTTGGAGCGCCCATATCTAGCATCCTGTCCTTGAAATCATATCCGCGAGCCACGACTGGAGCTCACAAGGTGTTTGCATGGAGTAGCGAGGCCAGCTTTCCGAGGTGATTCCCCGATTCCCCGTCTAGCACCGCGGTCTGACACCGTCTGGGAGAATGTTGTGCAGTGAGTCTTATCCAGTACTCTCTCAACGGCTTCAACCTGGCTGGCTTGTAGAGCACCACAGCGGTTCACTGTCGGCCCTCACCATGTGGGATCCAGCTTGCACACGGCGACTTCACCTTCCTCCGCTTCCAGCAGCCGCAACACCGCAACATATCCCAGCCTGTTTGTCGAGCTCCAGCAATGCTACAGCTCCCAAAGCTCGGCCTTCACCTCTCGGGATCCAGCTTGCATTCAACAACTCAGCCTTCCTGGGACTAGAGCAGCAGCAGCAGCAGTGCGACACCCCTCAAAACAACGACCATAACCCCCCACCACCACCTTGGTCTCGACAGCCTTCAAGAGGTCTGGGACAACGGCTGTGGTCAATTTGGATTGCATTGCAGTTACCACGCTACAGACGGCCCAACACCTGCGTATCAGGGCGTTGGCGCCGGCTGGACGGTCAATGGGATGCCTGCCAGGCTGGTGGTACGATCCGTTCCCCTCTTTCATCACGCGGAAATTGGACTCTGGGAGACCATCCCCTATTTCCCATGGATCCCCGTCATTGGGATTCCGGAATACCTTAACCAGGCTTCCCTTCTTACGGATTCTGTCATACAATTGTTAGGCAAGCACCGTCGAAACCAGGCATGAGGGAGTCAACTTGACATTTCGAATTTCCAACCTGCTGGTAGTAGTGCCATATAGTGCAGGTTTAAGTACCTCATGTATCGATGATGCCTAAGGCCTAGACGGCGGTAATCACGTTACAGCGTTAATCACATCCCAGCCATGTTCACGGAGTGTGAAAGAAGATAAGCTTTATTTAACAATGAAATACATCAATGTAGCAACAGGAGGAACACTGAAGACTTATTTGGACGCCTCAACGAAACGTCTTTCCGCTTCCTCGAAGTTGATGACATTCCAAATGGCCGAGAGATACTACAAGCGAAAGAGTAAGTATAGGTGATGGAAGATGAATGACCTGTGAAACCTACATCCGGCTTAACATTCTTGTACTGTTTTCAACGGAGATTAATAACACCACACAATCTATTCAAGAAAGCTTAACGTGCCTGCAAGTAGAACGCCTAAAAAAAAGATGTCAGTCACTTTTATCGAGAAATGTCAAGTACAGGAAGCTCTTACATGTTCCCAGATGTCGATGCCAATGATTGGGACGTGAGCTGCGCAGCGAGAATCAGAAGTTGGTCAACAGCAAGACACGGACATTAAAGCAATTGCGCACATAGAAGAGGATCCTGGTTTGGAGTAGTGACAACTTCTAGCTTTTTAGCAACTGGGTCGTATCCCTGTGGAAGACAAACATGAGTTTCACCGCACTGCACGTAACACAAAGAATGAACCAGTAAGGAAAAAAACGAACAAGCCATCCCCAGCCACTGCCTTGGATAGCAGCAGTCTTTGCATTCATGGTCTTCTTGAACTCCTCCACCGATCCGAAGTCCTTAACAAGTGCCTTCTCTAGAGCACCACCTGAAACAAGTTTTCCTCCACCCTCTTTGGCGGGTGCAAGGTTCTTCCAGAAAAGAGAGTGATTAATGTGACCTGGAGAGCATCGTAAGTAAAAAACACCCTCGTTGTAAAGTGCAATATGCCTTGCCTCCTCCGTTGAATTTCAGTGCACTTTGCAAAGAGATCTTCTTTGCTGTAGAGTCTGCAGAGGCATAAGCCTCCTCAGCGGCGTTAAGGCCGTTAACATATGTCTGGTGGTGTTTGGTATGGTGGAGAGTCATAATCTCAGTAGCAATGTATGGCTCAAGAGCCTATGAAGCATGGTCAGTAACATACAAGTGCTAGTCTTAGCTTTCTCTTTAACTTACATCGTAAGCATAGGGGAGGGGAGGCAAAGTATGCTTATATGCCTTGCCTGCAGCAAAAGTGCGGGCAACAGAAGGCTTCAAGATGTTTCGGGCAGCAGACAGCATGGTTCAGAGTAGGAAAATTAAGCAAGCGTGAAGTAGACGTGAGATTTCAGTGCAAAGACTTTCTGGACGCGTTCAATCCCGACGCTGGCCTATATCATTCCGTCATAGAACATTATGTCAGCACGTCGCGTAACGTATGACATCTTCTCCACGTGATATAAGCCCCAGAGGAACGTATTCAATTCAATTCGTATTCTCCATACAAGCTCGAACGCCAAATAACTAATATACAGTACTCTACGTTGGCAATCATGATTCAATACATGAACACGGGCGATTCGGACTCAAGATAGAAGGGAAAATTAAAAGAGAAAGGAGGAAAGAGGAAAGAGGAAGAGGGAGGATAATATATACAAAGACAACGTTGAGGTTCCGATTCCGATTCCAATTTTCAAAGGGATAGCAGACGCGTAGGAGGAAGTAGTGGTAGGATGGGAAGGTACAAATACGAAGGATCGAAGACATGATAGTTGAAGAAAGAAAAAGACAATGAACAACGGATTTAGTATGAACGAACTTTCGATAGCAATGTAATAAACAAAAGAGAGAGAGAGATGGTGATGATGATGATGATGATGATAAGAACGAGAATGCGATCTAATGCGTAATGTAATGCAACGAAGGGTATGTCATGAAGTGAATATGAAGATGAATGAATGGATTATAGGTCTGGGTGACGGTGATGGCATGGGTGTTGAATGCAAGGAATCATGAAAAAGGGTATAAAAAAGGACGCGGAAATGTGAACATAAATAAGAGAAAGAGAAAGAGGATAAGTGAAAAAGAATGAAGGCCACGCGAAGCGTATAAAATAATCGGCATAGAACCAGGATGGATTGTGAAGAGGGGTGTTATCCAAACGCCCAGACAGACACCCATCCACGAATAGTGATAGTGATAGAACAGATGCGGCGCATACAAATACAATTTTGTTCATGAAGAAATTCCAATTTGACGATCGTCGTCCATAGAGCCGTTCTTCTTTCTATCTTTCTCCAGTGTGCGTCGTCGTCGTTGTGCGTGCGTGCTCAAACCATAACAAAGCCATCAACCATCTTCGTGCCTTCCACCGCCACGGTCGTATGTTTCTTCCAAAACGCAAGCTTGTCAATAGTTTTGCAGCCACCTTTCAAGGGCGACCTCGACGCGGATGATGGCGAACGCGACTGTGACTGCGACTGCGAGAGAGTAGAATGTCCTTGCGAGCTAGACCGCGGTGAGCGTGAAACAGGAGAGTGGGAAGCAGCCGAAGCAGAAGGGGATTCAAGTTGATGATGAGGCGAACGAGACCCAGCCCGACTCTCCGAACTGGGCTTCAAATGCCCTGTAATCGAATGCGAATGCGAAGAAGTAGAAGGCGGCGCGCTAGAAACAGACGTCGCCTCCGTCGACGAACTAGCCCCTCCGCCATGCGACGAAGTGCTGCTCCTCCCAGCATGCGTGTTCGTGCTCGAGCTGCCGCTCCTTCCCAACTCACTATCTCTAGCAGCAGCAACCGATGTGTCTTCTTGACTCTCCTCTTCTCTCTCCCGCTGCTGCTGCTGCTGCTCGCGATGTTCTCTCACCCTCTCATCCTGCCGTTGACCAATATAGTGCCCTGACGGCGCAAACGTCACTTGACCCGACGACGGAGATGTTGCAGAATTGACCATATGCATGTGCCTTTTAGCAGCTATCCTCGATTGACTGCCTCCTCCCCCACCCCACGCAGCATCAATCACGGCACCATCCACTGGAGGGCTGGTAGCAGATGAAACCGTATGCCTCATATTAGGTTCCACACCCTCCGTTCCATGGCCCAAAGAAGACGAAACATGCCCGAACGCCAAAGTCGAATGCACGGACGACACCGAAGACCTAGGAGAAGCAACCAGCCCTTCGCCCAGGGTCGTACCAGGCTCAGCATACCCCTGCATCTGAGCAGGCGAAATATCCCTCAATGCCGAAAGGGGAGGAACCGGTGCAGTCAAATCTGTATTCGAACAGCTCGCCCTCCTATCTCTCCCCTTCCCACCACCAGTCAACCTCCAGCTCAACCTCCTCATCAACGATCCCGGACCCAGGCTGAGCGAATTCGACCTAACCGAGCTCGGGGTGCTCGCGCCAGAGCTGCTCGCATACCCGTAGCCAGTCGTCCACTTCAACGACCCGGCGCGCGAGACCGGAGCGGAACCCGTGTCGTTCACCCCACCAGCGACAGGCGGTGCAGAAGCAGAAGACATGCCCGAGGATGAACTTGGTCTCTTTTGGTGTTTTCCCTTCGACTTGCTTGCAGTCTGCCAACTTGAAGGCGGGAAAGGACTGCCCGCCATCATACCAGTGCCGACAAGCGCACCGCCAGGCGAGACTGCGACAGACGACCTGGGAGAATGCGATGTCGGAGAGAATGAACCTGATTTGTGTGGCAGAGGGGAGACAGAATGCACGTAATGCTTGGAATACTCTTTTCCTGTAATGTTCTTCTGCCCCCACTCATTCACGAGAAAAGCCTGAGTCGCAGGCCGAGTCGCAGGGAATTCCATGCCATTCTCGTCTACATCGACCACACCCCGGGCGCCCAACACATCGTAAACCCCCAAGCTCTTGATCCTCCCACCACCAGGCGACAACCAGCTGTCGTGGGTCATCCTAATGGTGAACCTTCCCAGACTTGGATTTTCATTGACGAGTCTCGCAGCAGCTTTGGTGATTTCTTCCTCATTGGACTTGTACACCTTGGTCAAAACAAACGAGCGCAACGATGGACCGGCGGCTTGTATGACGGTGGAGAAATCACGCTGGATAAAAAAAGAACAAGAATGAATGACGTCAGAAAAAAACATATCACAAACTATTTTTAGATTTAGGAAAAATCAACTCACGATTGCAAAGGTGGGCCTGGTAAAACATGACACTTCCAGATGCTTCAACCCGGGTCTGCACATAACGAGGCTTTGTAGCATATGCACATCGTCATATCCGTCAGGCCGTCCGTTCGCGTTGGCAGCTGCTCCAATGCCAATTCCCGCAGCAGCACTCGTTTCCCCACCCAGCGCTAAACTGTCTCTGCCGAAAGAAAGGTCGATCCAAATGCTCAAGCTCTCCAGCCACCTAAGCTCCTGAAGGAGTGCATACGTCGGTGGGAATGCACTAGCCGTGTGGTACAGGCTCGTCAACCTCAACTCACGCAGGCGTTGGGGGAACGGCAGCGTCTTTACATATTTCAACGGGCCACCAAAACTGCGTACGTTTGGCAACGCGCTAGCAGGCAGGGCAAATGACTGCGGAAAGTGTGGAGAGCCTCCAGCATGCTGTAGCACGATATGCTGCAGTTTGGGATGGGCTATGAAAAAGGATTGGAATGCTGCGTGGTCTTTTCGTGTCTGCTCTTCGCCTTTCGAGTTGGATATCATGACCATGTCGCCTAGCACGAGCGATCTGAGCCGACTCCAGCGTCCCGATGTAATGTGGCGGATGTCAAACACCCTTGGTGACGGGGCGGGCCCGGCAATTTTGAGTTCTTCCAGACGAGGAGAACGCTCGAGAAGCATTTCCCAGCATCTTCTAGGAAGCTTTTCTGTTCGCGGGAGGCCATCTGTAAGACATTTTACCGCCGTTTAGTGATAGTTGCAAGATGAAACCCAAAAAATGATAACGTACTCGATAACCAATCCAACGAATGGCATTTCACCGTTAACGAAAACGCTCTTAAATCGTTAAAATCCCACAGCTAGCGAACAGGAGGCAAGGTAAGAGGATGCTATGTTTCATGAATCAAAATGCGAGAGATGCTTACCGGGCTAGCAGGATTAAGGGCGTCCTCGCCTACGCTAGTGGCTATCCGCTTCAAGTGGCGGCATCTGCGGCGCGAGAAAGTAAGCTCAAACTCGAAGGACTGGTTCCCAAATTACAGCATCTAGAACGCGTCAGGGAAATCACTTACGAGTTCTTCAAGGCCATCCATAGCGAATCGACCGGCATTTCCATGCCATCCCACTCAAAAGCCTCTAGACCCTTTAAACCTCTTCTCTCAGCCATCTTGGCCACCAAACCAGCGACTAGATCTTCATCGACTTCATCCCCACGTTCTGTCCACTCGAGCGCGTTGACATGAATGGCGAGGGCCCGAATATGTTGAGTTAAGTGTGGCTTGCGGGATAGAGTCAACAGGCCTGATTTACAGTGTCTATTGGTTTTGAGGGAAACGGTGTGGTAGAGAGCAGGAGCAAATAACTTTGACAAGCGATGTGACTGTGTATGATACACGTTGTGAGCAATGTTTGGCAGGAAAAGATAAGAACAGAGACGTACGCATAAGCTAAGATGCAGCAAACTTTTTGTGTCGGCGTGCCTCCCTATCTCTTGGACAATACAAGAAGGTAGACGCTCAATATGAGACGCCCTTTGCGTGGTGGTGGCATAGGTGCGCAGATTGGGGAATGTAGGCGAGGTCGATGTCGGCGAGGTGGGCGTGGTAGGCGTGTTGGGCTCTCGTGTGGAAGTGCTGTTGCTCCTGAGGCGACTGCGTATTGTAGACACGGGCGATGTTGTGAGGGACAAGGAGACCATAGCAGAAAAGGGAATCGACGATCAGGAGAGGACGTGAGGGAGAGAATAAGGGTGAGGTTAAGAGGGAATAATAAATATGTTGGCTGGGATTGTTGAGAGTTCTATGACGCCGAGATATATGTCATGCTATATTTACTCCGCACCTTTCGGTCGCTTTTATATGTCAGAATACTTAGATCCAAGATTCCATGACGCGATTGGCTCACACACCAGACCACCGCAACGCCACTCGTCCTCACCACCCTTGGCTCGATGCCACGTTTTCTTGTTTGCCAATGCCACATGCGGGCAAAACAAATATATGCTACATTGATTTCTGCCAATACAGCGCACTCGACGACTGGCAACAGTCCTCAGCGGCCACTACAGGCGCACGATTCATCGCTCAATGAACTTCTCTATTAACATAGACCGCAGATCTCCTAAGGAACAAACAAAACTTTTCATAACTTGCAATCCCGTTCCAGCTCTAGTCTTGACCAAACGTAGCCTAGTCTACTCGAGACTGACATCTTCTGACAAGCGGCTTGTGCGATCTGCACCCGACGCCCTGGCTTCGCTTTCCCCTTGGGTAACTCAGGCAGGGCCAGCGGGCGAAGAACCCTCATCTCAGGAGCGCCAATCGGAGTTTGAGGTCGCTCGGCGCAGAATCACAGAAGAAGGCAATCGTGGTGGGGTAAGTGAGTCTCTACTCTCACAATGAGACACATTTAGCGCATCGCACTGTGCGTTTTGGCTTCTTTTCGACTTGTCCTCTAACCCAGAACGCTTCTCAAGACTTCCAATAGGGTGGGCATCCATACCAAGCACCGAACAACTAAATGGGATTGACATATCGTTCTCTGTCTCTCTAACTTTGCCCTTATCCTCTTCATGAAAGAAGACAGCACACCCACACGTATAGCGCGATTCCCTGCAGCGATAAGGCATTATTGCTAATAATCACTCTAAGAGTGAGATACATCATCGACATCGTCATCGAATTCTATTTACCACCAGTAAGTACACCATTCTCCGTGGTCGCACAAGCTTAACAACTTAACAAGCCTTTTCGCTCGTCGTCACCACCGAGGATCAGGATCGCTTGCTTGTACTCTTAACGCCAAACGACGATAAGGCAAATCAGATCCCAGCAGTAAGTGAAACGTCTCTAAACCGCAAAAGCACGATCGCGCCGTGCGATATCGTCCTTTCTCACTTCCCACAGTTCCACGAGCCCCGGGTATCGTCGAAAGTCCACTTATCTTCCCTTTCTTCCAAATTCTCACCGAGCTAAATTTCATTATCTTCTTTCTCCCTCATCGCCCGAAACCCGAAATTGCCAGCAACATGATGGCAATAATAAACGTAGGCCGCACAGACGCAGACAGACGTGTGTATATATCCTAATAGCTTTCTTTTCATCACAGGGTATCTGGTTCTTTAACGCAGGTCCGACCCTCTCCACTTATCAGCTACTAGCGCATGCGCAATGCATATTATAGTATGCCAACAAAGAAAAAATGACTCAAGAAAATACATCATACCTTCCATCATTTCATGTACATGTACCTCCCTGATTCGAGGGCTAATCATAGCCCACAAGTACGTGAAGGCACCGCTGTAAATCTACCCGTTCATTTCATTATCTCTCTCGTAAAACCTGCAGGTGTACTTGGCCCAGCTGACACACTCTATTTCCAGAATTAGGGATATGATATTAAATAAAGAGTATAAGAAGGAGCTATGTTAAGGCAAAACGTCCACGTCAAACCGCCGGCGACTCAATAGTGCCTGTGTCGTGACGCAATTTATAGACGACATGAGGTGGGTTGGTTAGATTTATTGGACTGCATGAAGACGTTGAAGTGGAGAATCTGTTGAGCTTAAGTGAAGAGGAAGGCGATTTATTGCATAATTACAAAGCACTGCTTTCATACGGGCACTGTCATGCTAACACACTTTCGGTTTCCGAAAGCGCGCCACCGTAAGAAAAGATGGCCACTCAGCTAAGTATGCTTGACGCTCTTTTTTGGTTCATCAGCCTCATTGCATTTGATAATACTTACTTCCCCAAGATGCGCTGCCAGCTTCCACACACTTTGTTTGAAGTCCAACTCTCAGCACTACCTTTTTGAACCTACAAGTGTATGTAGGTAAAGTATAAGCAACATGGATGTGCATACATTGTAACCTACACTGAAGCCTGCCTTATACCATGTACCACGTCGAGCTTGTAAGCATGTTTGACTCTCCGTGCAGGCGAGATTGAGAATAAGGTACTAAGTATATTTATGACTTGCTCAAGTTGGCCGGATCGCACGTTCAATTGCAACACACGCGCTAGGGCTAGTGCAGATGTACCTACATTGAGGTCTGCGGCCGCAGTGGGACACTCTCGACACCAAGATCTACGGCCGCGCCTGAGGTCCTCAAAGTTCGAAACAGGCGCCAGTGTTAGCGCCGTTTTGGCAAGCTTCAAGAAAGCTCAGGATCAGGTGGGTAAGTAAGAGGGCTCTTCGCTACGCCTTCCTTGCCCTTGTTCCTATACTCCTCCTTGTCTCAAGTGGTTCAGATATCTTCCTTGATTTCATAGTAGTATTTCTGACAGAGCGATCTCCACTAGGTCGTCTCTACCATCATTGAACCTCCTGGAGGTCCTTGAGTACTTCTTGGTGGTCTTGTTACTTTAGTATCCTATGCCACGTCCCCACTACTTCTACGACTTCCTTCGGTCAACCCATTCCCGTTTCCAATCTCTTAACAACACATAGGCAAATCGATCGAGCGCGCTGGTCCGGCTCATAATCGATAATCATTGACACCGCCAAGTAAACGCCACACTTCCCTTCCCTTCCTTCGTTCGAACTCTCGGCCTCGTGCCCGATCCCGCGGTTACATCGCACTTCGGCATTCGCGACGCGCGTCACCCACAAATGGTCTATGTAGTATGTGAGTATTTCAGTATAGTACTCGGGTATCTAGCAGTATCTACTATGTAACGAAAAGGTGAAAGGATTGAGAAGGCGCACTTTAGCGAGCGCTTAACCGGATTCGCTCTACCGTGTGACTATTTTTATCTCTTGCCTTGGCGTTCTCACCGACCGAGTCCTCGCTACGAGTCGAGCTTCCCTTCTCACTGGGAAACCGCAGGGAACTACTACATTGATTGAGTGCGGACTTATGACTCTTTTTTGCGGGTTCAGCGAAAAACTGAAATCTCTTCCTACTAGGCTTGATTATGTGATTAACCACTGTCCGACTGCTTCCCGCGCCGGCGGGCTGCCGATATCCTGAACAGCGGAAGGCGGCGAGTTTCGAAAATGCGAAGAGCATGCACGATTGTGTGCTGAGATCTTACACCTCTCGGAATTCAAATTTCAGCCACTTGCAACGATTTAATGCGTTCGCAGGACGCCTGGCACGTTCGTGTCATTATTTGCAATTGCAAGCCCGAGACGCCCGGCTGTTAAGCAAGCAAAAAATCAAACATGCGTTTCGGTGCCATCGAACTCGAGGACTCAACCCGGCGTTCAACACCTCCGGTGTTTCTTCGTTTCATACACTTCCTAACCGCTGGCAATGGCATGTCTGTTGTGCTACACGTGTCTGAATGTGTTTCCACTTGCATGCCATATATACCGAGGCTGTAGTACATATATATTTCTCAGAGTAGTTGGTGGGCGCCTGACGCAGTGAGATGAACTCATGGCTCACATACCTTGATGTGTCGTGCTGGCGGGGTGCGTTCTAGTATTGACGGCTGCAGCTCACCGGCATTGACACCGCTCATGTTCATATTGTGATCGATATGTGAAATTGTGAATTAAAACCAACCTTGGTGATAGTCACATACTACTGCCCACTCTAGATTTTTAGGGTCACATCGGTGCCATGTACACTTCGGACCGTGCTGAGAGCGACTCGGACTCCCTACGTCACCATGCATACTGCGTGCCATGTGCCATAAGCCTGAAGCAAAAGCTTGAAGCTTGAAGAGTACATAATTAATCCAGTTGCTTCCAGTCACCCGGACCGATTGAGTTTCTTCGATTGCTTCCATGTGGACAGTATCTAAGCCCACCAGGTATCCTCAGGAGAGAGCTGCAGCAGTGGCCGTGTCGTCAGAAGGCATCCTGTATATTATGCTTCAGATTGTTCTGTCGTGGCCTGACATCATGCTTGTTGGTACCATGGGCTCGAAAGGCCTAGCAGTTATTGAGATCAAGGAAGATGATAAAGAGCGATACACATTCTCCTTTGACAGGAGCACTGTACGACTCCATTAGCATAGCTCGACAGCATCAATCATTCCATGGCAACGCCCCTCTCTATGCGACAGCGTCGATCCCGTCATTCTATGGTGCTAATCTGCCCTCTCTCGGCTCGAATCCGAACACTGAGCCTGCAAATGTTGAGGCACAGTTAGCTCACAACTTTGTCGAGGTAGAGTGGAATGCAACGCCAAGAACGCACTCATAGTGTCACTATGACCAGTCTATGACCGGTACACTTCGACTAGAAGGGTGAATGAGCGCCAGGACGCATGTAGCCGCCTCCATTTCAAGTCAAGTAAAATTCACTGTAGGATAGTAAGGAGATGCTAGGCGCGGCGTGTTGGTATGTTTACAGGATTCTTGCAGCCTAAATATAGCGGTCTTGTATTTCAAAAATAGTATTTGACCTGAACAGGAGTACGTAAGCAGGCCAAGGACCGCAATGCCCGAATGCTTATAACAAGCGTATTTGGATGCAGAGCACCTTTACTCGAGTTCCTCTTCAGTTGACATGCACTACAGACGCAGAAGCACCCTTTTCGATACTGTTACGCCTCCGTCCCAGGAGGCCCCTGCAATCCGTGAACGCGAGAAGTGGACGATAGGGGTATTGGGAAGTCATTATTCGGGTAAGAGCTCACTGATACAACGAGTAAGTTGTCATCTATCCCGATAATACGAACGGTCATGCCCATGAGATAGCTTACCTTTGCGCGTAGTTTTCAGATGATACCTTTGAAGGTACGTCGTCTTGGTCATCTTGAGACCCAATGGCATTGATGATGTTCAACGTTCAACTTCTCGTCATCGTTGATTATCGCCCCGGCATTCAGAGGTAACACAGCTGCAGCTGCCTCACCTTCCAGATTGCTGATACATTGTGAAGGACCGTACAACGTGTTTCGTTAATCATGTCAATGATAGCAGAATCCTCAACGAGGAATTCGTTGTTGACTCTGAGATATGCGACCTGGAGATAATGGATAGATGGTCAGCCTTTGAAGAAACCGCTGTATGGCCAGCGCATGGTGAGTCATGCTTGGCTCGCCATAGTGTATGGCAGATCATGGACTAAAACGTTTTCGCAGAGCAGAACTACACAGATATCTGGTGAGTCGGTTTTCTTGTCCTGTGAAGCGGCAATACTGAAATCTATTCGCCACCAGTAACTGCGATGCGATCATATTCGTGTACACGATAGGATCCCCAAATAGCTTGGAGGACGCTGCCAGGGTCCACCACGTAAGCCTTTCAACAAGACGGAAAGATCAAGCCGAGTCGGTCTTCCTCCTTGTCGGCAACAAATGCGATTTAGAGGACCGTGAAACACCTCTGGATGAGGGGATACTCGTAGCAGATAGGTGGGGATGCGACTACATCGAGACTTCTGCGAAGACGGGAAAGAACGTAGAGGAGATGTTTGCGATTGTCGTCCGAAGGTTGCGGTTAGCGAAGAAGGAGAAAGCTTTGGCAGAGGAGAAGTCTCGGAAGCGTCATCGCAAGTCTAATAGTGGCTGCATTATAGCGTAAATAGGCGTCAGCGTGCAGATTCGCATTTAATGACTTGGAAATAATTCATACCCTCACAAGTTTTGAGTGACAACATAATGGTCTTCGAGGTCAAAGAAGATTCGAAGGTTGGAGAGGGGCCACTGGGTAATATACACGATTAAGCAAGCACAAACAAAGGGAGAATCCGTCGGCGTCCGGCGTCGACTCGTCTCGACCTGTCTCGACGACCACTGCTTGGCACCGACTGCCAATTGAATATTGTTTTCTGCTACCAGCACCCTTCCACTTTACACTGGCGATAGGAATAGTGGCACTGCTCCCGACTGTCCCCGTCAGCTGAAACATTTGAAAGCAAATTATGAGAAGTATAATTTATGCTACAACTTTTACAAACACCGACGGTGATTCTCACTACGTGGAACTTTCAAATCTCATCCTAAATCTCCGGTGTCTCGTGTCTCTTGGAACGCGGAGGGCGGAAAGCGCATGGACAGAACCGACACACTCGCTCAGCATTTCTCTGTGCGTCGCTCTTGAACGGCAGGTCCCGCATCCCACAGAAATGCCTTTCTGCAATCTCCCACCACCAAAGCTGGTCTAGACAAACATCATCATCCTCCAGATTTTGCTTCGGGTAAGCAAGGCAAGTCAACTTTGGTGAAAGCGTGCTTGCCTGAGCGTCTTCCTTCATTCGCCATGCCATGTAACTTTTGAATGCGACACTAGCTTCTAGCCGACACAACCAGTGGGGACCATATATGAGTAAGTGGGTAAGCTCAGGAAATAGGATAGAACGAGTCTCTTCAAGTTCGCTCTCGGAGCGTGATTGGAGAGCACGTTCGGGGACTGTTACTTGAATAAGATCCTCGAATACCCTGGGAAGGTAATCGACATCTGAATCAACACCGGCATCCAAGAACAGAATGGAGGTCTGGTTGCTAAAGGCAGCGCACAACGCCATTAGGTTTTCATCCCAGTGTATATGTCGATTGTGTTCGTTAGGGTCAGCGTCTTCGTCTTCGAATGGCGGCCGAATGCTCAAGTTGAGGACCATGTCGGCATCAGGGATTTGAGCGAGGTGGCTAACGCCTTGACGGATCCCTCCGAGGAGCGAGTTGAAGGGGATGATGTATACGTCACTCTCTAAAACCTCTTTGGTGGTGCGAAACTCAATTCCAAGAGACCCAAAAGATCCATTCGATTCAGAGTCGCTCTTTGGTTTCCCTTCGAACTTAATGTGGAACTCGTCGTCGTCATCTAGCTCAGCTCGTATGGCGCAATAGTTGACCGTCGAATCCCATCTGTGGAGGTATTGTGACATGCCCGAAACCATGGGATCGATATCATAAATCGGTAATTCTTGAAGGAGGGCTATTAGGACCGTGCAGGAAGGAGGTATGATCAAGCTTCCGAAGATATTGCCCGCGTCCGTGATATCAATATTTTCGAGGTGAAGTGCTTTTAAATGATTGAGGGGAATCTTGCGCGATGTCGAGGGGGCCGGGTCTGATTCGTCGTCTGTATTGTCGTCCTCCGTTTCTCCCACGAATTTTTCGGAGACTGTCAGCGAGATCCACTCAAGGAGTGGATTTGCAGCGAAGACGTTCACCCAGTCACTGGCCTTGCTCAAGGTACAACAACCGGTTCCTGTGATGGATAAATGCACAAGCGAGAACGCAGAAGAAACCAAATCGATTCTAGGTACCGTTAAACCTGCCAGATTGATGGACAAGCACTTGAGTCGCGAGGCCTGGGAAGCAAAGAGTGTGATCGCGGACTCCGAGTCAATCATTCGATTTGCTCCGCCATCCCCAACTCTTTCCAGGTGAAATGATTCGAGGGACGGGGCGGGTGCCGAGAACGCCTGCAATAGCTTGTCGACGTGGGGCTGCTCAGCCTCGACCCAAAGCACCTTGATTCGCCGGATATTGCCCGGTCTCAAGAGCGTTTGCCAATTATTCCAGCTTTCAAGCAAGGGGTGACTCGTCCGGATAAGCAATGAATTTGATCCCTTGGAACGTCTGATGCAGGTTTTCAAGTACTCGCCGGAGTCGCGCTCGATATCTATGATGGACCCCCACAGCGCTTTGGCAGATTCAACCCCATGTCGCCAGCGCTTACATGTGTGTGCGACGGCTAGGATACTCGTAACTTGAGTTCTATACTCTTCGTAATTGTCGTGCATGGTGAGTTGCGATCCCCGGAGGAGCTGCCAGCATATCATCGCTATGAGTTCTGCAGGCATCTTGTTAGCAGGATGGCGCTGCCATTCGGCGCGCCTATCTCGTTCTGCCTGAGGCACAACTTCTTCTGACTTGGCTCGTCGAAGTTTCGAACCTTTAGGAGGAGAATGAGAGATGTCATTCTTAGTTTGAAGGTGGGCCATGTTGTCTGAAAGAACGACAGGATGGAAAAGAGGCAGCGGGGCAGGGTATTTAATCTTCACAATAGTCGCTATTGCTATTTTATATCGAAAGGAGCACAGGGTATTTTGACAATGCGCTGTCCCAAGTAATTGAAAGGGAAAAGGACAATTATCATCTAAATTAGGAAACATGGTCTAAGCGCCCGTGGTACTCCTTTGATCTTATCGGCATGGTTTCCCGCTTGGCATTACTGACTTGAGTGGCCTCTCGCCGTAGCCTCTCGTTTGCAGCTTTGAGATCAAGTCAATGCTCAAAGGGGTTCCACGGGGTCGATCATAGCACCTAGCGAAGTGGTCGTCAGTCAATGCCTTAATTTTGCAGCTGAGGCACACACCAGTCCACACGTCTTGGCTCAAGTTGCTATTTTTAGTCATTCCAGATCCTTCTCCTTCTCATAGGTACGAAAGTGCTGCGGAAATCAATGCCACTAGAGGATCGCTAGAGAGCACGAAGAGCACTGAGGAAGATCAACACAGAACTGTCAATATGTCCCATTGAATCGTAGCGTTATGAAGAACTAGAGCGTCACTGTTTTGACTATTACTACGGGGACCGGATTGGTAAGGCATGCGCGATGTCATTCAAGTAATTCAAGTAATTTTTAAATGAAAAGGAAATAAAAGATGAAATGAGGCGAATATGCCTTCGCAAAGTGGAACCATCACGCGCGAGTCCTTTACTCACATACCCCCCTCCGACCCTCGAACGATCCATGAGCTTTCAATGTTTCTGTGCATCTGCGTTTACACTGTGTCCGGAGTAGACCCCCTCTTTAAGTAAACCCGTCCGTCCCAGTGATGCTACGTCCGGGACAGGATGTCTTGAAGGTTCATGACGGAGCGGTTACGATTGCTCAACGTCGCGCAGATAATATGGAGCATCGTGAAACATAGCCATGGACCGCCGCAGGCAGGCTTTGAGTATGCGCGCAAGGGACCTGCGAAAGAAAAGAAGTAACTAATTGCCAGACATCAAATGATGTCGCAGAAGCGAAGAAGAAAAAAGAAAAAAAAGAAGGGCAAAATAATACAATTATCTGCAAATCATGTTAGAGAGAGCGAGTGCATCTTGGATTATAACTCACCTGCGGCCCAAGAGCCTTGAGTAGACCCCGTTTTAAATTGATAATCTTTGTGTCGTCAAGTTTCACATTTGGGACCTATGTATCATGTTTTGGTAAGAAAGAAAGAGAGGAAAGATAACAAAGATGCGCACCCTTCAAAGTCCAATATACCATGGTAACTCTCGCAATGGTCTGAATTGTGGATATATGCGTGGACATAGAGCAGATGGCGACGTCGTAAGTTCACATCTAACTACCAAGTGAGTACGACGACCTGGAAAGTGGAAGAGCCTGCAGAGTACCCCATGATCATCAATTGTGAGAGGAGCCTTCACGTACGTCCTGCCCGAGAAACTCACAGCGGAATCCACGCCGACTAAACGTAATGCCCTCCTCGATGTTGTATATGTATAATGAGCGAGGTTCTTATGCTAGAGGGTGCCAGCATAAGTTGATTGCGCAGCAGAAAGAGCTGCACCAAACCTAGGCGACTTCGCTAATTCCTTCAAGGCGATAATGGCAAAGTGGAGGATGCTACCAGAGTAAGTCCACAGGCCATAGCATAGTAAGTTTAGGATATCGCCTGAAGCGGTACATCCACGGGAGTGTGATAAAGATTACAAGTGGAGATGATGGTGGTTTGAAAGAAAGAAGTGATCGTAGGCAGCAGGGTCTTTTATACCACAGAAATGTCAGCCACCAAAACAAGGGCAAATCGCGGGGCTGGTCATGAGATTTGCAAGGTCATATCGATGAAAACCGTAAGCCTAGAAGCTGCTTGGAGCCTTGAGGAGGTGAAGAAATAGGGTCGCGGTCGTTGAATACTGGAAGATGAGCGATAGGCCAGAAGTTGTTGAGAAGTTGTCAAAATGATTCTGGCACTACATGACGGAATAGCTGTTGTGGGCTCGCTTTGACTCCTGGCAGATACAAAAGTTCATCGCCGTGCTGATAATACAATGCGCTTTACAGAGTAGACAGTGTTGCATGTCTGCCTAGCTTCAACTTGTATTTCGACAAAGACGAGAGTTGTTTTCATCAAAACAACAATCAAGGGTCTATGACCACACAGCACGCGCAAGATAGCCTACCACGATGCTCTAAGGAAAGTGACTTTCACCGTCATTGAAGTTTGATGTGAAAGCTAGAAGTTAAACGCTATTCGTAAGGTCGTTTTGAGTGGGTTGGAGGCGCGATTCCGCTTTTCGCAAGCGCCTCCGTCGCGGAGCAGCGGTATGAGCACGTTGAGTAGTTTGGTGAATGTTTCGCCGAAGAGGGAGCGCGGGGTAGTCTGGTAGAGCAAGGCAGGCGCATAAATAGATGTTCAGATTAATATACTCTGGAGAAGAATAACACATGGCAAAGACAGTCATCGCTATCAGGATCAAGAATCGTCAGGACATCGTTCCCAGAAAACGTCGACGTTCGTGACGTGTTGCTTTTCCAGGCAGCGGCAAAGGCTCGGCAGTGAGCTGTCCAGGTTGTATTCCAGCAGGTCGAGCATTGAACCAGAACTCTTTCCTTGCACACAAACCACCTTGCTCTTCACCATCGTGAAGGACATCGAGCAGAAAGCATAGAGGACCGCCCCTATAACTCGAAAGACCGGCAAAACTTGCAGCCGGGGGTTCCGCGTGTCACCAAACCAGTTCTCGCATTTGTCGGTTCGGACTTCATCGTACAGACAACGGTAAGCGGGTAAAAGTCACAGCGCCAAAACAACGACAAGCTGCTTACAGCTCGATGCAGGAGTCTATATTCCAGCTTAATCCTCATCTGCCATCGCCAACAGGATGTGGTCTGCAACTCGCGTCCGTCTGCTGTCCGCCAGGAGGGGTTTGAAGCCAGGCTTCAGGGCTTTCTCAAGCACCAAATGTACGTTTAAAGTATCTTGCGTTCATGTGTTCTTCATCATGCTATTCAAATCATGCTTTCCAGCGGGCTCCCTTGCATTCCGCTGGACCAAGCGTCTCCTTCCTACGCGATCCCGTTATAACATCCCTCTCCACCCCATGTTTCCCTTTCATTCATCGTCACTAAACTCGTTGTACCACAGACGCTATGTCGGGATCCATCCAGAAGATTGTTGTTCAGAACCCTGTCGTAGAGTTAGATGGCGATGAGATGACCAGGATCATCTGGAAGAAGATCCGTGAGGAGGTATGGCACATTCACTGGTTCTCATGTGGTCACACGATTAACATAATTCTAGCTTATTCTTCCCTATCTGCAACTGGACATCAAGTACTTCGATCTGGGATTGGAGTACAGAGACCAGGTATGACTCTCCTGTCCAACGGAAGCATTTTTGATTCAAACGTCTTCTAGACGAACGACCAAGTCACCGTAGATGCTGCCAACGCGATCCTAGAACATAAAGTTGGTATTAAATGTGCGACCATCACACCTGATGAAGCCCGCGTGAAAGAATTCAACTTGAAGGAAATGTGGAAGTCTCCCAATGGAACAGTATGTTTGGCCTTCTTGTTCCCTGTCCAGCAGAACTAACCTTCTTTCAAGATCCGCAATATCCTTGGTGGTACCGTTTTCCGTGAACCCATCATCCTCTCTAAAATCCCCAAGCCTATTCCTGGATGGGTAAAGCCGATTGTCATTGGCAGACATGCCTTTGGTGACCAGGTATGCTTGCGTGCCTCCTGTAAACGCCGTGCCTCGCTAACGCTTATCACAGTACCGCTCAACCGATTACGTTGCTCCTGGACCAGGAAAGCTGCAGTTAGTTTATACCCCTGCGGATGGTGCCCCCGCAACTGTCATGGACGTCTACGATTTCAAGGGACCTGGTGTTGCTATGTCCATGTACAACACTGACGAGGTTAGTTGCAAAGTTAGGATGACTGTACCGATACTGATGTTCTTTATAGTCTATCACTGGTTTTGCACACTCCTCCTTCAAGATGGCCTTGGCCAAGAAGATGCCTTTGGTAAGTGGCTGTTCGCAAACCTTTTGACGTGCTGGGTTTGTAACGTTCCTTTTCAGTTCATGTCGACCAAGAACACCATCTTGAAGAAATACGATGGCCGATTCAAGGACATTTTCCAGGAAATCTATGACACGTTAGTGCAAAAACTCTAATGCACATACCTTGGACTAATGTATATCCCAAACAGCCAATACAAATCCCAATTCGAGGCTGCTGGCATCTACTACGAGCACCGTCTCATTGATGATATGGTTGCGCAAGCTGTCAAGTCCTCTGGTGGATTCGTTTGGGCCTGCAAGAATTACGACGGTGACGTTCAAAGCGACATCCTCGCCCAAGGTTTCGGCAGTCTCGGAATGATGACCTCCGAGCTCATCACCCCCGATGGTCAGGTTATCGAGAGCGAGGCTGCTCACGGAACCGTCACCAGACATTACCGTGAATACCAGAAGGGTAACGAGACCAGTACCAACCCCGTCGCCTCTATCTTCGCCTGGACTCGTGGACTGCTGCACCGTGCCAAGCTCGACGATAACGAGCCCCTCCGCAAGTTCGCTTCAGACTTGGAGGCTGCGTGCATCGAAGTTATCGACCAGGATGGCATCATGACCAAGGATTTGGCCCTCGCCATCCACGGAAAGAACATGAAGAGGGAGCACTGGGTCGTCACCGACGCTTATATGGATGCAGTTAATGTACGTTACCTTTTCGTCTTCCTGAGCCGGGCATATCGTTGACGCTTCTTTTCCCTCTTCCAGGCCAAGCTGCAACAGAAGCTCGCAACAGGCGCAACCGCTAAATTGTGAAGCCCTTTCCTCCCTCTCCTTTTTCCACCCTTTTCCGTTCTTCTTGTAAAACTGTATATTCCTCTCTTTTGGTCGCCCGCCGCTCTTCCCTTCTTCCTTTATTCTCTCTCCTTTCCCCAATGCTCCACCCAGCAGAGGACCACCTCGACGGCACTTGGACAAATGGACTGACCTACCACGATTTATCCAGGAACTAAATACGAGGCGTCCGCATATGATTCGTCGCCGAATATTGGCAACATTGTACAAACTATCCGCCGCTACAACCGGAGGAGGAAGGGTCGACGTTAGGAAGAAGTCGAACGAGTGGTTGAGAAGACCTACTACTTGTCTTTAAACGAGAGTCCAAACGTGTATGTGTATCTGTATCAGATTTAGGGTGGAGGTTGTGTGTCTGTTTTTTTCTTTATTTAATGAGCAACAGTGTAATTTTTTCTGTGGCCTCAAATACATACCTTCAAATTCGACGCCTGCCACTGATGCGAAGAGAAGAAAGATAGTATATGGTGTTTGTATGTTTCTCCCTTCCATTACTTATAGCGGAGGTAAAGTGGAAGTGGAATCCTATCGTTCCAGACCCCTCTTCCGTCTCCGCTTCTTCACACAGATCTACGTTTTCAACTGGGTGTGTGCACATACCGGCTACTGTCTATTCACTTTTTATATATGGTTACGTTTCTTATCACATGTAGATAGAATCATACTCGTAGGCGCTGCACCAGTTCACCTGTCTTTCATCGGCTGTCCTATGTCGTACTCAGAAGAACGTACTTGTCTTTCTTTGTAGCTACAGCGGCGGCGTTCCGTCCAAGCCTTCCCACTGAAATATAGCCACGCACATTTAGCTCTTATTGAAGCTCACCGAGATCCTTCTTCAGAGAAACAGATCAGAGTCTACCTAGTACCGTGTCATATAACTCGTTATCGCAAGACAGGGGTAAATACTAAAAAGGTAGAAAAGAAGCCGCGTAAAGGTCATGTGACCTGATAGACTATGCGTGTGATCAGATGGCAGAGCGTGCGCAACCGTGCCGAGAAAGGAAGGCTCGTGAATTTGAGTTTCGCGTCGTCCGATTTCGGCAGCTGCACGCGGTACCGTATGATAATGGCTCTCAATGCTACTCCCAGGCCTTCCCCTGGCCCTTTATGCTCCAAAACTCGACCTTTGGCCTTGCTATGGGCCACTCTGGCCGTCTGTGAAAGAACAGCATTGTTCATTGTCGAAAACATGAAAGGGGAATGCGAGGATCAATGGACGGAAACATCCTCATCAATCTCGTAATATCGCTTAAGACACATTGGTAGCGAGCCTCAGTCAGGCTTAGCGCATATTTCTTGGGGGGCGCTGGCCACATCTCTTCCCTTACTTACGTTCTGTTCCCTGGTTTGCTGGTTCGGGCTGGTGGACTTGCATCGTGTCAAATACCCTCTATCATCCGTGGCTCGTGTTACCCTGGACTGGACCACCCACACAGCAAGCTTGCAGAGACTGCCAGCCGCCTTCGCTCTTCTCACAACTCAACCAGCAGTTGAGGTTTGGAAAAAGCCCAGCGGTTTGAAATCTAGCTCTCCGCAATTGCTATCCACCTTTCCTGGCTCATTAGCTATCATTGACTCATTAATGTACGTGTCTATCTGGCTTCTCTGAGCATACGAAAGGAAAGCTAACTTACAGTGTTGCAGCCCGCAATAATAAGTCCCTGGACTACCCGACGCTCTTTACTTTTTTTTCTATATCTGCATGGTCATCAACTCCTATAACTAATTGCGGCAATGCTTCTCAAACTTATCCCAGCTCATACTGAGCCCACTATCCACTTTTCTCTCTCGTTTGCCGACCTGCCACCTGGTCTGCCTACACCCGCAGCATGGACAGCACAGCTGGCACAGCTCATGCTCGAAGACCTCGAAGTGCCTGCCACATTGCATTCGCTTGATAGAGCAGTGGGTGTGTCGAGTCTTCTTGAAGAAGTCGAACTCGACATCGCATTAGGCGAAGTCAGGTGTCGATTCATCGACGGCAAAGTAGAAAGCTGGGGATTTTGGGAAGGAGTCACGAGCAGTAGCATTTGTCAGTGGGATGGAAGTGCGTACGGTAAAAGGTTGACTAATGCTCTGGAAAGCATTATCCGGGATGTCAACGAGAGCACGCTCGAAGACGAACGGGCTGCTCGTGAGAGAGAGCTGGAGAAGGAGAAGGCGGACAGCAGAAGAAGGTCGATGTCGGTCTCCACGACGACGTCAGGGGCAAAATCTAGCGCGCCCAATGGCAAGGTCTCCCGACACAAAAAGCAACGCTCTTTCTTCATGCAAATCGTCTCCTGTGTTGGGTATGTTATCTATCGCCGTTCATGCTGTAATTTTTCTAATATTTCTTCCAGGTCCATCATTAACTTGACTGGCCCTTCTTCTCCAACTGCATCCCGGTTTAACACCTTCAGTTCGGCCTCCAATTCCACTCAACACCAGGCATACTCTGTTACATACAACAGACCTCCGTCTGTGCCCGCAACTTCTACCCGGGCTCGCTCGCTCCGACGTGCAGCGCGATCGGCTTTGGTTGACACCTACCGTCTTTTTGTTCTTTCTCAACTTATTCATAGACTTCCTGGTCCTGTTCTCGAGGAAAATGGAGGGCAGCTCATAAAAAGTGTTTCTTCGTCATCAACGGCGCACAGGCCAGACCCAGTCAACTTCACTGTATGGATCTTGCATAGCATTAGGCGTCGCGCGTTGGAGAGAATGGAGCAAATTTTGCAAGAGGCGGAGCTGGAGTTCAAAAGCAGGAACGCCGAACTCAACGGGAGGACATCTTTCAGCAATGACCCCTCACGAGGCCTGGTAGCGACGACAATGGAAGTGCCTCTTTCTTTCTCTGACGACGAGGAGGACACTGTCGATCGAAGCTCGACTTCCTCTTCCGCCGTGCCGGAGCTCGACTCGCGAATGGAAGTCGACTCTGACTCGGATGATGGTAGCTCTCTGCACACTCCGACTAGTGCTTCGCATCAGCACGCGTGGCCAGCTCCAGCAATCCAATCTGGGTCGGACATATCTTCCATTACCTCGTCAAATGCGAGCCAAACAAGCTTGACCCGCCCTCCTGTACCGCCTAAAGACATTAACAGGACAGGCGTTGCTAAAGCTAGAAACTCTTCCATGTTCAATGCCGTACCCGTCCCTGCACCGTCTCCAACCCAACATCTCTCGCCAGCTGCTCTTCATGAGTACACAGACCTACTCGACCTTCGCACTAGGCTCAGGCAACTTCTCCTATTTGCAGCTAGCCAATCTCGCGTTATTTCCGAAGAGAAACGTACTCGTCTCGAGGTCTTGGCTGTCAAAAGCCGAAGGAGGGCCTGGTCTAACAAGGCCTTATCACTTGTGGCGAAGTCTCGATCCGGATTAGGTGGTCAAGAAGCGTATGGTCTTGCGACAGCCTTCCGAAGTTCTCCATTGGCCAAGTATATGTGGACTGCAGAAGACCTGGAGAAGGGATCGGTGTCGCAAAATTCCTCCCCGGCCTCGACGATATCTTCTAGGTCGTCTTCTTTGCGTTCTAGTCTGCGACCCAGGCTAAGGCCCAAAATCCAGTATGATTTAGAGTCGTTAATGATGCCGGAAGTCAATGCAGAGCCCTTCGTGGGCGAAAACTCGAGGGTTGAGGATGGAAGTTTCTTTGACTCTGATGATGAGCCCATGGCTTTCGCAGAGATGAAAGAAAGCATCGGTCGCTCATCCCTTGGACTTGGCGTCCCTAAAAGGCATCGCACTGCTCGCAAGGTTGCGGTTTCTTCTCGACCATTTCCGGAGAAGAACGCGTCAATCATCGGAAGGCTTTTTCCAGTGAGCGAGGAACGTGTTGCTGAGGTGCAGGACCATTATCCTGCGGAAGAGGACGAGGTCTATCATTTCTCCAGCCGCAGCAGGTCTAGCATGAGTGACTCGATCAACCGGACTTTCATGGGTTGTGACGAGATCAAAGTCAATGGCGAGGAGGAAGGCACCTACGGAAGCGCAAGGGAAACCCAAATTCAGTTGGGCTTTACTGAATTCGGTGATCGTCAAATCCCATCCGACATCGACCCAGAAGCAGAGTCTGCCTTGGAAGTCCGCGTGGTCGAACGTGCGCCTATTCCAAGAAGCACTCCTCGAGCGCGTACAACCAGCATGATGGGAGCATTGCTGCAGAGGGCTAAGAGTTCTTTACAATCGAACAAGGACAAGGAAGCCCGTCCAGAGTTATCGAAGAAGAGCCTTCTATGCCAACCCGTAGCTTCCTCGGTCTTGAACCAGACAGCCTCTCCTGCACCCAAACTGCAGATGCAGTCTCAGCTCCGCTTGAAGAGGTCCGCATCCAACTCGAGCGATAATCGAGTTCGAAAGGCTGGCAAGATTCCTCGTCCTGATCCACCTTCTTATGAAGAGGTTGAAGTCAATATGGAACTGGAACTTCGTGTCGGAGACCAGTCCTCCCTCGAGTACCTTGGAATTCAGGAACTTGCCCAGTCAGTGCCAACCGATCCCGAAAACGAGAAGATAGAGTTTACGCTTGCTATGGATGTCCCGAAGACGACCAGGAGAAGACGAGGCGCAAGCATGTATTCGGCCAGACCATTGTCCAAGCATAATCTTAGACCCAATGTCGACTCTATCTTCCCATGATTTATATTTCGTGACCACCATTACATTTCGTCATCATTGTCTTCTTGATCATCCTTATGGCCCTTCATCTTGTTAATGCCGCGACTTTTCCTTTCGCCGACATGCCCATCTTCAACGATATTCGCATTTGAATTCATTCACTTGCTTTCTGTTTCTTCTTCGCATATCATTTGGATTGCTACTCTTTTTGCATTTTTGTTTTCACAATCTTCGCATTCTTCCCGGCCCTTCAACGCGACATACCCCTTTCTACTCCTCAGCTCGGATACCTAAGCACATAATCATGCCCACGAACCCAACCCAGCCGGGGTCGCCTTCCATTCGCTCTACCGGTTTTATCCAACTAATCTCCGCCCAACCAGCAATAACTACGCTCATTAATACCCCTTTCGACTATCCAAACATACCCCTTTCAGTCGACCTTTATCGCATTTTTAACATAGTACATTATTTACTAGCACTTGCTTACACCAGTTTAATAATCCAACCCACCACTATAGCCTTATTACACAGACACTCCCATCTTCGCCAGTACCTCGTGTATCATAGTCTGCTCAGCGAATGTTCGGCATTCATTCTAAAACTTACATGGGACCTTCCACCATACGGATATTCGGCTCCTCGTTTTTACCGCCTCAAAGACGCTCGTGTATAAACTTGGTTGTCCGTCCTTCACGCTTGATCCATTGAGTTGTACCTGGTTTGTCGACCTCACGTTCTCTACCACGACTTACGTTGTCAGAATTAGCGTGATCATTACGATTGTCAACTTAACTCCATTTCCAGGGTTTTACTCAGACGCAGATGTCACTTTCTTGCCAATTCAACGAGCGCCGCGGCAACTATCTGTTTTTGCTTACTACTCTCCGGGCTGATAAACCGGGCGCAGCTTCACGGGCTATCCTGGCCAGCCTGTGGCCGAAAAGCAAGCCAGTGCCCGTCGCCCGAAGGCGATTCACAATCTTTCTCTCAATGTGTCTACAAGTCAACAAATGTGATGTAGATGATGGTCTTGATCGTCCATCCTGCCGTACTCGTACAGGGTATATAGTGTGTGTGTTCTTGAAATGCCACTGTGGCTCCTACGGCAATCCTTGAAACGACATCGGGCGCATCAAGCACTGCTTTGATCCGTGTCTAAAAACTCTGCCGGTACATTCGCCTGCTTATCATTCTCTTTGACATACATAGAATAGAAATAGAATTTGGATAGACTCCGTCACCGCTGTAAGTAAAACTGGAGCAGGGGTAGTAAAGCCCTCGGGAGAAAAATTTTACTGTCAGACAGGAGAGTATAAAGGTATGAATGCCGCCAAATTGGAACGGCTAGACTTTCACTTGAAGCGCCGGGCGCCCTCGACGAAATGAACTCTGCCAACCTTACATCGCTCAGCTGGACTGAGCGCCAGCAGCTAGAAAGGTTATACAACTCGAATTTGATCCCTCTCCGCGTCGTCTGTGAGTCAAAATATTGAAGGGTTCTTCAGTGGCGTCGTCTTGACTGACGACCGCAAATTTCAGTAACTGCTCTGGTTTGGGTGCTGCACGACTACTGTACGTTTTGCCGGGTTCGATAGTAAGGAAGAAACTCATTCAACATGCATCGCAGTCGTTACACTAGAGGACGAAGTGAGTGCTTGATTTTGGACGTGGGACCTGGACAAATATTAACAACCCTGACTTTATGAAGGTTACCTACATATGGGTGAGACAGTGACTTCCATCAGTACGAGTATGCAGTGAGTTAACGACTGCACATTCACATAAAAAGACGCAGAAGCGGAGCTTTGGAAAATTTATGTTCTTTTGGGTGAGTCACTACTTCTCACCGCCACCGAAACTCCTTTCGCTCAAACCTTGCCCTGCACGTCAGATACGCTATTACACCATAATCCTTGTACTGTTCGACGTCGTCCAAATCCACAGCTTTGCGATCCCGGGTGTAGTGACAAGAGACTTGTAAGAAGATGACAGACAGCCTACTACCACGCGC
Source organism: Agrocybe pediades (assembly GCA_013053245.1). NCBI lineage: Eukaryota > Fungi > Basidiomycota > Agaricomycetes > Agaricales > Agrocybaceae > Agrocybe > Agrocybe pediades. The sequence continues at coordinate 1,208,152 of JAACJL010000046.1, read as the reverse complement.
GCTGAGGTTATCAGACTGATTTACTATTTCCAGATGCATAGCCATGGACCCGACGACAAGAATACTAGGAGCGTTGAGCCTCTGGTCGGTGGAGATCATTATGATGCTGAGGATTTACGTTCTGTTTGACCGTTCTAAACGGGTGAGTTGGAGGAAATTTTGCTTTCTCCTGTCAAGTCGGAGCTTACTCCAGTCTCTTGCTGAAATAGGTTTTAATCTTCAACGCGCTTCTATTCGCTGTTTCTATTGCTGGCTTCCTAGGGATTATGATCGTAAATGCCTTGCGTAGAAAGGCGATAGTATACGGATTGGCCACACTCCCAAAGCTAGGGTGTCCTGCGATTAACGGTGGAAGCCAGTGGGCCCAATGGATACCAGGTGTGTCAACGTCTTTATTCCTTCAACGACTGCAATATGCTGATGATAAAACTTGTGGATAGCCATGTTGTTCGAATTTGTCCTCTTCGGTTTTGCCATATATAAAACCATCGTTTCGAGGTCTGCGAACACGAGGATTAACCAAAGGCAAAGCTTGACCAGGGTCCTGTTGAACGAGAACATCGTGTATTTCGGCATGTGAGTGTGGGCTGGTGGGCTCTTTGCCATTACCTAGCGATGCGCTTGATTGACAAAATAAATCATCTCCAGCGTCGCGAGTCTCCTCATATTCAATAACCTCATGGTCGTGGTAAGCCGCCTTGTGGTTTCAAGTACCTGCGAGAATCATGCTCATAACAAAACACACAGGGCGCAACCCGCATCCCTTGGTTCGGATTCGGCCCATTCCACGCAGCCCTAGGCATCACAACAAGCCGAATGATAATCCACCTTCGCAAATTTGCGGTCCAAAACCTCGAAGGAGGAGGCCCAAACGATCTCCCAAAGCTCGCAACCATACACTTCGTCACGCAGAGCGACGTAGAGTCGACAGGATCCAGCTCGGAGGAGGATGGCGAATCCTCTCTTGCGGGCCCTGATATTCCCCTGGCAAAGTCGGCAGACGGTGATATGTCCTTTGTCAACTTATCCAACAGGAGGCCAGTGTCATTCGTCGATCTTGAAAACCAAGCTGGACCTTCTCGCCCGAAACAGTAGCCAGCTCCATGATCCACTGGCAGTGGCACTATCAAAATTGCCATCCAACGTGTGAGCGCGGTGGACCAAACATTTTGCCCCTAGCAATATCGCAAGGCAAACCATCCTCATTTTCAACGCCACAAGCATCAACATCGCTTCGGCGATGGAACAAGCCGCCACACTTCCCTCAATTGGACAATTTGAAATTGTCTTTCGCAGTTTTCGCAAGACCGAATGGAATGGCCCGATCTGGAAGATCGACGGGCGCTAGTTTCACCGTTTCAAGCGATGAAGGCCGGGTATATGCATCCCTTGCAAACAAGAAAGAGCGAGGAAAACCAGGCGGGACGATCAGCACATGTTGTCAGCTGGTAGCGCAATGGCATTACAAAAAGGCGACGAAAAATTCGTCCCTGTATACACTTTACAAAGCTGAATAAAATCCAGTGCGGAGAGGCATCAAGGCGACGCACTGTTAACCAAATAAAAAGCGTTGGCTCCATAAAATACTTTTGAGTGCAGATACAAGTCGTAAGCATGCCGAAGAAAAGAAAGAAAGAAAGTAAACAATCATGTCTGCTCCGCAATAACCAGTTTTTTCCTCTCCGGCTTGGGTTTGTTCTCTCCTGCGCGTGTGTGTTTTCTTCTTCTTTCCTCTTTGACTCTTCTCGCTTCCAACATTGTATTCTTGAGCTTGTTCGTTTGATGAACAGCTTTCGGCAGATGGCGTGTTCTAGCAAAAAAACAATACGGTTCTATCGACGAAGAAAAGTGCTGAAAGAGAAAGACTAACCTTGCCACTCTGTCGACCTCGCTGTCGACTCTCCACCTGTCCTTGAGGCTTTCTCTGTATTCCATGGCCGCACGCTCGCGAGCAGTGACAACACCGAGCTTGTCAGAGGCCTTGGCTTTCCATATCCGCACATTGCCGTCATCAGAACCTGAGAGCACGAATCTTGCATCTGCTGAAAATACAGTGGAAGTGACTCTGTTCATTGAAAAATAACGTCAATCGTGGTAGTCAAGGAACACATCAAGAAACACAACAACGCACCTCTGCATCCGCTTGGTGTGGTAAACTTCGGGCTGTCTTCCTTTTCCTTCTTGCCATATCCTCACTGTCCTATCCCAACCACCACTAACGAACTCTAGACCTGTTGGGCTCCAGTCGCACGACATAACAGCGGCCACATGAGCTTTGTATATTTGAGTCGGGGCATCGAGGTGACGGATATCAAAGGTGTATAGGTTGTGATCTTCAGAGGCTAATAAGATCGTAGTTGGGAACGTAGGCGACCACGCAAGTGAGTTGCTTTGCATCTATAGACGTGTCGAATTGACGAGGAAGCATCAGAAACCAATTGGAAGAATCATACAAAGTGCGGGAAAGATCTTCCCAGACTGACCTGCATAACAACTCGTCGTTCAGCCTTGCCTGTTCGGATATCGTACAGGGTGAATGTTCTATCAGAGCCAATGCTTGCGAGGACTGATGACTCGCTCATGTTGAATCGAACGGACGTGATTGTTTCAGTTGATGTGGGGAAAGTGAGGTTAGAAATGGGTGCACTCCTACACAGAACGACGTCAGGTATGATTTGGAAAACCATGGAACCGAGGACGTACTTTGTTTCATCCCAAATTTGCACTGTGTTCGATGCTGTGGCAAACAGAGGATCTGTCCGGTGGTGGTCCACAGAGCTATCCACGAGAAAAGTCAGAATGGGGGCGCAATGAATATTCGGGAGGTTTGAATGATGTACTTACTTGAACACTGCTTTCCCAGGAAATACATTCAATGGCTGTAAGGCAGATATCAGAAACCAGAAACAGGAGTATCAAAATAACGAAAATAGGAAAGATTTGATTGCAGGAGCACCAAAAATAGTTGTCGCAAATGAGAGGATGAGAGGAACTCACTGTCTCCGTACTACTACTATCACCGCTTGCTGACCACAGTTTTACATTGCGGTCTACGCCACATGACAGTACCCTCTCTCCATCTGGCGAAAAGCACAGGCCGGACACTTTGCCCTTATGCGCCTGAGGAAGTTTTGCAATTGGTTTCCGTGTAACCAGGTCATGTAGGATGATCCCTAATAGAGTGGGTAACAAGAAGCTTAACGATGATATCCTGAAAAGCATAGATAACCACGCACATACCTCCATCCCAGCTTCCACTAGCAACAGTAGTAAGAGAATCTGGTTTCCGACACAAGACCTCCACTGCGTCGACATGACCTTCCAGACTGGCAACGAAGGGCTTTGCGAACATGCGATCCATCTTCGCTGCGTTCAGTGCGCGAGTCCTTTCTCTTGCGCGGGCAAAAGGATGCATCAAAGGGTTCAAATTCCGTGACATTGGGGTTGGATCTCCAGGCCTCATGGGCAAATGCATAGAAGGATCATGCTGGAGAACGGATATTTTCTGCCAATAAACTTGGTGTTAGTTGCGCAGAGTATGAACGAGAGCTTGGGTGACATACCACCATGGTTCTGGAGTGTCAGAGAATAATGAGTTGTGGTGGTTAATAAAATAGTAGTAGGGATCAAAGGTGTATTACGTAATCTAGCCATAAGCGAACCAAGGTATTGAATGAGCTCGGCGCTCTTTCTTGACACTGACTCCTCATTGCTCAATGCAATTTCGAGCATAGTCTGTACAGCATCACTCTCTGTCACTGAGACCTGAGAGCTGACAGGAGATACCGCCGACAATCTGATGAGGAGATACGACTCTTCACAAGTACATTAGGAGCTTGGTAAGGCTTTCTTCTTGCTTTGCATCCGTGCCATCAGGCTTGATACTGATTCAAACGTGCTCAGTAAATGCGGAAATAGCGCTGTGATGTTTTAAGAATCATAATCCAGTTACGCATAGGCTTGAGAAAAGAGTGCCTGACATATGGATACCTTTAACTCTTCTATAGCAACCGTCCCGGAAGGTGTTGCTAATGATAACTGATGTACTTTTGACCACCGGCCACCCGTGGTTAAACGCCGCTCAAGATGGCAACCGCCTCTATTGGCCTGTAGCTTGCCATCAGCTCGTCTGCTGTTCTTCTCCTCCCCCATTTCTCCTCTTTTTTGTCTCTTTTTCTCTTCTCTTTCTTCAGGAAACAGGCGCGGGTCTATCGCTTGCAGCAGCCAGTCTGCATTCCACTCTTTTATTTGTTACCTCTTTTGCATTCAGGACCACTGCTTATCCCGTTGTTTTCTATCTGCATCCCTTCAGTCTACTGTTCTTGGAGTCCGACATTACCACCAACTCTTCCAGCCCATTTTGAGGATGCACCACTGGTCTGCAATACTCTGACAAACCCCCGTCGATTCCCCATATTGTGACCGCGCAGTAAATGGGATCCATCTGCCTCTCATCGGCATCGATCCTTCGCTGTGCTCCCTTAACACAACTAGAAAACATTTTATTGGTCATTCCTACCGCATTGGAGGTCATCTTTTCCACTTCTTTAATCTTCGCGAAATGGGGCACTGGGAGGTATGTTCGGATGTCAGTTATACGTGGATTATCGCGCATTTTCTAACACCATGAAGGAGGCATTTGTTGCTGACAGCGGAAGGGTGGTCATACTTCGCCCTGACTATGATTCAGCTATTATCTTACATCGTTCCCGCCGTGCGGGGCAATCTGTCTCTATTCCGAGGCTTTGATTCAGGAATAGGTATGTAACTGGCTTCTCTTCTTCACTTTATCCATAATTAACGGCAACCGGTACCGCACTCTACTCTGGACTTTTCACGTAAACTCAGGCGTTGCTTCCTTTCTTCCCCTCTTCTTTTACACTTTCTTTCTCTATCTCTTTTCCAGCGGTGAACTGGTTGACACTGTTCCCGTCCGTCTCAAGAATGTTGCCAAACTCGCTCTCATTATTTTTGTTCCTGCAATCGTCGTCTTCAATGAGATCGCATCATTTGTTGGTGTAACTATACGTGAGTCTTGTTCTCTTGATGCTGTCTCATGACTAGATTAAAATGTTGCGCAGGCAATATATCCCCCTCCGTCAAAGGCCAGAGTATGATAGCTATTGGATTCACAGGCAAGAAAGAAGAGGGTTTATGGACCTTCTTCACGAGCTTAACGCTCGCTCTACTCGTCGTCTATCAAGCCGCTGTATTCTGTCTTGCATTCTTCCGCCTTGTACAAGCACTTTTACATCAGCGCCGGATAGAAAATAAAGGATCAGACAAGGCTCACTTCATTAACGGCATTGGCTGGATATCAGCTGCTGCCAAGCTCGGTGCGGTGGAAACAGTTGTCGGTTTTGGCGGAGGAGACTTTGGATTGGACATGACTAGGAGGATTTTGAGGATGTTATCAAGGGCCTGCATGTGTATTGGTGTAATCAAAGGGTGCGTCTTCTTAGTTTCATTGTTGAGAATATTCACCTAAATCATGGCATGAATCGTAAAGGGTCGATGTCGTCGAGGATTTCCAAGCTGTCCGCACCGAGATAGTGAGCGCGGGAAGGAGTGGCCGGCAGTCCTTTCGTCGGTCTAAAATCATGCAGTACATCTCGAATCCCCGTCAGAGCACATTCCGTCCGCTCTCCCCTACCGCAGCGGGTTTTCCTGCACCTTCTCGCCCAAGGTCAAATTATATGCAAGAGTCGGATGAGAAAATGTTCAAGGCTCCGCATTACACAACCTTCTCTCAGCGCCAGTCCATGATTAGCTCCCAATCAGATCTTGCCAAGGTGGATTACTTCGCCAGCGTCAGGACACTGTCAGACAAGACTCGGGTCACGGTTCAGTTCGATAATGGCACACCTAAGCTCTACATGCGGTTCTCCAAACTCGACGTGCCTAGCCCACGGACGTTTGCGGATAATATCAAGAGTCGGCCACAAAGCGAATGGTATTCGAACTCGCAGGGAAGTAGACCATTCACAAGGTCAAGTTATTACTTCGAATCCGAAAAACATGGATCGGACGACCGGGGCGCAGATTTACAACGACCTCAACCAGCGTTCCATAACGAAAAGGTGTCGGACACCGTGTCCTATCGCGATTCGCTCAATTCTATGCCCTCGCTCAATGGTCCTTTCGAGATTGTCAATACTCCCGTGCGCAAGCTTTCCCAAGAAACAGCCAAACCTCGCATAGTCCGCGCTCGGTCCAAGAGTGAAGCTTCCAAGTCAACTACAGCCATGCCTACTCCTCTTCCGCACAACCTAGCGCCAGAGACAATGGCCGTCATGGCTTTCCCCGAGCCAATATACTATCCAGCGCTTCCTGTCGAACCATCTAGACCCCCAACGCAAGAAGTCTCCTCGTCGAGAGTCAAGCCCGTGCGGAACAAGCCAGCGACGCCTCCACAACCACAACCATCCAGACCGCCGACACAAGAAATCGATTCCTCCAGAGTCAAGTCCATGACCAGCGTCAAAAGCGCGACGGACTCAATACAAGCTGTGCGCGAACTTGCAGGGCAATTCCCTGGTCCTCCAGCTCCTTTCCAGTACATGCCAGAGTCCGAGACTCACTCTTGGGAAGATGAGAGTCGTTCAAGCGTGTTGTATCCTCCTATTGGCCAGGTACCCTTGGCTCTCGGTTCGCCTTCCGAACTTGCCTTCAACAACAACGATGGACCAAACAACGCTCTCTCTCCAGCAGCGAGGTCGTCGACGATACTCGTAGGCCGAATGCCTGTTACGCCGGAATACAGAGCCGTTATGAGCGCGCGCAGCAGGACTTTATCACAGGTACAAGCCCAACAGCCCATTGATCCTTTCGAAGACGAGGAGGACTACCAACTATCATCGCAGCCCGTCTACGCGCCTGTAGGCAAGCCATTGCGAGAAGCTCTCAAAGTCGTAGTACCCCCCTTCGTCGGCAGACCTCTAGCCAAAGCGGACATCCCACAAAGCGCTGCTGAGGCTGTGACACCTGGGACGACCGTGTCTGGCATCTCCATGCTCGAGCTATTGACGAGGGAGACGTCCGGGCAGGAAGGAGACCAGTACCTCGATCTCGGGATGGCTCTGAACACCGGTACTTCCAGGCAATTCAGACCGAACCGGGCCTCAAATTCAACCGCTACACCCACACCCCGCCGTGCATCATCTTCTATGAAAACGCCCACTACCGCACGCAAGTACACACCCAAAGATGAACGATTCAATAGAATTGCAGAATGGGTGGATACCAGTGCCACGGTTGCTGCCGCCAAGGAACAAGCGGAAGCAGAGATCCCGGCGCGAGAGAACTCGTTGCAGAACTTGCACGACCGTGGCAAGAGCATTGACAACCTTTCTATACCTTGGCCTAAGGCGGAGACGGACGTCGCAGGGCAGGCGAGCGAAGACCATGAGACTGGCGGTACTGCGAAGAAGCCACAATTATCGCGATTGAAGACTGTCGGCCGGGTGCCCAATCAGAAGACGCCTGTATTGACGGAAGCGCGACACGCCCGGGCTAGTCTGCACCTGCGCCCTATCATCATCCCGCCAAAGAATGGAAATATGCCAGAAGCTATTCAAATTGAGATTGGCAGCTTCGAGTCGGTTGGCTATGGGAGAGGCGTCTTGAGAGATTCAGAAATTCTGGGTATGGAAGATAGCCTTCCCGTTAAAGGGAAGAAAGCTCAGGCTCAGGAGATCACATATTTCTGATATCCCGCAGTGTTTATTTTCTTTGCTCTGTTGTTGTAATATTAGTTTATAGGCAGACTTTCTTTCATGTATCGGTTTGCTTTTTTCGCATGCCCATAAGTACCATATACCCCGAGCCTGACGACGGTGAGGCACGAGTCGCTAAGGAATCTATGATTTTTCACGAGAGTGGGAAGCTTGAGTATAATCCACGTTGCAATAAGATAAGTACACAAAATACAGTAAGTGAGAATCGCATCAGTTCTGTTGAGAATAAAAGTCGTCAGTGATTGAGCTAGTAAAAACGTAATTGCGCCTATGCACCTCTGGTATCCTGAAAATAGTAATTTCCTGTTGTTTGAAGTACCGTCTGTTTTCCTCGTCAATGAGCACAAGATTGAGGTAGTATCGCGTAGTAAACTTCTTGTTGACGTCTCGGAACGTTGGTGTGAGGTCGAATCCAC